>CM075850.1:102189704-102789704 GCA_037975125.1 Latrodectus hesperus | reverse complement strand
TATTGAAAAAGAGCATGCATGTGCAAATTTTTAAATATTTCTTGCAAAAATTATCAGACAAATTATTTAGAGTTAATGAAAATTGGAAGTATAAGAGCTAGAGAGAGAGAGTTATATATATATATATATATATATATATATATATATATATATATATATATATATATATATATATATATATATATATATATATATATATATATATATATATATATATATATATATATATATATATATATAATATTTTTTAAATAATTATTATTTATTTATTATTTTTGAAACGCTTTGCATTTTAAGTTAATATTAACATATTTATTAACAATGTTGCATACTATTTGCCGTATTATTATTGAATACATAAGCTTTTAAAACTTTCTTTCATAATTTAAATTTATTTTTATTTACATTAAATTTTATTTTTCAAATTTTATAATTTGCTTAAAAATTTAATTAAAGATTATTAAAAAGGGATATTATAATTTATGTTATAAAGTCCTTTTATTTATTTTCAGATCATATCAATAATATCTAAATATGAAAATGTAAAGAAAAGGAATGGGATTTGAATTTATGTCATTTCGCATTTTAATGCATGAATTCTTCTAATTTACATCATTAGATTCAATGCGATTTCTTGAACTAAAGAATTTTTTGAACTTTAGTGTTGTGTAAATTTTATAGCACTAAGAAGGCAGTGCTATAAAATTTAGATTCCATTAGATTATTTTTCTAATTTTATTATTGAAAAATATATTTGAAATTTCCAGTTGAAGAGAAAATGCAAAATCTAGGTAAAAATGCTGAAAGAGATTTTTTATTATGTATATAGAAATTGTTAAACACTCTTCCAAACTCAAGATTTCAGTTAAGTTTATTAAAATCATTGACGCACACATACATGAGTTTGGAGGTTTTTTTTTTTTTTCAAATTATATTTCTAAAATTGTATTCTTTTTTTTAAATAAATATTACGCTGAATATGTTTAAATAAATAAGAATAATTTTAATATTTTTATGCATTCTCATTGATATAATTGGAATATTTCAAATACTATATTCTGCATTTGGGTCTTTGTAATAACTAATTAATAAATGGATGATTAAACATCTTATTCACTATAAACAAGATTTTTTTACATTTATTTTCTTCTCACAGATTAATTCCCTCAACTTTTCTTATCAAGTAATATCCAATGCTCAAAATGTTTCATGAAACATATTATAAAATATTTCATTTACCAAAATATCCTACAGTAGATAGCACATGCAAAGTTGGACTAACATATCTTTTTGAGTTTTTATCATAGTAAGAATTATCTGACAGACATTTTTAAAACTTAACATCGTATCCTGACTTTCACAGCGCAATTTTTTACTCATTTTTTTGCATTGAAACTGAAATTTTCTTCAAATACAGGAAATATTTGTTATTTAAAATAAGCTAAATTACACTTGGACATTTGACGAAGATAGTTTAATAAATAATAACAGAATTTTCCTTGGAATTAACGATAATGATTTCTAAATAAGAAATTTTGCAAAGAAAAAACAAATGATTTACTAACTAATCGAAGTTAATAAATTGTAATCTTTAAAGGAAAGAGAAAAAAAGTGTGTGTAACAGATAAATGGCTCAATTCCCTCAACTCCTTTTATTAAAAATAAATACCAGAAAGTTTTAATATTCCCAAAATTTTGCTTTAAAATATTCTGAGTAATATTTAAAAACAATTATTATAATTGCTATTATTAGTCACTAAAATTTTTATCAATTAAGGTTAAATTTTAAACATGACAATTCAAAGTAAAATTTATAAAAATGAAAAACAATTAAAATCAGAGTTATTATTAAATTTAATCAATTATAATGCGTTTTTTTCTTAAAAAAAGAACTAAGGAAATTTTGTACCAATTTCGGGAAGTAATTTCGGAAAATATAAATAAATTCAATCAAAAAACATTCAATGGAAATGAAAGTGAATTAAAAAGGTAATGAAAAAATTCAAGAGAAATTTTGCTATTAAATCTTTTTCTTGTGAAAATGACTTCTTCAGACAGTGATAGCACGAGAAAATATTTCGCAATTGCGACTTCAAAAATTTCATATCACCTCTCCTTCCCCCTCCCATACAACCTAATATCTTCTTGACTGAGCTCCGATTGCTATTTTCCAAAACTTCCGATCAAGGGAGAGGAGACAGAAAAATACCAAAGATTTTAAGATTCCACTTCTCTTCCATTCAAGGTAAAAGTCGCGATGAAAGGTCCTTTATCGACAGAAACATTTTTACCTTATTTTTGTCCCACACACTGCCTCCCTACGCTTTTCTATTTCTTATTTCTTTTCCGACCCCCCTCCCTACCATCCAATCCCCACGTCAAGATCTTATGACAGTGTCTGTTTGAAGCGACATCCCTCTTCTAACCTTATCCTTCAGCGAGATCAAAAGGAACGGGGGTAGGGGCTTCGAAGGAACAGCCTTTATATTCACCAGATCTTTTCCCCCATCCCTCTTTCCCTTTTCCTCAAGCTATAGAGTTTCCGTGTTTTATTATTATTTTTTTAACTCCCTGGTTGACGGGCGACCCGAGTTAGAATATTCCAAAGTCCTTCGAAGAATAGAAACCGGGAACGTGTCTTCTTTTGAAGCATGCTTACCTTGTCTGTGATATGGTATACCGCCTACCTCACCATTTGGCTTGGAGATAGACGCATTTTCAGGTATGAAAAGGTAAAGTGGCCCTATCGCTTACCAAGTCTAGCTGTGACATCATAAGTAAACAGCGGGGCTAAGGCTAAAAAGTTACGACTGCTTATGATCCAGAGGATTTTCATTTTTCTGGAGTGGAGAGTCACATAATAGAAGACTGCCACAAAAGATACTTAATATGCTATCGGATTTTAAAAAGCTTTCGCTGTAGAGGCAGGTAAGATAAATACATCTATACAGATTTATATTACAGTCCTTTTACCATCTCTGAGTGGGCCTTTTTCCGAAATAGTCCCTATGGAGTGTCATAATCTTGAGTTTGAATGGATATATATAAATGTGTACAATGGAAGTATTGAGGGCCAAGCACTTATCCTCGGGATTAAAAAACCTTGAGTGGTCCTTGAAAAAACATTCTCAACTTAATTTCGAAAGCATTCAGTCAAATGGGCTTATAAATAAATTATGGTCTGACATCCATTCGGTAATCTGAGTTTTAGAAAGAAAAGGAAACGCATCAAATTACAAAAATTGAAGTGAAAAAAATATACATCATGTCTTAAACTGAAATATTTTCTATTTTTTTTGTCTTACTTTTTAAAACTAATATTCATTATATGCTATAAATATGCATATGCTTAAGATTATTCCTTATTTCTTTCTATTATAAATAGTAATTTTCACGTATAAAAAAATCAAGTTTCAAACTTAGACAAAAAAAAAATCATTATTTAAAGAAAAAATAATGCAATTTTTTAAAATTTATAAATTTTTTATATTACTAATATTTCTCTTCCTTTATTATTTCTTTGTTAAGCTTTTTCACATGACCCAGAATTCAAACTAGGGATTGTGTCATATTTATTAGCTTTAACACTAAAATTACAATACAGTAATCTTGAATTAAGTTCAATGCATCATTTTACTCCAGACCTAAAATTTGAATTTGCTAAATTTTTGTTTTTATTACTATAATTAATAATTTAAAAATTGAAAGACTGGAAACCTTAAAATTTATATATGATAAATAAAAGTTAGGATTCCGCATATCAAATGAGAAAAATTCTCATACAAGCAACTGAAAAATGAAATTTAAATTTTATTCTAAGCATGATTAAAATTGACTGCATATCAAGATTATTAAAGGAATTTGAAAATGTAATTAAATTTTTTATATGAGTTCTCATCAAATTGTTGGTAAAACACACTGGTCTCCAAAAATTAAAGAATGATCGGTTTTTTGCGACTAATTATCAAATGAATGGACGTAGAAACACAAATTTGAATGATAAGAGCACAAAGTAAGTATGGATTGCAACATAGAAATTTATATTAGAAAAACGCACGGATAATTAAAAAAAATTTAAATTCTAGAAACGAGTATTTTTAGATAAAAAGAATAATCACAATTTTATGTAATAAAATGTCATCGAAACATAACAAAAAGAGTTTTAATACCGGATATATCCACCAATAGCTTGAATGCATTGGGTGCATTGGTTTTTAATACTGTCGGTTACCGAAATTGAAAACGAAGACCAGATACGGAGTAAGCTGTTTTCCAGCACACCTACAGATCTTAGGGAAGGATTTAAATCAGCAACCTGTCTACCAAGATAGTCTCAGAGATGCTGAATGGGATTCAGGTCTGAAGATCGAACTGGCCATTCCATTTTCTCCAAATCAAGACCCTCAAGATATTCATCAACAACTACATCTCGATGAAATCATGCGTTGTCATCCATCAGAAAGAAATCTTTTCAATTGCACCAGCAGATGTACGAACATATGAACCAAGGAACTCATCCCACTATCTCACACCAGCCGCAGTTCTTACTTGGAACTTATACAAATCAGTGTACACGCGTAATTACGAAAGCCTGATATATGTTCGCATATTTTTCTCTCACTCATATATTCCTGTTCTTTTCTATCAAGAAAAAAAAGTGGTATAGAGTGCTTTTCCATAAATTTAAATAAATTCGTTTTTATCATTTATATAAATATAAATTTTATTAGCATAATTTTTTTATGGTGAGCTTCGAAAAAGATGTTTGCTCCTTAGCTTTTGGAGGCTAGTGTAATGTCAATAAAATTTTGTATTAGCTTTTAATAAAAGACCTGTATAAATTCAGATTAAAGAAATTAATATGAAAATTAAACTGGTTGAGTTAAACTCCTTATCGTTTCTTCCTGTTCTGAACAATTGAATTGATTTAATGATCTTCCAAAGTTAATAAATTTGTTATTCATTCTCTCTCAGTCAAGAATCTACCGCACATAATTTGAAAGTTTATATTCTATTAAGTCATCAAAAATTCAACAGAAGAGATTTCTACCTCAGTTTCACCTTCATAAAAGAAAGAACAAAAAGGAGAACACTCTTTGTCCTTAACCATTCAGTATTCTTCTTACAGTTTGAATTCTCTCTGAATATACTAATTGTTCAGATCCATTCAGATAAGGTTGGTTTTATTCAGCTGACGTAATCAATGAGGCAGCAGTAGCCTTATCAGGAAGGCTGACAAGTCACCTAGGCGCAGGGGTGAAGCCCGGGGATAGGTGGGTGGAGAGGAGTGCGTCAGTACGTCAAGCCATGTAACTTGCATGTCAGCGGGAACTGACAGGCCAAAAAATACACATAAACAAATCGCGTGAGTAATTTGACGGACCTTTTGAAAACGCCGCCCATACAAAAGAGTGTCACTCGTATAAGGCGACTGATGCTGAAACTCTAGCAATTTGCTGGGGTGAAGCGTTTTGGCAACTGCAGACTGCCTGGCAACTAATTCAACTGGGTGTATCAGTATTTGATAAATAAATAAACTTCATCAGCAACATTCGTCATCATGAAATAATTGAAAGTATTGGAAAATTGAGTCTTTAGAAAAAAAATCATTTTTTAGATCAGCCCCATAAAGCGATGAAAACAGATGATCTACTTAATGTAGGATAAGTGATCGATGTTAGCACGTTTTATCTTAATATTTATCTTCTGATAGTTAGTGATAAAAAAGGCAGACAATAGTACCAACTTTACTGCATATCACCTCACTTTACACCAACAACTAGTTTTTGCAATCAGTTTAATCGGACCCTTTTCAAGATTCTAATAAAGTACAATGACTGTGATTTTAAATAAATTTTTCTGGATTTGAATCCCAAAAAGATAAGGACATACTAATATGTAATTCATCTTTCTAGAGATGTTTAAAATTTATCTTCTAGTCTATCTTACATGCTCATTTCAGCCGTCAGTAAATTGCTTACAAATAGAAAATATTAAAAATCATATATAATATATTGGCAACTTAAATCATTAACTGTACGCTTCCATATTTAATCCATACCAAAGAAAAGAAACTAAGACACTCATTTTCAGTCTTGACTGGAGAAAGAAAAATATTGTTTTAATAAGCGTAATCCAAAACAATGACATAGCGAAGTTAATCCCTATACTATATCAGGCTATAAATTTCAAAAATTACAAATACAGACAATCTCGTCTCCAAAACTTTACTGTTTTACGTTAACCATCTTGAACTTCACTGATCTTTATCTATTATGGGAAAGTTTTAGACTTTTGATTCATCAGTAAAACAAGTAATTATCTCTTTAATGGCATTTAATCATCAAAAAATTAGTTGTCAAACTACTGCTAAATGTGGTTTCCTATTACTTAACACACACGATAATATAATGCCGTGAAGTTGAGCATTCTAGATTGTCGATTTGACAGTAAAAATGTGTGTTTGGATATTTTGTTATTTTTAATTCAAAATATTTGATTCATGTGATTTGTGAGGATTTTATGTTCTTATAGATATTTATAAATCGCTGTTGTTATGAAATTATCAAAAAAAATTTTTTTTTAATATTTTGTTAATGTTTTCTCTGATTGGAGGTACAAAGCAATTCCACGTCATTTTAAATTCGGGTGGCTAATGCTTTAGGGTGCCCCCAGTTTCGCGCCAATTTAGTACCATATTGTTAGCGATATTGGCTTATTTCTAGTTGGTCTATCGTGTTTTGTTCGTCATCTTGATACTTCAAACACGTAAGAAAACAAACTTGGCGAAAAAAATCACCAATTTTCGGCCAAGATCATCCTAAAGTCATTTTTCCCTTTTAATTCATCTTAATTTTTTTTCTTAACTAATATGTCGATATAAATTACATAAAAATAAGATGGAAAAAAAAGAAAGAAAGATAAAAACAAATAACTGTCCTTACACACTGCACCTTTCTATTACGTTTGAGTCTTCCTAAATCTCCAATTTTCAATGATATTGCTTTGAAAAGGAAGGACTAAAGAAAGGAAATAATCCTCGACATTTTTGGATTCTTTCCACGATCTTATTAAGAGTAGGAAATTGAGGAAGGGAGAACATAGGGGAGAAAAAAATCTTTATAGGGAAGGGCTGCTCCATAATTGTCCTCGGAGTGTCGTGGCGTGATTGTTGACCCTTCCAATGTAGTTGATCGATTAGATGTCGTTGGTTTTTCTCAGGAGGCTGTTCAGGGAGGGAAGCAGTGCGCTGCTTGGCGAGAAAAGTCTGCGACCTGTCTTGTGACTGGCATTGTTGTGGTTTTTCTGGACGCTTTATAATATCTCAGTCCCTGGTGAAAAAGCCGAGATTCATACAAGAAGCAAAAAAAGGATAAATACAATGTGCTTATGTATTATTTTGTTATGTGTTGATGGCTTTTAAAAGGCCATTTTTCATGAAGCTGAAGGGGAGGCGAAATGTATGAATGTAGAATTATTAGTCTGGTTGCAAGGCAGGTCTGACGATTTTATATATATATAGCAATTCATTCGATAATTTAATTTATAATTTAGATAAATTTCAGGTGAGAGTAGTGAATTAACATTCATTTTTTTTCTCAATACAATATTAATAACTAATTTATGCATTCTCATTATTTTTTTAAGTTTTTCAAATCATTTTATTAAGGTTGATTTTTTTTAAAGAGATTTATGTTGATTAGTTTATTTTAGTGAAAATGAGAAATAAATTATATCTTGTTTACTCTAATAATGTTTTAAAAATCAAATTTTAACCAGTATTTAAAAAAAGAAATATTCTAAAGCAATATGAGGAAAATAAAACGATATTAAGCATTAACCTATTTTTTTTCGAATATTAAAAAAATCGCAAGAAGTTTTAAGTGAAATGTGGGAAAAAAATTAAAAGAGCACAAGTAGCAAATTTTTATTATTTAAAAATCGATGAATTTTATTAAATTTTTTTTCCAATGCCTGGTTGATCTTTAAGATTAATCTATTCAATGCTACATGGGGTGAAGTTGATGGCAACTTTTACAGTGGAGCACAATTGGGTGTGCCATCTTTGCCCCAAAAGCAAAAGGACAGAGTAACAGAGAGAGAGAGAGAGATAAAGGAACATCCACACACGAACCAGGATTCGAACCCGGGACCTACTGCTTCGAAGTTAGGGGCGCTAATTCCTCCACCATCGGTTTACATTTTATAAAATCGAACTACTGAAACAATAACTTAGTTAAATATGATGCAATTGTATTAAATATAATCAAAAATTATATTTATATTAGTAATTAAATATAATTAGAATATCACACAATTGAAAAATTCAAAGAACTGTGGAAGGAAAGTAATTTTCATTAAGTTTCCGATTATTCAAAATTTCGTGCGCAATATATGTAGCAAACATGAAATTTTATATCCATTAAAGCACTAAAATCGCTGTATTTTAATTCTATGTACTGTAATTCATAGTTTTAAATTATATTTAAAGTTAAATGACAAAGTTATTTAAAAATTATCTTTAAATAAAATGCATAATTTTTCTTTATTAGGGCTTTGAAATGAATGTATGTTTTTATTCAAGAGATTTAGAAACAGTAGAGTCGAATTTTTTTAAAAAAATGTAAAATGCAGAAACTATTTGTTGTCAAAATGTTTTAATATAATTGTAGTAAACTCCAATCACTAATAATGTATACTCACAATTTTTAAGTAATTTTAAATTTGAAACAGAAATATCTATCACACTTTTTAAAATTGTTATGTTGAAAATAAATAACGATTTCTCATAATCAAACCACAGAAATGAACATATTATTAAAACCGCAGTTGAAGATTGTTTACAATTTTATTTTCTAAAAACTAATAAGTTCATTGTATCAAATGTTTTGTTTATTATTTTAAACATTTTTAAACGTCTGAATCTATCCATTGTCTTTAAATCTATTAAATCTTCAATCCATTAACATATCTGATTTATAACCGTTGATTCTGAATTATAGATAATAGGAGATGTCAATGTGAAATCTTAATAAGTTTTAAATATTAGATTACCAAAATGTTAATAAGTTATAATTTCAGATCATAAATAAAATTTTTTTTTCTTATCCAAAAGTTTTTGTGTTTAAATATCTTGCAACGGATTTCGTTTGTTAGTATATCAATTATGTGTTATTTTGATTTTTTTTAAATTGTTAGAATTTAAGTTATCTGATAAAAATATTATTTAAACTCTAATTATCAACATCCATTAAACAATATTTTTCGATTATTTTTTCTAACCAAATCAACATGCAACTTTGTGTGTTTTATGAAATCAACAGGATGAAAAGGCATTTCAAATTAGCAAATCATTAAATTCATAATAATGCTGCAATTATGGTGCAATTACACAAATTTGCATCTGTTCATATATTGGTTTATTTTATAATCTTAATTACTTGAAATATTGTTGATTAATAATTTAATTATATTACTTCTTTGACCAGTGATAACAGATTGGATATACTTAATATAATTCTTAATTATTTATATAAAATTCATTTTGACTTATTTCGTTTATTGAAATACTATTACATTTATTATTGTAACATAATTTTTTGTATCAATTTCTAATTATTTGTTATATATTCGTACTAAATGAAAAAGAATAACGATTATTTGAATAGTTTTTAATAATTATGATACACTTAATTAATGAAAAATATTTTTGGTATATTTTATCAGTATTAATGAAGTTAATGTTTTCAAGTAATTGTTTTAAATTTACTCATGAAAAATGTAGAATGTTGAAATACCGATGAAATGTTCATGATTTTGCAAATATTGTATAATTTTCCTTATCAGAGTTTTTATTTATTTTACATAAATAATACTGTTTTAGAAATTATGTACATTTACATGTAAATAATTTTTAAAATAGTTTTTGAAAAATGCATTGATAAAATATTTTAGGATAAAAAACAAAATAAAAATAAAAACTTTCAAATAGAGTACTTTATTTGAATTTATCCAAGGCAATTAATGTTTTTTTCTCGTCGCTCCATTTTATGCGGTTGCAGTTTAACAGTTATAAAAAAATAAATAAGAGGAGTAAAATAAAATACGAATTGTTGAAAATGCAAGAGATTGGAAGAAAAAAAAAAGAGGGTAACTAAATAAATCTCCACAGATCCTGTCCGATTCCCCGTATGCTGTTCGAAAGATCCGATGCCGCTTAAAGAAAGTACGAAAAAGAGAAAAAAGAAAAAAAATCTAGACGGAAATGAATTGATATCGTATTTTATCAGATAGTCTTGTCACTCAAATGTGATCTTCACCGCTCATTGGCCAAAGCAACCGAGCATGTGATTGGAAAGGCGTTGCCGTGTATTTCCTATAAACCACGCCTCTTGTCTTGCGCGGCTGACTGTTAAAATGAATGTCTTGAGAATGGAGCACAAATGCTTTTGGACAGGTTGGCTGTAAAGATTATTATTCTTTTACTTTTTTAGCTTTGTCTTCAACACTTAAGTTGACTTTCTTTTCTGTCTATTGTTTATTTTTTCCGCTTTCACACTTTCGCAGCAGAGATGGGGGATTGAGGAATTTAATAAAACACTCGCCGAAAAATTTGTTTCTTTTAAGTCGTCGATGAAGTGGAACAGTGCTGGACTGGCGATATTTTTCGTTTCCCGACTTTTATATTTGTTTTCAATTTTATATTCTTATTTCAGAGATTTAAAATAAATATCAGAAGAACATCCATCTTTTTTTTATCATCCTTTGCGTTTTCATTGTTTTTAAAAAGTACTTCTTTATAAATGTTTTAAAATTTTTGTTAATGTAAAAATAATAACTTAAAACCATTAACTGAGCGAAAAATGTTTCTGAAAATAAAAGACGTACATACTGCTGATAAAAAAAAAAAGTGAGGAATTTTTTCAGAAAGACAGAGCGCAATTTATTGTACCAAGCAGCAGATTCGTACTTTTTAGAATGGATATAAATGATTTTACCATGTAAAAATATTTTACTCTAAAAACTTAATTAAAAATATTATGTCCTAAAGAAATATTTCAAAAATTATTCGCGATTTTGTTATAAATTCTAGTTTATTCCTCTGTGAGCTGCATTAAAAATTTATCAGAATGAATTTTGAGAGAATTTTTTTTTTTTAAATTATTCTCGCAAAAAGTATATAATATTATAGGAACAAGAATTTTCAGAATTATTAAGTTTACAAGTTATATTTTTTTTCTAATTTTATCAGTATATCATCGAAACTTATGTATGTTACATACAAATTGATACATGTTTCATGTGTTTCTTTTAAAACAGTTTTTGCTTCACCAAATAGTTAATAATATAGTATGATAATTAATTGATTTTCTACTCCTGTCTGCTGGAAATATTAGAAATACTACTATGAATAATATAAGAAAAATAATTATATTTATGAAATATTCTTTGTATTATGAATTTGCTATCTATGCTCATTTTATTTGAACAACGCAAGACTGAATTAATGAATAAGGTCTCCGGCCAAATTATATTACCTATTTTAACAAAGTATGCTCAGTTTATGTTTAGTTTATACTGTTAGCTTGAATATTAATTGTAAAAATACATATTTTCTTTCTTCGCAATGCCAATTTCTTATTTATTTATGCAGTAAACAAAATTGATTCAATCGTTTGAAAGTTATTTTATTCAAGGACAATTGATATATTTAACCAACGGAAATTTTTTGCGTTAATAATATTAAATATCGCTTAATCCAATAAGGACTGCGGAATTACCTTCAGAGGAATAGGTGAAACTAAGCATGTGACTGCATCGTTGATCTGTAATCTCTGAATACTGCAGAGGTTTGACGGGATCTATCACACATCCTTTTTCACTACTACACGTGATAACAGACATTCTGTAAGCAGAACAGCGATAGATCGTTCAGGCACCTCACGAACCATAGTACAACCGATTTAGTCTGTTACCTGGTATTCGATGCTCGTTCGTACAATGCAGCGTTGTTTGCAGCTAAGTGGGATGTCTGTAAGGCGTCCATTGCTTCCTTTACACCCGACTCGAAACCACAGATTTTTGAGCAGCCTATTACGCGATGAATGGCGCAATGGGACGACACTGTCTTTATTAATGAACTCTGCTTCTGCCTGTAACACCACGATGGTTAGATTCGAGTTTGGAGACACCGTGGCGGGAAACTGCTGAATTGTAGCGTTATCCACCGTCGCTCTGATCTCGCATCAAGTATTATGATTTGAGGTTTTATTGGGCTTCATTTCCGCATCCCTCGAATACGCATTGTCAGGGCCACACTGGACAGCTAGTGCTACATCTCTGAGGTGTTGGACCCCCATACCATCAGTCACATTCAGACAGGTTAATGCGTTACCGCATATAGCACGCAATGTACAAGAGTTTTTCTTTATCTATCAGATTGAGTTTCTTCGTTGGCCTGCTGGTTCTCCCGACCTATAACCACTTGAAAGTATGTGCTCCATGTTTGCACAACAAATGACCCAGAATATACCAACTGCTGCTACAGCAGATCAACTTTGGGAATTTGTGGAAGCCACATAGACAGCCAAATGTACATCCAAAGCCTTTTTGTTCTTATATGGAGACGTTGAAGTGGTTATAACCAACGATGGCGTCTGCACTAACTACTGATTTCGTCTTCATTCACACTTCTCTTTCAATCATTTGATCTTTGTATAACGTGTTATCTACCGAATAAATTTTTCTGTGGTATCTTTGGTGGTCTTTAGTGATCTTGTGTGCATTCTCGTTGGGCAGCATATATATTTATATATAACATGTGCGTGTACATAGAGCATGGGTTATTTTACTAGTATCTATCTGGTCTAATTTAAGAAATTCACAAAACTCTTTGTTCCATTGCAAATAAAAAAAAGAATTTTATATTAATTGTTTTTTAGTAATTAAATTCAGGTTATCTAAAAATGTATATTGTACGTGCATATAAATTTTATTCGTTGATGCAATTTAAAAAAATAAACATTTATTTTATTTTAAAAATTAATGAAGTTAGAATTTTTAAAGTTAAGTTTTATAAGCTATTGAGATTAAAAAAGTGGCAACTTAATCTATTTAGCGTCTGAGAGATATATAAAAATTTAATTTTGTTTCACCACACTACACTGATTGGTTTTTAGAGAATTTACTTAGAAAATAATTAAAGGAAAATAGCAATATCAAACGCGTTATGATAAGATAATGAAAAATAAGCAATTTTACTATAAATTGATTTATTTAACACTAAATTAATTTTGTTTTCATCAAAAACGCCCAAAAATTACTTTTAAAATTAATGAATAAATATCTTTTTATTTTCTTTCACCTGTTAAATAGATTCAAATATGTGTAGTTAGAGTCGATTTTAAATATTTCTGATTTCAGATCATTGAGATAATTATATGTCAATAATTTTATTATTGATATAAATGATTAAATCTAAAGTAATTATTATTTTTAATTATCTAGTCAAGGTTGCCAAGTTCAAGTAAATTTAGTACAGCTGTTTATTTTATTTTTTTATATTTAAACTAGAAGCATGTATACCATATAGAGTGTTTCATGTTATGCGAGCTTGTATTGATATTGTTGCAGTTTTGTTTTTTGTCACTGATGAAAAATTAATATATCTTTATTCATCAAATTCGATAAATTTGGTCTTAGAATTAATTTGGCATTGAAAAATGAACTGCGCTTTTTATTTATTACATACAATAAAAAATTATTATTTTTAGTTTCCACTATGAGAATTAGCAGTATCATCATAATAATAAAAGCTTTACATGCGTTATTTATATTTGTTATAACGCTCATAATAATAAATGCTTAATTTACAACATACAATATATAAAAATTATTAACGTTAATTCTCATTACAGGTGATAGTATAATTCATTAAAATGAATTTTAAAAAATAATGTTGAAGCGAGTATATCTTTATTTTGCCTTGCCTTCTTTTTATAGATACTTTTCGATAACAAGTAATTTTATTCTAATACAGGTTGTTCAGTGGTCCATTATCCCATTATATATATATATATATATATATATATATATATATATATATATATATATATATATATATATATATATATATATATATATATATATATATATATATATATATATATATATATATATATATATATATATATATATATATATATATCAATACAAAAATACTTAATGTGATCTATTTGTATTTATTAATTTCTCTTAAACTATAGAGCTGGAAATGTGCAAAGAACCCTCGGCTTCTCTGAAAAGATTGTATTTGACGTTCTAAGTTCGAAATGATATCCAACTTATAAAACAGCGAGACACGTTTGAAGTGTCCGGTTTTTATCTGTCAACTCCGTGTGAGGTCCAGTCTCTTTACTTTATTCTTCCTCCTCCCAAAGGATTACAGCCTTCTGAAGAGAAAAGGGGAAATCAAAAGTTCACCGAGAAGCAAAACAAAATTCACCTTCAAAAAATAGATATCTGCGACAATGATCGCTGCCTGTTTGACATTTTGTCAACCCTTGGAATTCGCAGAGGAAAGAAAGGACAAAAAAAAATGAGGAAACCGGTTTTGTGGTGTAGTTTATGTTTCCAGAAAAACAAAATGATTCAGCAAATAATATGCTCTTACAATGTTCATTAAAGCATTATATTGCCAATGATTTTATAATGTGAAAAATAGTTTAAAAACAAGCAGTCAAATATATTATTTTACTTTCAAATCACTGTATTATCTTACAATTTGTAAAAAGTAATTTTCATTATTGTCGTTATTATATGCATAAATTATTATTACTCTGATACGAACTTATATGAATTTGAGGAAGTTCAAGTTATAGGTTTTAAAAGTAAAATTTTTATGAATTAAAAAATACCTTTTGAACTGAGGTAAATGCTTCAAAAATAGTTGTTGAAATTACAGTTGTTTCATAAACAAAATTAATGTAAACTGAAGACAAACATTTATTACATCATTGAATATTGAATAATTGGCTCAATATATCACTGAATATGGAATAAAGAAAGCGGAATAGAAATTAAAATGTAATTCTATTCGGTATCTCCAGAATAAAAATAGCGAGGCAGAGGGAAAAATAAATAATTGGCACAGTATTCGCCTTTTGACCTCAACATAATGCTTTGGAATCAGTAGAAAGTAAAATGTAATTTGATATTCTATTTGATTAAAGAGAAGTAAATTTATAAAAGTATATCTGTGTTAGTAAATTTATTGCACTAAATTACTTGCACTTTTTTGCATGATCTAAAGAAATATAGGCATTATTTTGTCTTGTGTGTGATAAATCATATATAACCCTGGCAATGTATTTATTTTTAATACCATATTCTTACACTTCTTTATTCTTATTATAAAAGTGAATGTTTATTAATTGTTTTCGATATAATAACTTTTCTTGACGAATCACAAGTTCGCTAAATGAGATTTCTTATGAAAAAATCAAAGAAAATGAGAGTTATTGCAAAAAATATGACTTTGTTATATTACATTAATAGTTTTTAATTAAAACATATGAACTAAAATTTGATTTCTTACTTCAAAGAGCTTATTTTTGATTAACATTTAAGTCTGGCATCGTATTGTGGATACACAAACAACCTAAGCTGTTCAAAACTATATAATATTCCCCTATTAAATAGTTTTATGGGAAGACCTTCATAAGTGGTGATCTTGTTTATATGTTTGCAAGGGAAGAAACCTGGAAAATTCCTGAGCACTTACCCTAAAAGGCTTGCATGCAGAAGGACAATGTCCACCATCTATTATTCTATAATTCCTGAGATAAAAATCTGAACCTTTCTCTGAAGAGCGTTGCACTATACCATTGGGCTACAGTGAACCGATCTTTTAAAAGTTGTGATTATTTTCCTCATAATATAACTTTTGTGTTTCAGAGAAGCAACCTTTTATCATTGTATCTAAACACCAATCTCCATTTGAAACATTTATTTTTATACTACTATTTAGAAAAGCGGTTATTTTAAAACGTGAATTGAAATGGATTCCATTCATTGGTTTACATCTTATAGTGCTGAAAATGATAGCGCTGATATTTCAAGTTTTAAAGTTCGTTGACTTATATTGTTGTATTCAAACCAGTTAGATTCGTGGATAAATAAAATTTTTCATAGTTTGGTAGTATACAAATAATACTTTTTATTCCCAGATGGATATGGTTTCAATTTATGCCTCAAATATAAATTGGATTTTTAATAACTAATTGGATTCTTAATTATTTATCATTCATAAAAATATTTCTAAGTGCTGAAAAGAAATAGATTTGATATACATCTCAAAATATACATTTGGAAAAAAGTATTTTGAATTATGTTAAAGCAACTACACTTTTTGCATGTTTATGAATGATGGAGTTGCTCTGTTCCAATTGAGGTGACGTCAAATGTTAACACTTAAATTTTATGAAGGAATTGACTGTATTGCAATGGGTCAGACTGCAAAGGAATTTAATGATTCTTTTTCGTCTTTGCAGGTCTCAAAATTCTAGTCCTAAGAGCTGTTTATCCTGGGCACCTCACTGGAGTGGCCACTTGTAGGTCGGCCAGGAGGAGGTGCAGCAGCCTTTGGAGCCTACACGACGATGCCCCATAAAGGTAGAGACTGCATGCCACTATTTAGTTTCATGAATTCTCTTCTGAATGTGTGGGTGTATTACGTCACAATATGGAATTATTTTTTAATTTAAAAGCACCGTAAAGAGATATTTCCTGTGGTCAGGAAAAATTTAAAAATCGCTTTGTAATAAGGGGATTCCTTGTTATAACAAGAATTGGATATTTTGGAATGATATGTCTTGATAGGATAGGAGATGTTGTGATTCAGATCAGCGTTAATGCTAAAGATGTTTCAATGATATTCATATTGAGGAATCTGAAAAAATTCTAGTTGAACTATGATATTGAATATATTTTTATAATAATGATAATGAAGATGTCTTTTTATGCTTATAAAACTGTTCTGTTGTATATTATAAGAATTGTTTTCAAGATGATTATAACTTACTCATGGTATTGTAATGTTAGTGTTGAGAATGCATTTTGTGCCATTTCATGACGGATTTTCGCAAATAAAATCGAAGAATTATATATATATATATATATATATATATATATATATATATATATATATATATATATATATATATATATATATATATATATATATATATATATATATATATATATATATATATATATATATATATATATATATATATATATATATATATATATTTATATATATATATATATATATATATATATATATGCTGAGAAATCTCAGCTATTTTTTTATAATTCTTCGATATTTTTTATTTTCAAACATTTTGATTACTCTAATGTTTGTGATTAAAACAAGGAATATCCAGAAATGATAAGTCCTTCTAATATAAAATTAAGCAACTCTCATTTTATTTCTAAGTTTTGTATGTGTTTCATCACATTTAAAAACAAAGGTAAAATCCTAGAATACGTAACGCGTTTGGCGCGATTTTCAAAAATGTTGCTAACAGCGAAATTCATGTGATTCATAACCATCATACGCAAGTGTTTCATAATAAAAAAAATTGTGAATCTGAAAATGGCAATACATAAACATACATATTCCGAATCTTCTAGAATCATTTATCGCGTTGTGATGGCAAAAATTATGGAAGAAAAAATTATTGTTATAGTTCTCAAACTCGTGTATCGCTAACCACTGATCATGGTCTTCCTAATTTTTGCTAATTTTCTTTTTCATCTAAAAAGTATACTTAAAGGTGAAAATATAGCATTACTTTTTTTGTAATATTATTAATTTTTTTGATTATCTTGTGTTTCTTATTGAGACTGCATATTTCTTTCGGCGGTTTATTTAACATACCATTCTTAAGTCTCAAAACATTTTTAATATATTCATTTCGATATTAATGAGTGGCAATAATAAATGATTCTTTCATCTTTATTTCTTGCGTTCTGCTGATTTCATATTTTTTTATAAAGTACTAGCAACACAAAAATAAAATAATATTAATAAACTAATTGATTCCAAATACAACATTTGAATTGATAAAAATTTATTTAAAAGTAAGTTAAAAGGTTGCAAAAATTTCATTTTGAAATTTAAGTTATAATACTAATTAATAATAAGTTTAAAAATGGTTGAATTCGTGTGTATTTTTAGAAAATATTCTTCATTAACATTTCCTTACAGATTCATCTTGTTTTCGATTTAACTATTTGCATGAAATATTTTATTACATACAAAAATAATTTCAACTACTTATTTATTGTTACAACTACAATTATGTGTGAGCATTTTTTTACATCATGTTTGTGCATTCAAGTATAAATATTGTTTACTGTATATAATTAGCATAGATAAGGATATATGTACATAATTAGTATTGTATGTGTATATAATTAATATTTGTAATTGTAATATGTATATAAAATTAGAATAAATTTGCTTATTATATAAATATAGCAATTACTTATAAACTTATTTATTACAATTCTGTTATGAATAAACGGGTCCATTTGTATGCGATATGTAATAGAGAAAATCATAATACAGAAAGGATCGCTAAGAAAAAAACCAATTTTGTCATTTATTAAAATCAACAAACATTTCTTATTGAGAGTGAAAAAATCCACATTTTGAGGAAATAATTCCATTGTCATTAACTACAAAATTAACTTTATTAACTTAAATATTAAAATAATGGTAATTTCATCGTTGAATTATTATACTTAGTACTTCAAATTGAAAAAAATCCAATATTTCTTTCTTTTAATATAATATTTAAATTTTAAGTAAAAATGAATAGTGATGAAATTCCAAATTGGAGCAAATGTTACCAATGGTTAATGGCATGAGACCTATAAAATTGCATCAGAGATGACAACGCTCAAAAAATAAATGACTGAATGGAGCTAAAAGTTGTTTACAGCGTTTATAGCGTGAAGCAGTATCTTATCAACCATCGCCAACAAGGAAAGAAATATATTTGACATCTCTATTTTTTGTCTTGTCTTCTATCTTTCCACACTGCCTTATGCTAGCAGCAGCATCAATCATGTGGGTGGTGAAAAGAAGCAAAATACCCCTCCACCCTTGATGCTAAAATCACTATCTTCTATTGAACTGCTGTACAGAAATAAATGACATATTTATATTCTCAGTTTCCTTTTTTTTAAATATATTTAAAGAAATCCCACTTTCATTTCAAGAAAATCCCGTAATAACACTTATCAAAAACAAATTGCAAGTTCAATACTGTTCCAGTTAAAAACTATCTTTTAAATTGAATTTTGAACATAAAAAATTGATGGGACTTAATGTCCCTCGAACTTAAATTTAACTTATTACTTAACTGTAATTAAATATTACCAGATATCGTTTATGGATGAAGTTTATGACGTATTCTGTTTCATGTGGTCTAATTTATGATTACTTTCTTAACAATTGTTGATCCTAGTTTTGATATTAGCCATTATTTGTTGAGTAACGAGAGATGAGTGCTGTATTTTTGCTTTTTGAATAAATATTCACTGTGGCGAGACATTTAAACCTTGAAAAGTTTTAAATGTCCAAATGTCTTAAATAATTTTCACTTTTATGATATAGCTAACTGTTCATTTCTACTGATTAGCGATATAAGCAAATATATGTTTAATAAAAAAGTAAACGATAAAAATTATTTTGGACCTAAAAATAAAATTTGGAGGAAAAACTATCGTTTAACAAATAAATACTAAATATTTCCCTTATTGTGATGTATTTAAATGTAAAAGAATCTGAAAGCTTAATTTAAATAATTATATTATGATATTAAATAACATGTTTTCTATGTAATTCAATTTTAAAAAAGTTTAATACTTAAAAAATTCTAAAAGTCTTCTTACTTATATTATGAACATTTCCACAATTTTGATTCCAATTTTTCAATAAATCTATTTTTAAATAAAAAATTCTATGCTTTAGTATTATGTAATAAGTTAATTTTTAAAAAATAATTAATTATTACGACCCTTTAGTCACATAACCATAATTATATTTTAAAATCTAAAATTGAACACCATTATTCTTAAAATAACTAAATTAGAAATTGAGAAATTCGTGGAAGGTAAGTTGTCTGAATGTAATGTGTAATGGACCAAAACATCCAGTGAGTGATTTTTGATTATGACTTAATTAAATGTAATGTTTGCAATTGCATTTTTGGTGAAGTAACAAAAGAACAGCATAAAAAATTATTTAACTAATAAATAGTATGTTTAGTTTAAACAAGGTGTCAAAAGTCACTTTTTAGTCAATTTCTAAGCAGAATGCGTTGCAATTTGCTTTTCTTTTGCCTTGGTTTCTAAATTGTTTTTCTAATTTTTTATAAAAAATTAAAAGTAAAATTTGAATTCAACTTTTAAATAAAGCAAAAATATAATTCTTTTAGTATGAAATAGAATATATTTAGAAAGATCGCTATAAATGTAATTAAATACTTCAAACTTCAATTTCTGTTTCTATGGTTAAAGACGCTTATAGAGAAGAAAAATGGTCTTGACCTTGAAGCAATAATTTAAATGAAATGAACTATAACTCCCATGAAGCAAAAATTTGCTTGCGTCAATCTGTTTGTAATGTAATGTTTATGCATTTTGGATGTATTACACCGAGTGAAACTGATGCACTTTGTTCTTGTTGCAGGCCACAGCGGCATCAACCAGCTGGGCGGCGTGTACGTGAACGGTCGACCCCTGCCAGATTCCACTAGACAGAAGATCGTGGAACTGGCACACAGTGGGGCTCGACCTTGTGATATCTCTCGCATCCTGCAGGTATCCAATGGCTGCGTCTCCAAGATCCTCGGTCGATACTACGAGACGGGCTCAATCAAGCCCAGAGCGATAGGGGGCAGCAAACCCAGGGTGGCTACACCTCATGTGGTCGCGAAAATTGCCGATTACAAGAGAGAGTGTCCATCCATATTCGCCTGGGAGATCAGGGACAGGCTGCTGTCAGAGGGCGTCTGCAATAATGACAACATACCAAGCGTGAGTAGCACCTCACTTGCTAGCTGTTGCCACATTTGTATTAAAAACTTGATGAATTTGTGTTCTAGAAAAGAAACTGTTGATCATAGAAATCGCTTGATTTTTCCCTATTTTCTCATTTTCTTATAACATAATGTTGGGAGTTTCTGGCAACAATACATTTATTTAAAAAAAGTAATGGGAATTTCTTTTCAAAAAAACATTGTTTTTAAACCAAATGGATATAAAAATATTTTTTCTTTTTTAAAATTTAATGTTAAGATTTGCTCAAACAACAAACAATGTAACAAAAAGGTTCAAGAAACAAAGTTGAACAAATAGATTATCTTGTAGCTTAATAAATAAAAAATTATTTTTAAGAAATATTGTTATATTCTTGAAGAGTTTCAAATA
This sequence comes from Latrodectus hesperus, assembly GCA_037975125.1. NCBI lineage: Eukaryota > Metazoa > Arthropoda > Arachnida > Araneae > Theridiidae > Latrodectus > Latrodectus hesperus. The sequence continues at coordinate 102,768,200 of CM075850.1, read as the reverse complement.
TATTAATTTCTACATTGAAATATAGATATTTCAAATGAGTTAGAAATTGAAATTCTACTTAACATAAATGTCTGTTTAAAGAATGGTTTTGGATACACAGAAAAATAATTTTTATTTAAGAAATTATAAAACAGTTGGCAGCTAGACACAATTGTAAATTCACTGTAGGTTTAAAAGTTAAAATATTATGATATCCCGATTAATTTTATTTTGGACACAAAAAGTAAATATATTTTAAAGGTTCAAGTAAATTTAAAATTTATTCACTATTTTAACTAACCAGCCTGTTTAAATTTAGAAATTTCTTTTTTTCAAAGCTTATCTTAGAATTGTAGTGAAATATAAGGACACATTTACATGCATTAAATTTTCAATGAAACTATGTGCCATATAATGAAAATAATTTTCATATTATATAGATTTAATGCATTTTGAATGTAAATCAGTAGTGCTCTTTGTATAAACCAATCTAGTCATTTAGACAATCTAATCATTAGTCATTAGATAGAAAATAAATCCATTTTATTCGGCTTAATTAACCAAAAATTATCTATTTATTGTATTAAATGAAAAATAATTTTCTTCATACTTTATGAAATATGTTTTATTTTCATTATATTTATAAAAGGAATTAAAAATAACTTGAATACTCTCTTTGGTATTTCGTTATTTAAAATTTATTCTTTTTTATAACACATCACAAATATTATGTAATAAATATTTATGACAGTTTCTTTTCTAAATCCATATAATATTAAAGACATCTATACAAATATTGGTTTAGGTTTAATTTAATTATTTTAACCCTCAAAACGTTAACAAAAGAATAAAAATTTTTAAATAATTCATATTATTAATTGAAAATAATGAAGGACTTTGCATTTATTTAGGACATAAAAAACAATTCTGCAGTTTTTCTATTATACATATTTTAATATATATTGAAATATATAAATTAACTTTAATAGAATAGGTTTATTAGCAGTTAGTTTTGAATGACTTAGCAGTTGGATAGCAGTTGGTTTTTAATGACTTATTTTCTAATATTTATCTATGACGAAAAAGAATTTGCTTTGGGTAAATATATAACAATAATAATAATAAATTATAATGTATTGATTATAAAGGAAGGAGAGAGTTTAGTTTCTCCATTTAATTTAAATTAATTAAGGTCAATGTCCAAAATAATTAAATAACTTTTTACTGCACAGGATAAACTGATGTTTCTATTGGTTGCCACATTCTGAAGAAAAATAACTGAAGTTGTCAGATCTCGTGTCAAGAATTCTTTATCCTATTCTTGTCAGCTGATTGTGACGGTCACTTTGCTGGGGCTTGAAACTAGCATGAGGTCCCCCGCGGGAGCCCGAAGTCGGCCCCGTTTGACGCCCCGGTAGGCCCTGCTCACAACATAATCAATAAAGGCACTTTTCTTCTTTTCTCTGCCACTCACGCGGAAGGGGAGGGGGTGGCGCGCGGGAGGAAACGAACGCCGGGTGTTGATGGAGAACTTAAAAAGAATTTGTTTTCTTTTCATTACAAGTAACAGGGGTCGGTATCTGAGTTACTGAAGCGGTAAATTGTGCGGCAGCACTACCGTGGAGCTTCCATTCACGGAGAACGGCAGGGTTTTTCGATTGAAGGGAATGACAACCGACCGATTCTGTCCCACGTCAGTGTTCCACACCTCTCAGCGTTGTAATCAGTTCTCTACGCTTTTCACCATTCATGGCGGCTCTGCTTAGAATGATTTGTATGGAAACATTCGAGGGAATGATTAAAATGTTAACAACTAACCCGTTGCTCTTATTTGCAGTAAAAATCAGGCGTTGGTAGTAGGGGGATGATGGATGCTGTTGTTTTAATATCGCATATGGATTCAGTCCTCTTCTAGTGTTTGAAGGTGTAATTTTATATTTTTGCTTTTGAATAATTATTTTAAGATTCAATCTCACGTTCTATTTTTTTCACCTGTTTTAGAAAATCATTTCTGTTGATTGAAAGGTGGGGTGCAAGAATCAGAATTTTTCTTTATCCACCTGAAAGTTTCGGTTCGAATCTTTTCTTCCAGATTGTAACCTATTGCGATGTTCAGTCAGTGTTAATATACCAATTGTGATTATTGCCAATTCAAGATTACAGTATACGGTGTCCTTATTTTTTAAGAATTTCCAAGAAAAGATCTCAACAATTGTTTTATATCTCTCGCTGTGCATCCCTATGACACGATATGAAAATTTGAGGAATTTTAATCAATTAAAGCTTAAAACTGGCATGGATTAGTGGTTGGGACTACTTATCCAGATCGAGGTTAGGATTATGCTATGATATTTAATTCTTGAAAACATAAAGAATTTATAACAGCTATGAACAAGAGTGCTTGGAATAATCTAACGTTGAAAAATATCCTTAGATGAATTCCATATTTTCGTATATAGTCCCCTAAACTCATCTGGAGTGAGTAAAGCAATCTTAGGAGTACATTGGTCAATATTTCACAATTTTCTTCTAAAGAGAGAGATTTCGATTTGCGAGGATAAAAATATTGATAATGATCAATATTGTTCCTTATTGGCATATTGAATCATGTCGAAAGAGTTACTTATTTCGTCGCTTTTTAAAGTTACTTTTTCTCATCATTGATAGAAAGTATAATTAACTTGTGGGAATAAATTAATACGTGTAAGGTCATAGAATAAAAATATGGTAATTGATTAGTTGTGACTTATTTTTCATTCAAATATAAAATGTCTCCACTTGTAACTTTAGGATCTTATTTCAGATAATAGTTTATAAATAGTTATTGTACAATCTTAGAATGACCATAAATGCACAAAACCGATTTATAAGATGTTATGAAGACAGTGTCGTTTGTTACTTTGAAGAATTGCTTACATTCGTTAGAGGGAGACATCTCTATTGGTTTAGTTATCCAACACTCTAATTTCCAACGCATTAATTTGAAATTTATAAATCGATATTGCTCAAAAATTATACAGTAGAATATTGAAAGTCGGCTTCGAAGAAATAATTTTAAGGAACCAGGAAAATCCTCATAATCACCCTTGGCTCAAGTGTAATACATAGTGTAAGATCTTGTTTTCTTTGGGTTCAGAATCTAGTTGGTTATTTGGTTTCTCGACTTTGAGAATTAGCTGCAAACGTAGTCTGTGATGCTAGTTAAATCAAATGGGAATGCAAAATATTTGTTAATCATTAAGGATTCATTGTAAACTTTTTCTGATCATAAATAGCATCCTTATTACCGAAAATATTTAATCTTGAATCCCATGATAAGATATAGATGCTGAAAGATATTGTATTTCCTAAATTTTATTTAAAAACATTCATGGTGTATCATTAGAATTCTTTAAATTATAACCATCAGTAAAATATGATTCATAGCTCTATTTATTTGCCTATTTCTAATAATTATTCCGTGACCAATTTCTGCCAACTTTAATGGTGCAAAACACAACCAATCTATTCGTAGTTTTGAACAATGGTCAAGTGACGAGGTCAATACTCGAGATGGCACCCGCCTCCCTATGCCGCCGCTTCAACTTTTTGTTTTCCCGATATGAAATAGAAATTCTGTTTTATTATTCCAAATTCAGTTTTAAGTGACGTAAGTCTAAAAAAATATGCATGTTTAATGACGCTAACCGGAAAATTGAGTTAATAATTTTTATGTTTCTTTTGCGACCTTGATTAGAGAGTAAACTCTCACAGTTTATGGGAATATTTTTTTTAACTAAAAAAACGGCAGTTCAGGTGATCAAACCTAATCATAAAGATTAAATACCTTATTAGAAAAAACAGATAACTTTAATAATGTTTGCTTTTGTTTTCGAGATGCATATTGCAAAGAAATTTGCTTGGATGTAACTCATCCAGTTGAAACTATAAGCAATTTTTTTAATTAAAAATGATGCAATTTTTCTCTGAAATTATAATTTTATTCATTAATTTTTAATTTGGTGTATAGTAAAATGTTTATACATTTTTAACACTGTTTATTTGTACAGAATCTATAAAAACTAAAGCAACACTCTATTTAGAGAATAATATATTTTTATTATTCTCTAAATAAAAATATATATAACTATAATATATAATAAAAATAATATATAACTATTAGATATAGTTTATCTCTCTCTCTCTCTCTCTCTCGAGAGAGAGAGAGAGAGAAGTAATAGGTGATATATCATTGCAAGCTGATAAATAAAAGAAGCCTTTCTCCTTTTACATGATTGCAGCCTCATGTTTATCAAACCTTCTAAGTATTTTGAAACAAAACTGGAAAGATTTCTATTCTCGAAATATCAGCTATTGTTTGGATTCGACCTGATTTTTATCAAAAATTCAACAAGAGGTCACTTAGAAAATTAGTTGAAAAGCAATCTGAAGTTTAAATTGCCTTTTATCCATTGATTCACAATTTTGCTTTTAAGATAAATTTTTTATGCATTCAATTCATCTTCGAATTTTTATATTTTTAAACATGTGGTGAATTATTCATAAAATGCTGTTAATTTTTTAAGAGAGAGACATACATCTTCAATATAAACATGATAACTGACTTTAATAACTAAATTTTTATACGATTGTTTCAAGCAAAGATTCTCCAATGTACAAACAGAATTTTACAATGAAACTAAAAATAAAATTCCAATTTATTAACTGATTAAATTCACCGCTTCTAAACATCAAAATTAAGAACTAAGAATCAAAGCTACGTGATAAAATGTAATTCAAACACTGTGTGTTTACATAATTTTTTCACACTTAGGAAAATTATATTAAAATTTTATGAAGCATTTTAATGTAATTTCTTAAAAGTAAATGATTAAATAAGACTTAAGAAATTGTATTTTTTCAATAAGTCTATCCTATTTGTTGCAGTTTCATGTTTGAGTTATTGCTCTATTTCAGATAATATAAAATTAACTTTTTTTAGATCTGTGTTAGATTAATATATTTTAATGAGAAAATATTTATAAAGCGTATTGTTTCACTAATGAATATTGTTAAATAAATTTGCAAATCGAGGAATAAAATGAATTTTATATATTTTTTCTGTTCCAGTAATATATTTTCAGATTTTATGAACAAATTTTGATAGAGATAAAAACCCAAATTTATTGTTCATTTTTATTGTATTTAAGAGGCAAAATTAGAACTTGTGTAAATATTTTTAACCTATTACTTTTTAAAAACTACTTAAAATGATATTGATCTCATTAAAAACTAATACATGTATGACATTCATAGCACCAATCATACTGGAAAATCTAAAAATGGATTAAATGCTCATTAAGATAGATATTAAATAAGGATTAATAATAATACAAAACTTATTATATTTATGAGCAGAATTGGTTGTTTTCTAATAAACAATATTCTTGTGTTTTCTCGAATCACTTGTGTATATATAACTTCGTATTATAAAAATAAAAATAATTTTACTAGAGGTGCAAAAATACTCAAAAAAAAAAAAAAGGATACTTAGTAATGCTTTGTTGTGGCTTTAAACAGAGTAAATTATTGTAAAGTATTCGCGTTGCGTATATTTCAATATATGCATTTCTCAATGTTGGAAAAACTGATTTTCACTAGAAATATAAACTGTACTTCATTATGAATAATTTATTGTAAATTTTTGTACATGATTCACATTTAAATTGATAGAAAAACTATTCCTTTTAAAAATATTTGTTTATTATATTTCATTCTATGCACATAAGAAATAACAAAATATAAACATATATATTTTTTTGTTTAACAGAATAGAGATATATAATTTCTTCAATATATATGCTAAAAAAATTTAAAAATAAATAAAGTACATTTCCGCTGGTTCTATCATACTGTTAATAATTTCATAAAAATATTGCTATGTTGATTTATATATTTCTATACGCAATATAATTTATTCCTTTTTTTACTTTTGTTCCATGAAAATATGCTTTCTTCTAAAATAAATAAATGGTAGCTATTGGATTAAATAATATTGAAAAAAATTGGAAAAAATCAATATATTAAAGAAAGCACGTGATTTGTGTGATAAATATGAACTGAACCATTACGTTGATGCACTTTTATGCTAGAAAATTTATATTATAATATTTTTATTATCTTTTTTAGAGACATTATTTCTTTCTTTCGTCAGGTATCTTCAATCAACCGGGTGCTGAGGAACTTGGCAGCTCAGAAAGAGCAGCAGCAGCAGCACCACCAGCACCAGCTGACGGTGCCGGGTGCCGAGCTGGTCTATGACAAGCTGCGGATGCTGAACGGCGGCCAGCCCTGGCCCTGGTATCACACCGGTGCCTCCCACCTCACCGCGGCCGGCGTCCCGCACGGCACGTCGCCCGCGGGACTGTCGGCAGCGGCCGCTGCAGCCGCCGCAGCCACCGGCAGCCTCGTGCCTCCCGGGGTGACCGTGTCGTCAGCAGGACTCGGCGTGTGCAATGGCCAGCACAACGGGAGCGACTCCAGTGGAAAGAAGAGTAAGTCATCCTGAGTTGCTATTGTTTTATAAAATTATAAAGTATTCATCCATAAATCTTCTTTAGTTTGGCGGCGCTATATTAAAAGAGATTTAAGAGATTGTTATGAGGATTCTTTTATTTTTTACTATCTGACACATTTCATAAATATAAAGTTGCAATGCTTTTATTTGCTAACTCAAATATACTTTCACTTTTTCTACATTCATACATTTCCTATTATAAATTATATTGAAATATACAAAAATGAAATATTGTAATAAAATTATTTTTTATGGAATTAGAAATTAATTTTTGTTTGCAAAACAATAAATAAATAAATAAAAATATTAAAAATAAATAAATTAAATTAAAAATTATCCACCCTTATTTCTTATGAGTTGGAGTGAAGCACGAAGTACTTTTTTGCTGCAACCAGAATTATTGTCTGTTGGCATGAGAATTCATGGATAGCTTTCCTTTTAATGACATGTTATCCATAAAATGACAGTTTCAAAATAACTAGTTAAAATTAATTATATTCAATAATAATTCAAAAATAGTTAAGTAATATTCATATTTAAATATTTTTTTATATTATATAAATAATAGTTACATATTTCTGTGTTTTAATATAGTTTCTTGCATTGGTATGGAAATTTTTACAAAAATAATTTTAATTTTGAAATACGTTTATATATATATATATATATATATATATATATATATATATATATATATATATATATATATATATATATATTACCTGTATTTGTTTGAATATTGTCTTTCTGAATATTGTCAATCAATGTATATGGAAATTTAATGCTCAATAAATGAGATATGCAAATTTGTTATACATTAAGAAATACAGCGTGCATTTTTGCAATCATATTAACTCTTAATTATTTTAATAAATCAGCCAATAATGATAAATAATTGTATTCTGAAAACAATATTAATTTTGTAGCAAAATGCTTTTATTTTTTTATTACTTAAGAAGTAAAATTGTAAATGTGAGAACACTCAATTTAGCCTTTTTCGGAAATTCCTTTTGCTTAGATTATTGTTATTACATGCTAACATATAAAAAATAGGTTTTCTCTCCTTAAAGTAAATACACTGAAGTTATTGTGGAAAATTGAAATGTAACAATAATATTTGAAATTATTTTTTATTATCAGTAAATCTTGCTTTCTCAATTCAAGTTTTGAAATATTTATAAATTTTTTAAAAATTAGATTAAAATTAATATTAATAAAAGGAAAAAAAACTTTATTGCATTTATAAAAATTTTATAAGAAAAAATCTTTACATAAGAAAAAAAACTATTTGGCTAAAGTTTCTATGAAACTTATTTACATATGATTAACATATTTTGCCCGTTTAAACATTCAAAAAAATTTTATAATGCACAAATACAAACATAAGTTATCAATATATTAATTACTCAACATATTAATTTTAATCTTGTTGATTTAATCTTAATTTAATGTAAAAACAAAAGCTTTTATTAAATCATTTTAATGAATATTAATGAATTGAGATTGAAAATTTTTCTGGTGATAATGTGCAACAAAATAGATAAAAAGTGGAGAAGGTAAATTTTATTTAAGTATTAAGAATCCTAAGGAAATCAATAGATGGCGCTGCTAGTTAAGGATTTAAAAAGCCAACATCTGCTTGTTTTGTTTACCGAGATCACAAAACAATTTCATTTTACCATATAGTTTACATATTTAGTATATTTTGATAGAGATATTCAAATGCTTAAATATTGCTAGATTTTATCTTACAATTTTTTTATGATGTACATGAAAAAATATTAAAAGCTAAATGTTGAATTTGCTACCGTTATAAGTAATGTTTTATATAACCGTTATGGTTACGGTAATTATTAATTTAATATGCGTTTGAAATAGATATTTATACCATTAAACGAAACAAAATCACTTTAAGCTTAACAATGAAGAACAAACAATCAATTTCCATCATCAATTGCCTTCATTATGTAGTGAATTTTAAGTTTAGTTTTGAAATTTTGTTTGTGTTGTTTTGTTTCCTTTAAGTTTATTTATATTAAAAACGTTTATTCTTAAAGTTAAATCAATTGAATTAAAAAATACGATATAAAAATTTTTTCCTTATTACTTTATGAAAAATCTTATCCAGATTCTTTAACGGAGTCTGTATCCATTATATATTATATAGAGAATGTATTTTCTACTATATAATCTACAATGCATTATATAACATATAATGGAAATATATCTGTTATGTATTATGTAGAGAATCTTATATTTTTCTTGTTAAATGGCATGCTAAAATTTTTTTTCATTATTTTATTTTTTAATGCATATTCCTTATTTTTTTTGAATATATTAAATGTTTTTCAATTCTTTTATTTTTTACAAACATTCATATTTTATATTATTATATCTAGACAAAATAGTTGTTTATAGACTAAATATATTAAGTTTTTAAACGTTTAAGTGAAATTTCTGTAACCGATTAAATGGTAAAAAGAAGCATACATCTTTGTAATGATATTTTGAATGAAATCTTGATGAAGTAACTAGCAAAAACAACATTCCTTTATAATATTTTCATCTGAAGTATTTGACTTTCCTTTTGAACAATTTGTTGAAACTTTTTTTTTTCTTGATACTAATTTACAAATCAAGCAAATTTCTTACATTTATTGTTTTCTTTATCTATTCTAACCCTAAATGCCATTTGCGAAGAATATAAAGTAAAATATAATGGTTAGATTATAAATTTTAAAGGATGATTTTGTGAAGGATCCTTCCAAGAAAGAAGAATTTTTATTACATTTTTGACAGAAAAAAATGATTGTTAAAATAATTCAGTTCGCTTAAATTTTGAAAAAATTGCTGATTGGAAATTCAGCATTTTTATGTATTAAATATAATTTGATTGTATCTCATTTTTTTTATATTACAATAGTACAACTTTTATTAGAATAAATAAATTCATGTAATTCTGTATTTATAAAATATACAACAGTATCAGAAAATTCAACTTCACCAACAACTCTTATTCGATTCGCGATTCCAAAAAATAAAAACGAATCTCCTTTTTTTCAAAATAAACTCTTTTTACGGGAAAAAAATCTATTCTTCCCCGTATATAACACGGCGATCCTATTACCTAAACTTTCACCCGCGGTTCCTCGAGTGGTAAAATTGAATCAGGGATCCGCGGATTTCGGAAACAGAATTTGTGTACGCTCCCCAACGCAATTCAAATCGCCCTACTCGTGCCGGGGCTGCTGCGAGGGGGCGGAAAAAAGGAGGAAAAATCGCCGAATAAGAAACTGTTGTTCAGGGGGTCCCAAGCGTCATCTCGGTTGCAGAGGTAATGAAATTCGTTATCCTGGCACAGACTATTAAATTTTTTGGGGTTTGGAAAATACTATTTGGCGGGAATCTCCCGACGGAGATTTAAAATCGACTCTGATAGCAAATCCCGTTTATACGAAACCGAATCTCTTGAATAAATGCAACTTACATAAAAATTTGAACGGCGGAAAATGTACTGAATTTTTTTTTACTCTTGTTTCTATCTTTATTTCGCTTTATTTTTGTACTTTTTTTGCTTGTTTCATAAGATGTGTAAGTTGTTATATTTGCAAGAATCATTTATATTTAAGTACTTTATATATTGTGTTTGGGTGCAAATTGAGTATTTATGTAATGAAATTCCTAACTTAATAAAATAAGTTAAATTATGAATAAATAATACTGAATTGTATTTATAATTGTACTAAAATAAGAATAATTTTTTAATTTAATTATAAAAACTGTAATTTTTCCTACATAGAAAATGAACGAAGATGTTTATTTACTACAAGGGTTTTCAATATGGTCCCCACACCCTGGATAGTTTAATAAATGAAAGCTGTTATGAAACTTTTGAACATTTGATGTGTTTTACATCTTAGTAGTAGCATCATTTCATCATCAAAAATGCATCTTTTCATCATATGCATCATTTCATATCATCAAATGAAATATATTATGTAAAGGAAACTATTGGCTTATTCTTTTGAAAATTGAATTATTTTCAGCCATTGATAATACTGAGAGGACAAGTTAGCGAAGTTTCATGACATTTTCCCTTAATTAAATAGCTGAATACAGGCTTCCACTTTAAAAATTTGTGAGCTCGATTCCCATCTCAGGGATGGATGTTCCATGTGATTAGTAGTCCGCTCTAAACTGTAGGTCTTTATCTTAATCAGTCCTCGTATGTGAAAATATACCCTTGTGTGACAAGTAAACTAACCATTAGGAAAATGATTATTGACACCCTTACATTGATTTTTTTTCTTTTTGGAAATCTAATTCTTATGATGCAGAAAAAACTTCTGTTTTTATTGAGAAGTTTTTTCATGCTACTATGAGCTTAATCAGAAATTTGTTAATGCATTATGTTAATATTTAACGTACACACATTATAATACATAAGGACTGCGTCCTTGTGTTGTAATTTATGTTCAGGAAAATCATTTGCCTATTTTAATCGTTCCTTGTCTAGTGGTCAGAGTGCCAGACTGCGGACAGAGGTCCTAGGTTTGAATCTCAGTTCGGACATGGATGTACTTTCTCTCTCTGTCTATCCTGTCTTTTTCATTTCTTTGTATGTATGGGTTGTGAATGGTTGCCTACCCTATAAACAGGTATCTATGGCATGTGTGTACTGAGAAAGTTGGACTCCACACCAAAATAGGGTTCAGTTGGAAAAGTGGAGCAGCGCACCCCATAATACCAGCCTAGCTAGCACAAGACTACAACAACAATCTTTCCTTCAATAAAATCAATCAATTATACATAATATTTTTACTAAAACATTTAGTCAGATTTAGAGATTTTTTTAGATGCTACACACAGTCATAAATTAAAGTATTAAATTTAATAATAGCTCGATTATTATGTTTCTTGATAATTTTTGTTTGGTTCATTTGCTTAAAAAAACTCTTGTTTATATACAGATTTATTGTTAGTCTGGCGAAATATCCTCTCCTGAAGTATCAAAGTTTTATAAGAAAATAAAAGATGTTTAATCATAATAACTTAGTAACATTAAATATTTGAGGAAAGTGCGTCGTTGGAAGTCTACTTCATTCAATACACATTTTAATATTGTTTACGAAAATATTGGAAACAATACATCGTTTTTTTTTGTAGAATTTAGTTTTTGTAAAAATGAGTTTCTTATGTAGAATTCATAAAAAAATTTGATCAGGAAAAAAAAAGACAAATGGAATAGTTAATTAAGCTACTGTTTGACGAATAACAGTTTCAATCAAAGCTTATTGTTTGAAACGAAATTTAATATGTATTCTCTTGTGAACCATGGAACTAGTAACTCGTATTAATGACGTAAGAGTTAGCACTTATCCAAAATTTTATAAAACAAGCGGAAGATGACTAAAGATGCTATTTTGTAAAGAAGGTAATAAATACGTATCGTCTCAGCAATCGCTTAAAATTTTTGAAAGAAGGGTGATTCAACTTACTTATAGGTCGGTCATACCTTGTAAAATACCTTACGAAAAATAGTGAAAGTGATGCTTGTCATGTTTTTTTTTAAATTTAATAGTATTTAAGAGATTTTAAAGTCTATCTTTGGTTAACTGTAATTTCTAAAATCTGTCGTGTCACATCCCACTTTTATTTTCTGCGCCATTCCCCCTCCCCAATGAATCTATGTATTTTAAAAATAAATAAGTTTTTTTTTGGGGATAGGTACTTTATCAACATTACCAAAATCTATCTGAAAATAAATGTGAGTTGGAATAAATACTTTATTTTATTAATCTATTTAAGTTTCAACTAATGTTTCAAATATACATTTCTTACATCATGTTACTGAATATAAAGGTTAGATGATATTTTATGAGTTAGATTTTCGGACTATTTATTTGTGTAACTATTTATTTGTATGAAGTTATAAAAACTGAACTATAAATAATAAAAAGAAAAGCGTGAAAAGGCAAAAAATATTGTTTGATAATATTTTAGCCTCGTCTAAAATTCAAAATAAAAAAAAAATTCAGCATATTTTTTAGTGATCGGAGTGTTAAAGAATATAGGATTACATGGATGCCACACACAGCATGATGTTTCCCATGACTTTCCGCGAAATAAATCTGCAGCTTTAAACTGCTTTGTAGTAATCCAGATTTTCAATCCAAAGAATACGGAATTTCGCCAAATGCATTACATACGATAGGAATTTTTGCAGTAACAGTTTAAAATATTTTTCTTGTTTCCTAAAACGTTTATTTTCTTGGATACTAGTTTTATTATGAAAATAATGGCTGTGTGAGTTGCATAGTAAAAATATTAACCAAGAGATAATATAGGAAAAAAATCTGAATTGAAATAATTCAAGCAGTAAAATTTAATATTTAAGTGTTAAAATTATGAATCATATTTTCTTTATCAAAATTCTCTCTTAGCTAGAAGTAACATGCTAAACATAAAGTTTTTGATTAAAAATTGTTAGAAAAACATTTAAGATTAATTAAACGATTGCTAATTTGATTTAAAAATAATATATGTATATATATATATATATATATATATATATATATATATATATATATATATATATATATATATATATATATATATATATATATATATATATATATATATATATATATATATATATATATATATGCTGACCCAGCCACGCGTTGCAGTGGCTGAGTTTTTAAAATACATTGAATCAATTTTTTACTAATTCTTGGGTTCAATCAAATTAATATTTTTTAAAAAAATTTAGAATAGGTTCATTCATAGGAGATTAAAAATAAAACGTTTCACCAAAATTTAATAGTAATAGGTAAAGTATCGTAATTTTGAAATTAAGCACAAATCAACATATACTTTCTGAATTTACATTTTATTCATCTTATATTAAATTATAGTTTGTAATCAGTGACTTACTTATAAAATATACTATATAAATTAAAGACATCTAAAAATAAATTGTTATAAATGAGGTAGATAGCATTGACATCGAACTATTATTATTTTAATTTTAAATTATATTAAAACTAAAAAATTTTTCCGCGGCATTATACTGAAATAAAAAAATTAAAAGAATTTATCATTTGAATAAATAAATTAGATCAAAATGTTCTACTGAATAAATTAATAATTATCAAATTATAAAATAAAAATAAAAAATAATAAAAGGCTATCAAGAAATACTTACATATTTTCGAGGTGGTATGAAAATTAGTAGAGAAAAACAGTAATAAATAAAATTTTATTTTACTATTTATAATATTAAAAATATTCAAACTGAATACTGCACAATAATAACACAATACAAAGTATAATTATGAAAATGATTCACGAAAAATTGTTATAGTATCATTATACATCATGAAAATATATGTAAATTCTATATTTAACCACGCGCTAGCGCGCGCACGATAATTTTCTCGAAGATGGTATAATCTAGAAAAATAAACACGTCGCCATCTGCCGAATATTTGTGCAACTTAGATGCTAAACCGCCATCTATTAGGAACTTACAGAACTAACCTAAAAAAATAAAAATAAAAATTTAGGGTTGTACTACCCCTAACATTTAGGGGGATGAAAAATAGATGTTGGCCGATTCTCATAGATACCGGATAAGCACAAAAATTTCATCAAAATCGGTCAAGCCGTTTCGGAGGAGTATGGCAACGAAAACTGTGACACGAGAATTTTATATATATATATATATATATATATATATATATATATATATATATATATATATATATATATATATATATATATATATATATATATATATATATATATAGTTATCATCATATAAATTAATGAGTGCTGCAAAAGATAGTTTTAAAAAAATATAAATAATAATTTTATTAGAAAATCAAAATGATTAATTTACATAATACATAGTTAAAATGGAAAAAGAAAATTAGCATGAAAATGTTTTTGAAATCAGTATAAAATAACATCAGTTCAGAAAATAGCAGTCAAAATTATATAAGTACTAACCCAATTTATTTTAGTAAAATATATATTTCCATGAAAACAAACCGAAAACAATCATTAAAGTATGTGAGAATTCAGTTGATATCGAAATTACTTGTTTTCGCTGATTGTATATATCTTAAACATAAAATGAAAAGAATTATTGATTTTATGTACATAAAAATACAGATATGTTTTTATATAAATAAAACGAAAATTTCAGAAAACCTTCAAATAAATGAATATTTATTTTTTTAAAGTTTATTACATTGAAGCATTTTACTTTTATAATAATTTTTTTATGTAATTATTAATAATTCATTTGTATTTTTTATGTGTGCAATTAAAATTCAGTTTTAAAATATTAAAGTACATTTTAAAAAATTGCAGTTAAAATTATTAAAAAACACTAAGTCAAAGTACTCGATAAGCTTACTATTGAATATATTTCCGAAATAAAACAAATTAAAATAATTACGAGACTTAAATGTACAGTATATTAGCATTTGATATCTTATGGAACTGTGTTTAGTTTGCTTATTTCATATAAATGCTCTTGGATAGTATAAACAAGCTTTCGATACACTTTTCTTTTAGAAAACAGAAATTTGCAGTATGTTAGAAACACCTGTTGGCTACTGATAAATTTTAAAGGAAAAAAACACGTCTTTGATATATTTTAATAATTTGAATTTTACTTGGAATAAATATTTTAATATTTTAAATTTTAAAAATAATTTTTTAAAATAACTATTTTTTAAAATATATAATTTTATGCCAGAAATTTTTTAAATTTTTCTTAAAAATGTGCTTTTTATTTATGTGCATCAGAGAGCAAGTAGTATTTCATTTTTAATGAAGAAAAAATGGATATTTCTATTATTTTGGTATGCATAAATGTTGATTCATTATTAAACTTAAGATGAAATTTTTATATCTAATCATAATATAAAATTTTAGTCTTCGGTAAAATTAGAAGGATTTTTATTTATTTCATATTTCTCACTTTCAAAAAAATAGATTTTAATTATAGATTGGAATCACGAGTTAACTTGAGGCTGTCCTGGAATCTTAATTCTTACGGAGAAAATTGCGAAAGTGAAATCGAAAGCAATTACTAGAGTAATCTAGTCTCAATAGGTCGCATTTGTTGGAGAGAAGATCTTTGTTTCCAGAGAGAGCTCCCCACAAAAGAAACTGGACTCCTTTTGAGAAGTTCCTTCAATGGCTTGGAAATCAAAAGAAGGATTACCATCAAATTGTGGACGGACCCACACAAACAAACGCTTCAGGAGAGAGAGCTTCTTTGCCGGCGCAGCCATCACCTTGACACGAACTGATTGCACAAAAGCACTTAGAAAAAGAAAGGAAAGGTAGCCTCTCCTTTTCCACCACTTCCAAGAAGGGATCCTTTTCACGAAATGCAGCTTCTGAGGTCCACACACAGTCGGCAGGCATCTTAAGACGGTGTTAATCGGGCTCGTATTTTTAATGCCTCTGCCACAATGACGTCTTAAAAGCTGGCCGCCTTGCCTGGCTGGCCACCAATGCCGAGTCTGCCTCGCCGATTGTGGACCCTGCCAGCTGAAGCAAGTGGAGATTGTAATTACTACTAAAAGTGGGGCTGGGAGCTGGAATTGCGAATTACATGCTACGCAGAACACCCTTCCCCGAATCATTCGGGGGCTGGCAGTGAGAACAGAATCTGAATATGCAATCCGCGGTGTTTTTTGGACATTCTTATAAATGGCAAAATAAAAAAAATACCAAGTCGCGGTGCATTAAGGGACCTTTTTCTTTCTTACGAGGTAGAAATGGCTTATGCGTTCTGTGAGGTGTAAAACAGACAGTTTTAAGTCCAAAATGGTATTGTGGATATTCGAAGCTGAGAAAAATACTTGTGGGTTGAGAAGAAAGAGCATTAAGTGTTTTTTTTTTTTCTTTTCATAAAAAATGTGGGCTTCTTGTTTTCAAACAGATCTCGTCGTGGTTTTATATTAAATTTGGTGGAACTCGACAATATATATAAGCTTATTGATATGTAAATTTCTGAAACTTAAGGTTGAATGAATTTAAATGCTATTTTTTTTACTGTTCATAAAGTAACTTTGAACAGAAATACAGTTCTTGTAGCAAAGAGTTTTGAATTATATGCACGAATTTTTTCTAGGTAAAAAACATCTCACTAACAAATATTTTTTTATTCATTTCTTAAGTTTTTTTATAAATATGAAGATTACGCTTAGTGTAGAATTTAAATTATCGTATAAAAGGTAAAATGTATAAAAGTAGATTTAGAAAGGTTAAAACTCCTTTTTAAAAGTATTATAAAAAGTTTATTATATTTATATTGATAATTGGCTTTAACTTCTAAAAACGTCACCAATAAGTTAAGTACAAAATAGTTATGTATGTTTTAAGTATAAACTTTCATGCCTAAAAATTATTTGCATTGAAAAGAAACTTTATTTTTTTCAAGCATTTTGGAGAAAAGTTAATAAAATTTAGTTTTATTTTGGATAATTTCAACATCTAAAACAATTATAATGATTAACAATCGATCTCGTTTACTACAGAGACTTAGAAAATGTATAGGAAAGAAAAAAAAAAAAACAGGATTGATGATTAAAACAAAATGTTTATAGTCATTTCTCCAAAACATTTATAATTTAAAAAAATCTTATAATTCTTTTGAAAAAATTTTATAGTATAAAGAAAACTTTGAAATTCTCAATATTTAAAATTCATATATTAATATGTTTAATGGAATATTTTAATTTAATTTGTCATCGAATCCAGTTATTTGCTTATTATAAGAACAAATTACTAATTTAAAGTCTATTTTAAAAACTGAACTATATTTGAAAATAAATATGAATTATTTAAGATATTTACATCTTGACCCATTTTTAACACGCTGAAAGCAAAAGCTGTTTGAAACGAGGTCATTTTGTGAAAGCTGATATGAGCAATGGCATGAATTAAATACAGAGAGAAACGTGAGAATATTCTGACTTATTTCCTTGTACGCGTATTGCAACTCGATTAACAATAATTCTCTAAAAGCTGCGCAACATTAAGGCGATTTAATGAAACTAAGATATGTCCCAGCTGCTCTTTTCGAAATGGCTTATAATGTGGAAAAAAAGAAGCATAAGAAAACTTACAAGAAATGCTAAAAAAGAGCCATGCCTATTTCGAATTCACTTTTCGCTTTATGAATTCATGGAAAGCATAAAAGACCGCCAAAATAGCATAACCAATGGTTTATATAGCCAAGTGAGAAGGAGAATAAAGTGCAAGTATAAGTGGGAAGGAGGATATGAGAACACAAAAATGAAGAATAAATGTGAATTTGGAATTGGTGGTAAACAGGATTACGTGAGGGAGTCTCGCACGAGGATTTTTTCTAAAGGCTTGGCGACGAAATTTTGTAAACAACATGACCTGAGGGAACACAAGACACAATGGCCTTACACGGCAGGCTCCGTGTTAAGTCGTCCTCAAGTGGAGTGGAAAATATCATGGAGACGATGCAAAAAACTTCGCCAATTTATGGGATTTCAAGGTGAAAAAAATATTCCTCTGAATCTTTAATTGCGTTCTTATTCAATTTTATGGAATTCTACGAGGTGGGAAAAATATATTTAGTTAACAAAAAATAAACAGAAACATGTATTTAATTTCTTTAGTAATGAGAACATATATAATATATATTATAATTTAGTTTTTTAAATAACAAACAATTGAAGTTCGTATAATAATATTAACAGAAACTATTTACGAATTACAAAAAATGTCATCAAAAATGAAATTCCGAATAATGGCAGAAGAAAATATGACGAAAAGGTGACAATACTCTAGTTTTTTTTTAAAAAAAATTCCCGACAAAGTTTGGTTTTATCATTATTTTTGATATGTCAAATAATTTCATAATCTATGTACAGATTCTGCATTTTAGTTACTATGTATCATGAATACTAAATATATATTTTAATTTTTGTATTTTCTGATACTGAAAAGTACAAGCATAACAAAGGATTTTTGAGGAGTTAAAAAAATATATATTTCTTGTTTAATAATCAATATTCTTTTCATTTTCTCCTTTATATGCATTGTTAAACGCTGCATTAATTAAAATTTGAATTGTTAGTAATAATTGAATTGTGGCTTTTTGTAGTTGATTGGAGGTAAATTTTTTAAAAAATATTCTAAACATACAGCGTCAGCTTACATATTATTTTAATGATTGAAGCAATGAATAACAATTATTAATAAGAATTCTTCTGAAGCCAATTGAGATGTGTTTTTTAGAGACAAACTTATATGACCTGTTCTTAGATAGAATTGAAATTCAGTTGATGGATTAACCATTGCGCATTATAGTCGTTTTTGATATAATACGCAATGATTAGCAACTTCAAAGTTATTTATTTAAAAAATTAGCTTGTTATTGCTATCATTAATTTATTCTTTTTACTGTTAAATCTATGGATTACTTTAAATTATGATCTTGCTTTTAATATTTGATCATAATTCATAATCATTTCCAAATGATCTTCATAATGATTCATAGATGATCATTTGATCATAATAATAAGAATAAGTAGGTGGCAATCTCACACGGATTTCATGAATTAAGTTTCCATGTTCCAAAAATAGCAATGATTGATTATATTCCATATGAAATATGATTTTTAATTAAACTCCTAATTTTTGAATGAAACCTATTGAATTCAATTGTTTTAGCTCTGACAGATGATGCGCATTATCCTTAAGATCGGATTTTCATGATATTTTACAAGAAAAAGCACACGACTTTTGTTGTTGTTGTTTACTAATGACACTTGGACAAGCCAAGCTCGCTATGCTATGCGAATTAAGTCGATTAGGAGCGTCTTTCGTTTTAATCAGAGCACCACGTAGGTGAAAGTATGACTTTGCTTTACACACTTGTCAAAGGTACCCGTTTATAAAGTAGGCAACCATTCACACCTCATTTATACAAGAAAAGGACAGAGACAGGATAGATAGAGAGAGAAAATACATCCATGCCCGAACCGGGATTCGAACCCAGGACCTCCTTATCCGCACTCAAGCACGCTGACCAATAGACAAGTTGGTCAGCACACGACTTTTAATTACCTTTATGGATACAGGGTTCCGATCGCATGGTTGGCTCATTATCGGAAGTTTGAATCCCCTGGCATAACCGAAGTTTGTTGTGTTCACTAAAGGCAGCTGGGGGACGTTGAATAGATCGTAGTTGCAATGTCCTCCAAGTGAAATGATACCATTGGAGTGACATGCCAAATATTGAGGGCTTTCTGCTTGGTCGCTGGTTCAAAATCACGAAGACTCCATCTGGCTGCTTCTATCTAATTTGTAGATCCTACCTTAGGTGCAAGGAAGCATGCTGGTGCAACAACAACAACATTTATCTATAGCAATGGCATTGATTAATGTTGTTTTGAAATGTTAGATAACCATCACTGGCAAATGTTATTGTTAGTTTATATAAATTTACTATAATTCTAATTATTGTGAAAATAGAATTTCACGTACTTTTCTGTTCTTCATACTATTCAAATGGTTTTATTTTGATTATTTTTATTTAAAGCAGAAAAAACAGAATCATATTATCTAATGACCCGTTGAAAGCTCAGGTGTGACAAGCAATGAAATGAGTTTTATTTTTATGAAGGCATTTCATTGCATATTTTATTATTTTCAGTGGATATATGAGATGATCAGAATGTTCTCAAGCAACTCTTTTTACCTTCACAATTATATTTGATAAAAAAAAACATGAAATTTTACAGCTACTGCCATTATTACTTAACCTAAAACTGCATACATTTAATAAAATGTCCCAAAAACTTTTAAATTTTTTTAATTAATAAAAACATGTATGAATATATTGATCAAAAAAATTCTACAGAAAAATATTTTGGTAAAGAAAATTTATGTAAAATTTTGAGGATTTGAAAGATGCTCTAATTAAGCGTTTTTTTTATGGACTATATCAACTGAAAATCTAAAATTATCCTTGAAATGGTTTGAAGAAATTAAAGCGATTTTATGTATATTCTGATGAAGTTACAAATGTTTCAAATTCCTTTCTGAAGAATAAAAAGTTCATTTTCGTGAATAAAATTAATTAAATTCACAAATGGCTAATTTTCTAATGCCCAAAAACATTTTGGATAGAAAAATAAGCAAAATAACTCTTGCAATAATTAAAATATCATATTTTTCTGCTTTTCCTGTCATGAATTTGTTGAGTTTAAAAAAAAATTATGTTGTGTTTCAGTATTTCATAATATAAAAGAAGTTATTAATTTTAGTCATCATGAATTCAGCTTATTTTTTGGATCAAATTCTGTAGTCTAGATTTATCAAAAATTGTTTGAATAAAATTTTCTTAATTAAGTGAATTTCTTTTGCTTTTTTTATTAAAATTTAACATAAAATAATTTAAATTGTATAATATCTATTTTTAGAAAACATTATTAATGTTAATCTGAAAGATATTCAACAAGATGGGGAAAGAAATCAAAGAATGTGAATACTGTGAAACAACATTCACATTCATTGACTGATAGCAGAATTACAAATATTGGTCGACTTTTTTACCAAACGATGAATTATCTCCTCATTTCTAGATGTTTGTGTTTGGAAGCTAGGAGATAATACAAAAATAACAGGTATTTTTCAAGAGGTTCTCCGATTTCAGAGCTAGGATATCATAAAACTAAACAGTTTTTCTGTATTTAAAATGTATTTAGCATGTTGGATGCAATAAATGAAAAAAAAACTCTTGTGAAAAAGATTAACAATAAGATTTGTACTAAATTATTTAACAAGTCTTAGTTACATAGGCTCACTGTGACCCATGGTGGGTCAGAGCTCTTTTGAGAGAAAGGTTCCGGGTTCGAACCTAGACATTGTTAAACAACAGGAGAAGAATATTGCCATTCTGCCTTCTACATAGATGTGTCATAGGATTTGTGCTTGGGAAGTTTCCGAGTTTCATCCCTTTTGACATATGAATATGTTCTACAAAAAGTTCTGGAAGTGGTTGTGACTCACAGTCTGTGAAAAAGATCTTGAAGACAAGTAGGTGGTAGTGGGTGATAAAAGGAAGTTTTACAGTTTCTAACTGTTAAGCTATTCATTATGTTGTCTAATTTCTGGCTACATGCTTGCAATGTGGATTCAATCAAAATGTGTTACTCACAATAATTTTATACAATTTTGTATCTAAATTTGCAAAAAATAATAAAATAAAAAAATATTGGATTTATGTTGAATAAAACTCT
This sequence comes from Latrodectus hesperus, assembly GCA_037975125.1. NCBI lineage: Eukaryota > Metazoa > Arthropoda > Arachnida > Araneae > Theridiidae > Latrodectus > Latrodectus hesperus. The sequence continues at coordinate 102,746,354 of CM075850.1, read as the reverse complement.
TATATTCGAAAGCAATTATCATCAAAAGTTAAGTGTCCACCAAAATTTCGAAAATTTGTTGATTTGATGGAGTTACGAATTAAACATCAAATGCGTCATATTTTACGTTTATAATACGTAAACAAATATCGGAAATTTTATGTAAGTGAATTGTAAAGGATAAATAATATAGGTCATAATTTGACAAATCTTAAAATAGAGAATATAAAAATGCAATCAAAATCACACTGAATCACATGAAATAAATACAAAAATTTTAAGTGGAAATAACTGTTTGCTTTTTGATTATTGTTACCCCTGCAATTTTCAGAATTAAAGATAGCTCAAATGTGTTTTGGATTAATAATTCCCTCTCAGGCTCTCTACTTTATATTCGTATTATTGTGATCACATTGCTTTACACTTTTTATTATTTATTCACAAAAATCGTGCATTTTTATTTTACAGTTTCAAATATCAAACTCACAACAACAAACAAGAAAATATTTTTGTTTTCCTTCGTTTGTGTTATTCGATATTTTATTGTTATTAATGAGCAATATTTTTTTACATACAAAAGCTATAATAAATTGTGTGTTTTAAACCTTTTTTTATGAGAAAAACATTCTCATAAGTTTTGTGTTTTAGCATAAATTGAGAATTTGAAGAATATAATTTCTTTATATCTTTTTCGCGCTTGTAAAATCTTTTTCACGCATAGTTTTCTACATGTTGTTCTGGTAATAGTAATATTTTTATAGAAGTTGTTTTGCAACTTATGCATCATTTGCTGATAATATTAAATGTTAAAATGTTGACAAATAATATCTATATAAGACATAATAAATAATTCATTTAGCTATACATATGAAAAAAATTCATCTTTGAAAATAATCTAGACAAAATATTTATATACATGCGTGTATGTGTAAATTTTTTTTACTAACAGTTTAATGCTTTCAAAACTAAGATTTATACTTTGTTTTATGTATAGAATATAACAAGTTTTGAAATAATTGGTTAAAATCTACTAATTTTTTCTTTTTTTCATTTCTCTGTGCTAAGAAAATTTTTTTCTTATTTTACAGAAATAAGTTGAAACAAAGGAAAATAAAAAAATAAAAAACAGAATCATTCATAGATTGTATTTTCTTTTACATCTCTATGATATTTTATTAGGATTTTAAAACGAAAATTTAAAAGTTGGGTAGGAATAGCTAATAAGTATGTCTAATTAGTTATAATTTACTTTTACTTCAAAAGTGTAGAATATTTATAGATAAACTATTCAATTAAATTATTCTACTAATTTGCTCATGCACGAGACTTAAAATATTTCTTTAAATTAATAATTTGATTCTATGTGCATTATTTAAATTTTTTTTGAAAATATGTATTAAAAGAAACCATCAAAATCTTCATTTTTGTCAACTCTGTCAACATGTTTATTATAGTAAAACTGTATAACGAACAATAAATATTGCTGAGTTACAGTATTAGTAATAAATATACATTAGATCATTCATTAGGTGCATTTAATTCAATTCAAAGAATATTAATTACATTCTGCTTAGCTACAAATAAAATAGCTATCATTATCTCATAGAAACAATGTAAAACATTTCTCGAGTCATATTTATTACAAGTAATTAACTATTTTCTTGAAAGTTTATTATTACCACCTGTTTTAGTGCATTAGTTATTAGACTTCACATCTTTCCTTTATGGCAATATGTCGTTAGAAATGTAGCATGAGGGCTCTTTGTTTATTAAATTATTCTTTACGAAAACGAAAAAGAAGTTGGATATTTTCGTTTAAGTAAACATTAATTTTTACGTAGTATTTTCTATGATATGATGTAGGATTCTATTTTTCATAAATTTATAATATGAAATTATTTTTGTGAAATTTAGAATATTCATAAGAACTGCGTGAATGTCAATCGTTCGGAGAAATTCATACGTGAAATGACAATCCTTTCACGCCAACCTAGTCAGGCTAAAATATTCAATATTATTATGAAATAATTCCCTTAAAATTTTTTTAATGAAATGAAACATTTTCTCGCTGGATTAATAGTAGATTTATGCTTTTTCCTAATCAACAAATGTCAACAGAATCTACCTCTCTTTAGAATCAACAGATAAAAAAAGGGTTTGTGTTTTTAATAATCTAAATTGGGTTCAGTGTAGAAGCGGTCACCCCTTAGTTTGTCAAACCATTTGACGATAAATATCTGCGCAAAAATTTAATTTCTGGTAACTCTGGTATTTTCAGCGCTTTAACTAACGTAGTTTTAGGGTTGCCATTTGGTTATTCACATTTTTATGATTATCTTACCGTCAAAAAAATCGCCAAAAAATCAAGGGGTACCTGTAAGTAAACTTTTACCATTTAAATTTAATAAAATGGTCATAAATGTTATCGTTCGGAGAGGATTATGGATGAGTTGTAACTGTATTTCAAGTAGTTACATATTTTTCTTAATTATATAAATATTTTTTAACGTGTAGTTGAAAGAATTTATCTGGGCTTTCATTAAAGAAATTTAAAAAAAAAAAACTGTGTTTGAGGGAATAGTTTTCGAAACTGATACCAAAAAGAACTTGAAAGAAATTTTCGATAAGTGAATAAATCTTAATAGTGAATATAGCTGCCCGAAAGAACCTTAATTTGTAAATTTTCTTGAGAAACTACATTTTTCTCAGAACTTTGAGTGGTCGCTCGAACTAAATGTTGATAAGCATTGGATTCAGCAATGGTTCATTCAAATTATGAACAAGATAATTGTCATATAAGCAGCTAATTCAACTTCTATAATATCTTTACACAAATCTCAAATCGAAAAGGGAAGTCTCCATCGTTACAGCTCCCATTTCAGCATTTCAGTTTGCATCACCAGATTCATTATCCTCCCGAGATAGTGACGAAGCGAAGAGGAATCATTTAAAATTCAAAACGTGAAGCTTTCTGTCATCTCCCTGGTGGCAAAGTTTAATTTCCCGCTCTTTTGTTTTTTGTTCTTCTTTTGTTTCAGGGAGGGAACGGGATGATTGATTTGTTCGCTTGCTCAGAGAGCTGGTTTGTGCACTTATTATGCAATGAATGAAAGGGAGAGTTGAATTTTTGAAAGGCGACCGTGTGATGGTCGTCAAATGTTGTCGCCATCGTCATCACCAGTTAAGAACTTTTCAAATTGGCTGTGCCACAACTGCGATTTGTCATCGCAAAATGGCCTGGATGACATTGTTCCTCCAACTCATGATTGTGGTTTCTGATGAATTTGGATGCCGCTTGAGACAATGTAGCTTTTTGGACAGTTTTGTGTTTGGAGTTACTATTGCATTGTATTTGGGGTAATCATTTACAATCTGTCCAAGAAATTCTTCGATTTTGGATTCTTCTTGACATTCGCTTCACTTGGTGTTTAGAAAGTTTCAGACATGCTTATTTGAATGGACAGCAGGAAGATAAAAAATGCTAAATTAGAACAAGATAATAGATATTCACTTGAATTTATTCTTTAAGATGCTTTAACTTGACACTAATTTTGGCTGAAAACAATTTTATAATTCGATAGATGTAAAATTTAGCTATATGCTCAGTGATTAATTACTTTTTCTCTTTCAAAAAAATAGGAAGAAAATTATTTTTAAATACAAAATTTACCATTTCAATGGAAAACAAGTTTACATTTCAATAGAGGCATATGTTAACTGCATAAAAATTAATTTCTATACGATTAAAAAAATCATTTTTAAAAATTATTTTTAGTTTTCTATTTTCGATATAGTATTTATATATTTTGAAATATATGTAAACAAATACGTCCTTTAAGACTAAGAACTATTTGTATTTCCATAACTTTAGAATTCTGGATATTTATTTTGATCTAAGAAATGTTTTACATTAAAGAAAATATATGAGAGGATAATTTAAATCAGAAAGTTTCTTTTCTATAAAAACAATAAAATTAAACTTTATATAAAAATTATTCATTGTTTATAATACACTAACATATAACATTGAAAGGAATTCATGTCTAGGTTAATAAAATTTCCACTGGTATATAGTATATTCTAGATATTTATTTTGTTATCAGAAATGTTTGAAATTAATAAAAATCTAGGAAAAAAGAAAATTTAAATTTGAAGATTCATTTTCTATAAAAATAATGAAATCAAAATTTTTATCCGAATTATCACATTTTTATTCTGTTTAGCATTATTTATCATATACAAATATATAAAATTGAAAGAAATTGATGTCTATGTTAATAAAATCTCCAGTAATATGTGATATTTTTGAGATGTTCATAAGTTCTTTTCGTATATATACTCAGTTTATTTTCCAAATTTTTGGAAAGAAGATTCGTCAAAAATTTTATGTAATAGAGATTTCATTATAATTAATTAATTTTTTAATAGCTTCAAATCCAATTTATATTGTTTCAAATCGTATATTTACAAATTTTAATGTGGCTTAAAGTGATTATTTAATTTAATTGGTTTTAAAAGAGCCATCGGATTTTCTATGGATTTTCTCAGTTCTGTAACAATTTCCATTTTCCCATGGTGGACTCGAGTGGTAGATTTCCATAGAGGTGGATATCTGTATATTTATATATTGCTTTTTTAAAAGTTTGCACTGAATCCAACATGACATACTCAGTATAAAAGTAAATCAACTAGAACAAAATATAATCCTTAATTTATTGATGAATTATATCGTCCTTCAAAGTCTGTTTTAATTTGCGAACGTAATGCAAATTACATGACATTTTTGTTTATGGAAACTTAAGTTTTTTGAATATAAAATTGAATCAAAATTCTAGTTATAAGAAAAAATAATATTTTTTATTTACAAATGTAATGATAATATTTCCAATAAAGACACATGATATTATTAAAGTACTAAATTGATATATTTCTTAAAACTACTTTATATTCACTATCATTACTGATAGAACTGTTCACATTCATTTAATGAAATGATACTCAATTTTTGGCACTTGATCTAAATTTTAAAATAAAAATTTTAATTCATTTTACGTACTGTTCTTCAAAATTACAGTAACAATGATCGTAAAGCGACCAATTTTATCTCAATATAGAAATTAAATATTTTAAATATTAATATACTATTTTAAAAACAAATTGCTTAATGTTTTAATACCATATAAATATTTAATTCCAAAAAATGTAATATTTTGGTGAATAAAATTAAAAAATTTTGAGATAATTTTATATTTTTAATATAAAATTTACTTGATCTTAAGAATAATTTTGTTGAAAGTATTTATCTGTAATTGTTAATAGAAAATTAAAAGGTTTGAAAGTGGTAAAACCTTATTTTACATTAAAGTTTCCTTTCATACTTCAGTTAGTCTTAGCAATATTTTAATCATTAATTATAATCACTATTTTAATTAATAATATTAAAAAGTCATAATATTTTGCAGTAGAATGTAAATGAAGAAAGCATGTCATTTTATTATTCTTTGTTTATAAACTTTAAGTGGTGATGAAAATGAGTTTTAAAACAATAATTGGTCGATTCTTTATTTGTTCACAAATTTGTGAATTGCTTTCGTAAGCTGATGAAAAATATTACTTAAATCATTTGTAATATGATAACCCATTTCTACTTTATTTTTCATTTTAGGCGTGAATGAAGCGACATCTGACGGAAATTCAGAGAACAATTCTTCAGCCGATGAAGATTCACAGATGCGCATGCGCCTGAAACGTAAGCTGCAACGAAATCGAACCTCGTTTGCCAATGAGCAGATCGAGGCCCTTGAAAAAGGTATGCCCTCAGAAAACACTGTAGTAGAACCTTCAAAAGCTCGAGATTCTCTTAAACCCGTAATTGAACCCGTATTTAAATTCATAAATTGAAAAACGTTTTTAAAAATAAACTCTTATAGCATTTGAAATTGTGCAAAACATTTCATACGTTTATAAAGTGAGAGTTAATTTTAGTTAAGTTTCAGTCGGTGATTTTCGGGCTTATGAAAGTTTTACTGCATCACTGTCAATACGCTTGGATAGCCCATTCAGCCAAATTTTTAATTAAACAAAATTAACATCATTTGCAATAAAACAATTATTGTAATGCAACTTGGATTAAATTTATATAAAAAAATGATATACTCCTTTATAGACAGGAAATTAACTTCCGCTTGTAAAATTCAGGCTTAAATCGGAAACAATTTTTATATTTGATGTAGAGCTAAAAATAAAACTATTCGGAAATTATATTTCTCAATTTATAAGATCTAAATCAGGAAAAAATGTCCTCTTAGGAGTTAATTTATTTTAAAAGGGAATCACACTGAAGGTAGTTTTCAAGGGCTTGTGGTTCTGCAATATTTTTGGTGTTTGTTTGGTGTCCAAGCATATTTTATGTAATCTATTAATAACCGAAAAATTAGTGCATGGATTTAATTATCTTTAAATGTGAAATTTTTATAAATGCATCTGGTTATTATGCATGAATACCTACAAATGCATATATTGGAAACAAAATATTTTTGTAGACAATGTATGTATGTGTAGATGGAATCTTTGTTTTTCTTTTTGATTTATTATAATATATTATTTAATTTTCTGTATATAATTATAAATATATTATGACTAGAAAATTCCTTGTGGTTCGTTTGTTAGGACCAATTTCTTCTTAAAGGAAACTCTTGATTTTGATTCCAATCAGTCCTGATAGATAAATGCTGTTAAGCTTTCGTTTACTATATCATCCGTTGATGTTAGGAACTTGTAAAATTTCTGCAGTTTCTTCTTTTGTAATGAGTAAATATGACCCTCAGAAATAGAGGTTCATATTTACGCATTAAATAACTATTGAAATTACTTTTCAAAAATAGAAAAATCTTCCCCATACGTGTTGATTTCTTAGAAAATCTTCATATTGCTTTCTACTGTTTAGTTAATCTGCTATGGATGTCATACACCGTCTAGTAGATTAACTATCAAGATTAGAAATCCAGATCATTGTCATGTTTTTCGTTCAGAACTAATGACAATTGAAGAGGATTTTAAGGCTGCTGATTTCTGCACAGACTACAAAGATATCTGGATCATGACTGACAATCGTAGTTTTATCCAACACCTCCAAGACTGATCTCGTATTGGTGACAGAACTTTGATTTATTTTCTAGCTCTGCTGCAAAGGCACTTTTCTTGTCATAACGTACATCAACATGGATCCCTTCGCACGTTGGCCTTAGTGGAAATAAAACGACTGATTCCTTGGCAAAGGACGGAACTTTAATGATCAAACATCTAATAACTTGACTTTTTGGAGGTATGCTCAAAGGCCAAGTCTAAGTTGATTCATCATGGTGTTCTCCCTCATCTCATGACTGGTATGGTGGCAGGTAATCAGGAGGTTCTCTCAATTTTAAGGGTTGTCGTGTGCAACTGACAGCATTATCAAGACTGATAAGTGGACAATTGAAATGTCTTAAAATTGACCAAGGAAACAAGATCTTCCCCATGTGCAAGAAATGCAACAACATCACGCATTTTACCCTTGGTCATCTTTTTTCCTGTTTAAGACTTGAAAAAGAGGACTTGTGTTTCGAATTCCTCTTCTTGCTTTGAACTTCTTGCTAGTTCAGGACTTCATGAATCTTTTTCAGCCTATTGCCTAAACAGATAGGTTAAGAAACAAAAATATTATATATTCAAAGCGTTAGAAAAAAATTACTTGAATAATTTGAAAAGCAGAAACAGTAAAATTATTTTTGCATTATTTTTTATTAGATTATTTTAGACTATTTTCCCCCACTAATTAAAACTATATATATTTTATTGTTATATCAGCACCCGAAAATGTTTTTAATATTTTAAGGTAAGGTATAAAAAAATTTAGATATTTATTATTTTATGTTCTATAATATAGCATTTGCATTATACTCGCTGATTGATACGTATTCATATTTACAAGCTTATTCAGAAACTGTTATTATCAATTAATCTTCCCAAAATATTAATATATTTTGGCGAAGAAAGGCGAATTCAAAAATTAAATTAATTAATTAAAATTAATAAAATGTAATTATAGTATTTCGCAAAAGATTTCAGTTCAACCATAATTATTCGCGGATAAATTTTTGAGTAAATATCGCCAAATACTCAAGTAATCTATTATAGTTTCGACAAAGTACAGGATATTTACTATTAAAGTGACCCTATTCAGATCCTTATAGAACCCATTCTACTAATTGGATTCTATTGAAATATAGTACATACTTTATATGGATTATAAGCAAATGTGATATACGCAAAAAAAGTAATTCGAATTTTAAACACTAGATGCCAACTTTCAAAAAATAAAACATTTTGTAAATTAGTGAAACATGAAAGAAGACTTGTAATCGGAGCCAGAAAATCATTTTGTAAGGCTTTGCTATCGTTAATCGTTCTTTTCATTTTTTTTTTACAGAAGAGAAATCAAATTTTATTGTTTGAGTGATTGAGAATAAAACTGCCAAAAAAGTCTCTGGTTGAAAGAAACTTAAATTTTACTATTTTCTAGTTGTTAAATCGGTGACACGTGATTTGGCGATTTCTTGGTCAATAGTACGGGAGAAATCCTGCTATCAATCTAAAGTGGTACCTATAATAACCACAAGGTGCAAATACTGTAATCTCAAAACCACCCAACCCTCTTTGATTTTGTCTTCCAACTTTTGGCAACAATGACTGCTCACGCGTAGTGTTAGAAAATTCTGTGGTCAGATGAGGTGAAATTTTTTTGATGGAACTGGGAATAATCAAAATCGCCCCATTTAAGAAGCTTCGTCTCCTCATGTCCTGCCTAATGTCAATGGTGACTATAACATGAGTACCTAATTGCATGTTTTTGATTCACTGCTGATTTTATCCAGACCATTTTTCTTTAAATTTCTTATACTTCAGTGTCTTAAAACACGCTCTGCCGTGACAATTTTTTTTACCATCATGATTCTTTGTGTAAGATTTAGCAGCTCTTCACATTGGGGGCCAATTTGAAGAATTGTTCAACTCGTTCATCAGACTTAAAACTTTGTGATTTTTTGTTGGGGAAATTCTTTAAAGACCATGTTTATGGAGGAGCCATTAGGACTTAATCTGAATTGAAAGCCAGCACTACAGCACTGTTTCTGAAATCTCTCGGCTTCACTGTACCATTGAAAACACTAAAATGCCTTTTAAACTCGTAATTGATGTGAGTAAAGTACGCATTAATTACATTCTGTAATTAAATAAATTTTAATGGTTCCGGCAGACTTTTTATCCTTCTTTAGATGCAACAATTTCTCCTGATTGTCAAAATTTGAAGTTTCTTCATTGCAGGAATATTTTCCCTTTGGTTGTTATATAACTTATGTACCAGGTTTCACCCTAATCCGATACACAGATTGGATTCTAGATTAGTCCACATTAGTCACTTTGATTATATCCATCCTGCATCAAGTTTAGATGCTTCATTATATTTTAAAACTGTTCGATTAATAAACTTACGAGCTCAAATTTAATGGTTGTTTTCCCCTTCTCTAAACGCACAAATTCATTCGATGAAGTATTTAATTGGCTTTTACCATGAATGTTTGTATAATTTATATAAATTATATATGCATGTTGCTGTAATGATGATATTTTGCTTTATAAACAAATTTATTTTAAAGAAAATCTTGATATTTAATTAAAAAGCTGTGTAAAAATAGGATTTGTTTTAGCTTATAAACATATTGTTATATCTGTATTTTTAAATAGTACATTCATAAAATCAGAAAACTGTATATTTATTTAAAAAAAGAAAGATTGATTTAGGGAAAAAAATTTTTGAACACAATGATAGCTTATAATTGAAGAGTCATAAAAGTGAAATAGTTCTAATATTTTGTTATAATTCCTCTAAGAAAAATACGAAGTGCAATAAGTATTATAAGAGGGATTTAATCTCAGTTGTATTTCTCTGATATACTTTTGTCTTTTAACGCTGCGTATTACATAGAGATCAGCTAAACATCTAAAATGTTGAATTTACTGTCACAAATAATTACTTAAATCTTGAATTGAGTCTAATATGATATTTATGGACAGTTTTAAACTTTTTTACAAGACTTAACATGTCAAACTGGTTGATATATATATATATATATATATATATATATATATATATATATATATATATATATATATATATATATATATATATATATATATATATTTATATACATACATATACAAATTCATACATTTATACATTAAGTTCACCAGAGTTTAAAGTGTATCTTTATTTTTCAGTATAAGTAGCTATGTTACCTTGAGCTTGTGAAACCCGGTGGGATTAGTGGTAGCGTTTCACGCTCTTACTCCACAGGTCCGAGCTTCTGCCTTCAGACTGGGAAAGGTCGACTCAGCGTTTCATCCCTTCAGTGGGTCGATAAGCTGAGTACCAAGCATGCTTGGGAACTAACACTAGGGGTTTCGAGTTAGGCTGAGCACCTCAATCGGGTCGTATGTTTTGCACCCCAGGCCCCTCGGTTATTAAAACTATGATGTGGGCGCTGCAGGCCTTGGCCCACATGGGCCATGGTGCCGCAGAGTTTAGTTTTATATTTTTCAGTTTCCATGGTTAACTTCTTGCATAACATCAAAAATCCTATAAATGTCTTAAGTCTTACTTTTAATTGATAGAAGGGGTTTTATTAGAAAAGAAATAAAAAAATATCATTTGAAAATTAAATGCTATATATGTAGTTACATATAAAAATGTATCAATAGATGTATTTATATAAATATATGTAAATGAACTAATGCTAATAGAGAAGAAAATAAATTAAAAACAATAATATCAAAGTTTAATTGTAAATTTATATAGATGAATTCACTGATTATCTTAACGAATATGAAGAAATTCTTATTTAGAGCTTCTTCCAATTCAAATACTATGACAGGTTCTGAAACATGACTTGATTGATTCATCATAAATGATGGCTCAAGCATAACAAAATAAAACTTCGTCTCATATAAAGCCATGGTGAAGTATAAAAAATTAAATCATAGTTTTACGGAAGTTTACAATATCATCAACGAAACATAATTTTAAATTCCTTGTTTTTATAGAAAAATACTTTTTACGCTAATTTAATTAAGCATACTTGATTTACCAAATCCTCAATAGAACACTGCACAAGTTTGATTCTAGTTCGGTCTATTGTTGAATAACAAATGAGAGATATTGCGTATCTTTTTCTCCATGGATATCTATCATGTGGTTGCTATCAGGGTTTTTTTTCTTAGCAACAGTTGAACATGGTTTCAAGTTAAAAATAATTTTCTCAAAAGCTAACAGAAAGCTAATAAGAAGTTTATATTTAAATGAAAGGTTATCACCTCAGCATATATTAATTTCTAAATCAAACATGTTTCTTTTCAAGCAAAGTTCAACTTTGTTTCTATTAAGAAAATTTAATAAATTTATGTAACTTTCTTTAATGAATGAAACAGACAAAAGTCATCGAAGTATATATATATATATATATATATATATATATATATATATATATGTATATATATATATATATATATATATATATATATATATATATATATATATATATATATATATATATATATATATATATATATATATATATATGTATATATATATATATGTATATATAAATATATATATATATATATATACATATATATATATATATATATATATATATATATATATATATATATATATATATATATATATATATATATATATATATATATATATATATATATATGTATGTGTGTGTGTGTGTGTGTGTGTGTGTGTGTGTGTGTGTGTGTGTGTGTGTGAGGTGTGAACGTGTTAACTGTTAACATTTGATTTTTAAAAACAATATAAATTAAATGCTCCCATACCTTTTTAAAGAAATCGTGTTTAGACTGATGAACAAAAATTGTAAAATAAAATTACTAGTTAGTTTCAATCAATAGTAGGCAAAGATATTTCTACATTGTAGCTTTTTAATTATTAATTTTAATTTTCAAATGTGTTTTGAGAATTTAAATAGTTAAAGTCAAAGTACATTAAAAAATGCTTAAAATATAATTTTAATCTCTAAGATATATTTTAGTTAATAATATGTTGCTAAATTCCAGTATTGATATTTATATTAGAATAAGTATTTTTGTTTATATATTATATTGCAAAGAATTGAAGTTTGGTCTATTAAATATGAATTTGTATATGTCTTTTTTTCTAATAAAAAATTGATATTTTATTTTTTCATACATAAACAATCCAAGTAAGTTCACATGAACCTCAACAAAAGTATTTGTTAATATTAAATATCCTTTTTTTTGCAAGAGGTTGTATAATCATTGTAATTAGGAAAAGCTCTGAAAATAGCTTTTCTAATTAGAGTAATCTCACTTTTCTAATTAAATTTCTAATTTGAGAGTAATCTCAAAGTAAAGGAAAATCAAATTTTACGAAATACGAAATAAAAAAATAAAATATTTTTAATAAAAATAAGTAAAAATTAAATAATGCTTACAAGTGCCCCATATTATTCTAAAAATGTATGTTAGCCATATGACTAATAGAAGAACTTACGACTTTAAAATAAATGGTTAGTTTATTTTTTCATATTTAAATGTTATAATCATTTATAAAAATTCATAAATATTTAATCATATTTAAAAAAATTTATAATTTTTAATTACTAAAATATAATTTAAAATTGCTTTTTCTTAAATAGCTTTTAGATTACAATAATTTTAGAAGCAATAATTTTGTTTTTCCTAAAGAGCATAATGATATTTATTATACTAATTATTTTACCTGTTAATTATTTTTAAAGCAAATTTAATTTTTACGAAAGTTAACAAGTCTCATTTTTACATAATCTATAACAAATTACTATTTTCTGGTGGCGCCATCTGTCATTCAAAATCTGAAATTGTGTCATCTACAATGTATGTTTTTTTTCTGCTCCCACTTACTTACAGACATTATAACATAAAAAGAACTATAGTCTCAGATATGAAATAATTTAGTTTGTATATGAATCAGAAGCTAAACTATTCAAATAAAACTGATTTCATTTGTGAATTAAATTCCCCAAAACAATGGTGCTTGAGTGAAAAATATTTGTTAAAGTCATTACGTCATTCTATTAACGATCAAGGAAATATTATTAAATATAAACTAGAGCGTAAGCAAAAATTATAAAGTTTTATCTTAATAAAAATCAGAAAATAATAAAAATACAAAAATATGCCATATAAAATATAGCAAACTTGCAAACAATTTTATATCAAAATTATAAAATAATTTGCAATATTTTACCATGGAAATCATTTCTGTATCATTGTAAGTCCCTGACAATACAACCCTAAATATAAATAATTATAGTTATTAATGCATTGACAGCGACTTATTAGTTATTACAGAAGAGTTATTATTGATAATAACAACTTCATTATTAAATCACGAAATTTATACACTTGCTTTTAATTTATATTTTAAATTTATTCATTCGCATTAAGATTTTATTTATTTAACGACTTCATTATTGAAACTCAAAATTACCATATTTGCTTTTAATTTATCCTTGAAGTTCATATATTTGATTTAAAACTCTTGACCTCTTGATTTAATAATTTTGTTATTAATGAAAATGCACCAAAGTCTTAATTTAATTTATGCAAGATCTTTTATTGTGGAGAATAAATATATTACTCATGATGAAAAGCCAATAAATTGGATGATCTCACAATAATATAGCATTTAAAAGAGAATGGAGTAATAATTCAAATCAAATTCAAAATACGATATTTAGACAATTATTTCTTTTATATTTATGTGGGCGCGCGAGCACATACATACACTCACACTATTAATGATTATTGATGTCATGTCCCATTATTAATGCTTATTGATGAAAAAAGTAAAAGCATCATACATTCCCTCATACTACTTACTATTAAAATCCTTTTAACATATTCAAATATCCAAATAAACCAATTACATTTTTAATACATAATAATCAAAAATGCATATGCATTTTTTGTGTAAAAATAAGTCATAATGCTACCTCAAATATATATATTGGTTTCTAAGCATTAAAAATCAATTAAAAAATGAGATAAATCAATTTTAACAGAGTATATCAGGCAGGTTAACCATTTAAGGTCTCGTCTAATTGCTACTTCTTGCTTTCTGGGACATTTTATTATGTGTCCATATGTCGCAAAGGAAAAAAAAAAAAACAAACTGGAAATCTTCAAAGCATTTGGCTGATAAGTGGGAAAGTAAATATACATAATCCATCGACCAATATTTAGTTTTCAAAATCAAAGAGTATTTCCTACCATAATGCCACAGTAAACTTCAAGATAAATTGACTTATAGAAGTTCAAAATTTGTAAAATTTAGATATGTTTGAAATGTTATAAAACTATATCGAGTTACAGTAGGCAAAAGAACAGCATTTGTAATAACAGTAACACAAAAATAACATTGTTTTATGTAAATACGATAAGGATTAGAAACAAATTTTTTGGAGAACAGCTTTTAATTATAATGATTTTATATTTGAATCTGATGAAATTTCTTTCGAGTGACAAATAATTTAAATTATTTGGGAATTTCAATTGATGAAGTAATTCCACTCTTCAAATTAAGTATGAAGTACGCAGTTATTTAAAAAGGATTTATGGCATTTCCATTCAAATACCTTATTTAACAGTTCCCCCCCCCCAGTACATAATCGAGGGGTTTTAAGAATTTTTTGTAATTCCTATTAAGAAATATAATATTTTTGTTTGGGAATCTATGAAAAATGTTATCTTTGACACCGCTTGATGGATAAACGATTGCAATGTATTTTAATGCCTACCAAGTGAATTGTCTATCGGGAAAACGTTTCCAAGACAGTAGGTTTTATTCGCAAAGGAGGATATCCAGAAGAATCTCAAGCGCCTAATTCGATAGATGTGTAATTATTTTGTAAATATGTGCCAAATACCTTAAATTTTCATTTTAGCTAAATATTATAAGTATGTTACATTAATAATGTTTATCGTGTCTGAATGAAGTTTATGACAAATTGAAACTTTTTGAACAAAGTTGTTAAACGAAACCCAAAATTCTTGAACTTTAAATAAGGTAGATATCTTACAAGGATTTATCAAATATATTATGCATAAACCTAATGAGCATTGAAAAGTCGATAAAATATCGTGATGATACATTACGAAATTTTCGAGATAGACAAATTGTAAAACTTAAGTTTGAGGTGATATATTACGGCACAGTTACGTTAAAGTGCCTTGTGATGCTTAGAATCAGGTCAACAACATACAAACATGCATAGCGGTGCAGTTGAGCTCCGGACAGAAGCCTCGGCTTCTGGCACTAAGCCTCGACCACTCGATCCCCTTCTGTCCCTTCTGTACCTTAAGTTTAACAGGTTTGAAATGCCTGTCACTAAGTCACTTACTTTGAATCACGGTCAGGTAACGAGTTCCTACTTGAGCTGCATCCTTCTCTCCACATCCAAACCACAGCAACGGAAGGACTTTGGACATTACAGATTAACGTGGAACGCTCCTAATGTGTTGCCCTAACATGCGGAGCTCCTGCAACCCTGTGGGAGAGTGTGAGATCACCCTCCCAATCACTGTCCACGACAGATGATGCTTCACTTTGCTGATCTTAACGAGAAGCGATGTGAAGCTACTGAATCACTAGTGTGACGTTGCAAGATGGTAACATTTCCATTGTCCCATGGTAATTCGATTATCAAACTGATTTTTGACTAAAATTTTAGTCTCCCGAAGATTTAGGAAAGATAAGACACGAATTAACCTTTTCTGTAAATAGTCGATTTTTGTGATTTAGTATACGTTGTAATGGGATTACACTTCCTGCTAAACTTAAATATGGAAAACAAATATCAATCATGGTAACAATCAGAAGACTTCATGGAAATGGTTTGTATTTCAGGTGAGTAGCAAAGTGTGTTTTTTCTTACTTGCTGTTACAAGAAGGAATGTTTGAATTGGGCATATTATCATTTAAGCGAGATAAAAAATTAGTAGAGGTGTGTTATATTTATAAAGTTATCCTCGATTGTTTACATATGGGAAGACGCAAATACTTTTTATCTTTCTTCTTATATACAGAAAAGATATACATAGGAATGATGTAATGTTCTTCTATAGGAAGGTGTATCATTAAGTGGCTGCATTGTTTTATATGTACATACTGTCGCCTGGAACTCTCAATGATCAAATTTTTTTTTTACCACAGTTAACTGTTTACCCATACAATGCCGCAAACTTGATGACGTTTTCGTTCTGAAAGCAAACATTACTTTTTCTTGCACTTTTTTTTATGAATATAGACTCTTAGAGAAGAAAAATAGTCTAAATTCCATAATTATCACACTTTTACATATTTAATTAAGTACGCCGTATGTGTGATCTTTGTATGATAGATAAAACATTCAATGATAGGAAATAGATTTTCAGAACATTAATGCTAGGCACGCAATAGTACCGAAAACTACGATATGAGATTTTACAAAATGTCTCTCATGTGGAAATTGTATTTGATCTTCACTTCTGGAAAAATTCTATGCCCTTTTAATATGAAGAAATGCAAGCCAGTACGAGTCTATCTTGGATCAAGGTCAAATTGTTGCACTCCTCTTTAATTTCTTAAAAAAAAAAAAATTATCATCAGCATGGCTACAGCTAAGTTCGAAGCTGGGTCAATAAATGGAGTCTTTTGCAAAACAATGCTCGAATGATTTGAATAACAACAGCAGACGGTCAGTATAACAATCAAGCCTTCGGTTAACTGAAGCTTGCCTTGTACGAAAGGACATCTTCAGTAATGCAATCAATGACTTACTTAACATCAGAAATGGTACTCGTCAGACGAATCCTAGTTTTAAATCCTGCATCATATGATTACATTTGTACTTAGCAGTTTCTTGGGGAACGCATCTTACCGGAATGCAATCAACACTGTTATAATAACCTACATTATGGTATAGAGAAATATTACATACAAGTCTTGGTCATTTGAGTTCAAATTGCCAATTCTTTCAGCAGCGATTTTTATATTTTTAATTAGTAAAGATTCCTGAGTCTACTGTGTTTTTAAGATCTTTGTTGTTTTATGTTTATATAGAGCAGAACCATTGTGTTACCAATGCAATACTGTCTTGGATTTCATTGATGTAGAATGTATTCGATTAACGGTCCTGATAAGGAAGTTTGATCTCTCACTAATGGTTTTTGGTTTCTAAGCAGATGCCATGCAAACTCAATATATTAATAGCGTATTTTTTAACTGTATAGATTTCTTTTAAATAAATATATACTTCCAATCTATATTTTATTCCGTTAATGTATGGATCGTTCCCATTAATTAGTTATTAAAATAATATGTGATTACGCCCATCTAAAACAATAATGTGCTAGACTATAAAACATGTTTATTTGAAATCAGACATTTCATCAAAACACATATGATATTCAAGATAATTTCAGATTGCTTATGTTCTCGTAAACTTGCATAAATAGTTATGAATATGGTCGAAAGAATAAAATTTAGTGGCTTTCATAGGAATGTTATTGTTGGGTATCACGTACTCTGTGAATCAACGTCATATATAGATGTAAAAGCTTTCCTAACCTACATAAAATTCTATTCTAACCTCTCTAAGCCTTTATGGGATGAGTTAGAGAATGTGTTGAATACGAGGAAACCATGAAGCGAAATTTATGCTATGTTGTTGTTGAAAATGCACCCAGAAGAGGACTGATAAATTCAGTTATGTGGGTGAATACCTTGCCAATAAATAAAACTTTATTTTAATTATTATTCCATTATTGTATAATGAATTTACTTAAACTGGCAGGAAATGAAATCCCAACACTGAATGATATATTGCTGGAAAAAATTATACGTGGATTGGAAGAATCGATATAGGTAAATAATTAAGGTTGTGGCTTA
The DNA here is from genome assembly GCA_037975125.1 of Latrodectus hesperus. Taxonomy (NCBI): domain Eukaryota; kingdom Metazoa; phylum Arthropoda; class Arachnida; order Araneae; family Theridiidae; genus Latrodectus; species Latrodectus hesperus. Next base: position 102,728,326 of record CM075850.1, on the reverse strand, counting down.
ATGCTGATGATTTAACTTCAAGGTAAAAGCCCCCAGGTTCAGTTCCAATCCTTAAATACCTGCTGTTGATAGTAGTTACATTTCAGTGTTTACATGCACCCGTGCATAATGGAATAAAAATTATGGAGATTTCACCACTTATCTTGCGACATGTCAAAGAATGTATATATTTCTCAAAAACCCTTACAGTCGCACACAAGTAGATAAATAACATATATGTATAAAGTAGCATTCAACTGTTATGCTGCCACTTATTATAACATTAAGTTGCTTTTTCTATGTGAAATCTTTTGGTTTTGAAATATTAATAGTGGGGTGTTGTGATTCCTCGGGATTTGGCTATGATTTGTGTGCATGAATAATGTACATAAAAAAGGACACTGTTTCGCTATAGTCAAACACCTTTTACAGTTTTTATTTACAAAATGCAGAAGAATTAATATAATTATTGTTGCAAAAGGTGATACACACAGTGAAATTATCAAACACAGAATTAATTATGTGAAGAGTTGAGTGAAGTGATAAATCCAGATTAAGTTTAAAAACTGATAATGAACTGAATTGATATTTTTAAGATATTGCGATTGTCGTTTCATTCTGTTTTTCTCAATATACCATAAAATGTGTCATGGCATATCATTGTTTTGGAACTAAATGACCATGACATTCTGCTTTCACTTGACTGAAGGCATTTTCTAGATAAAAGGAATATTGTCTCACATGCAACAAGATGTCAAAGAAATGTCGGGAATATATAGGAATCCTTTCATGATAAACACATCATCTCATGTTTAGCCTCTCATTTGAGTAAAAATGTCACGATGTGGAATATTCTAAATGTTTAAATGTCTTAGGATGATTTAGTGTACAAAATAGCTGCAAATAAAAAGCATTTAGTGAACAAAATTGCGCTATCATGGAAATTAAACTTTTGTAATTAATGAGACATTCTCTGGTTTGCAAACATCAGTATGCCTATGGATATAGAATCAAAATATTATCTAGGTATGTATTAATATTATAACTAGGGATTATTAATATTAGTTGAATTTTTTCTCTCCTCTTGAACAAGCACTTGAACTATCACTAAGACTGAAAAAAAAACTTTTTATAACTATCCTAATTAAAATAATTCAGTATTGCTTGCGATTTAATTTATTTTTTCCTGTCCAGTCCCTTTTTTCATGAGTACAAAAACAAATATTAATCTGTTTTAAATAATATGAGTATCAAAAGTAATTTTGAAAATTAAATTTTACTAGACTACTGAAATATGTTTGAAACTTAGTTGATGAGATTTTGAAAACGGTTAATTTTACATATTCAATCAAGATTTAAAAAATTTAAATCGTCCTTTGCCGATATAAACTAACCATAAAGGGGGTTTTTGTCTTACCTTTTTCATTTTGCTTTTTCTTCTGTTCTATTTTAAACGTATTCAATTTCGGAAGCAATATCGCTAAAGATATGAAAATTGGAGAACTAATTATTTAGAATAATAGATTATTTTTATAATTTTGAAAGCGTTTACAAACGGAAAAAATTATGATTAAAAAATAATTCTTTATTATTGGTCAAAATCCTGAATGAATTTTTTCTCATCGGCGACAACACTCAAACATTCGATGGTGAGCTTCGCCTTGTTTGCTGCCGCTCGGAGAACTCTATTTGAAGGCTGGCAGCAAGTTCATTAATAAGTCCGAGGTAGGACTGTCTCAACACGATGTGACATATTATCTGACGTCATGACCATTTTAAACCAAGTATAGAATTGTAATAAAGGAGTGTAATCATGATTTCAACTGGAACGAAAGAAATAACTACTTTATGTGATTGAAAACAATCCAAATGAAACAATAAGATTTGGGTAAGAAACTGGTATCTAAGTATCTGATTACTGGGTATGAAACTATATGTTTCTCACCCATTTCAGACATATCTTGGGTTGCCTAATTCTATCAATTACAGATCATTCCTAACTTCTGGGCAGAAACAGACAAAATATATGTAAAATGGGAAACTACAAAATGTGTAAAAGTTAATATGAATATATAACACAAGTTCAATAACATGCAATAGAGATGATTCAGGTGCAAATAAGTTTAATATCAAATGTACAATAAATTTGAAACTTATTAGTTTATATATCAGCCTCAAAATGAACTATATATATTTTCAATATCGTAAATAATTAGTTTAAATTTTATTTATCTAGTTAACATTAATATATTCTTATGGTATGAATCTCTCTCTATATATACAGTTATCAGAATTCTGTACTTCATTTACTCGCATGAGTTTATGACAATCTCACCGATTATTTAACTTTTTTTCTGAATAATCTTCATCGGAATATAATTGGAAAGATTTTACCATTTCATTTTAATATACTATATTATTTAAAAGCTGAAAGTATGAAGCAAATAAAGCTAATTTACATTAGTCTTTAAGAAATAGAAGCTCATTATAACAGTCCATCACCAAAGTATTTTGAAGTGCTAATTACGCAGTTCATTCTCAAGAGCCTTATAATGATATTTCATGGCCCACGGATGGATGAAAAAGTCCACAGTTTCAGCCTCGTGTCTCGTTTTTGCATATGAAAGCAAATCTTCCATAATAGAAAACTGTAAATTAGAGACCTTTCGGAGTAGACTCATTAGCACCAATTGTTGGGACTGGATCTTTGCAGAAAAGAGAAATGGTAACAGACGTTAACGCATAATGATACTTACAAAAAGTGTTTTAATATACCTCTCTGACTATACTTTGTCTTTGTGAAAGTTAATAGTTAAGTAAATGGCTTAAGAAAATAAATAAGTTGGACTTTTTTTGGGTTTATGTTAGTTAAAATGTATTTTATTTAATTAAGAACAATTATATGCTTCAAATTTTTAATGTGCATATAAAATTTGGTATTTGACTGTTGCAGTAATTTATTCTTTGAAAGTGTGATAGAAAAGCTAAATAAACTTTTCAAGAACCTTTTTTAAATAATAAGATAATTGATATTTCTGGATATTTAAAAATAATATTTGTTAACATCATATATTATACTATTTTAAGGAAGTTAGATTTCACCAATTATGAAAGTCAGACTAATGTGGAATATAAACTTCATTAAATATATATTTTTATAAGTATATATTTCTCTTTTTGTATTGTCATTTGATGGCATTTATTTCCATGGTAATGATTCTAATATTATAAAATGAGATAAATGTTAATTTTCCAATATTCTCAATTTTTATCAACAGAGAAAAACGTGAATATTTAGAAAAATATCAAAAATACTGTTAAAATCTCAGAATTCTGTCACAAAATATTACGAGGTTAACACACTTAAAAACTGTCTTATTGACTGAGAATTTCCAGAAAATTGCCGTAAAAACTAGTTAAATTGTATCATAAGTTGCGTAATTAATCCCCAACATTTTTTTAAATATATTTTTTCAAAGTTTTTGTAAATATTTGATTAATTTAGAAAGGTAAAAATGTTAAAAAATGAAGTTTTCAAAATGATTAGAAGGTTATATACATTTCATTTTTAAGTTTCATTTTGGATAAGATTTTTGAACAAATGCTTTTTTAAAAGCTTATATAAGGATTTTTTATAGATTACCACTTACACAACTACGTGGCACGCATAATGACATATAATTTGTACACTATGAACATTATGAAATAGCTAATATTTACCCACATAGTAAAATCGCAAAATTAACAAGATTATTTGTATTATAAGTAATTTATTTCAATAACTCTAATACAAGCAATTGCTGGAGTTATGCATTACTAATAAAATAAATAAATATGAATAATTTAATCTATATCCATTATGAGAGTGAAATATGGTAATTTATAGGTGATATTTTAGGAAGCGCAAGAAAAAAGGTACAGTTGTTGAAAAAGTACAGTCAAAAACATACAGTAGCACTCTATGTTTTTGAAATATGAATAGGATCATATAGTGACAGATGAGGAAATGATCGCAAATAACAGATAGATGACATTGCAATACAATATTTTAAAAAATTGTCAGTTCATGTATTTAATTCTTTTTATCATCTACTGATGAGATTCTTCAGCTATATTGATACTGATGAGATTCTTCAGATATAGTTCTGGATAATTAAGCATACAAATATTTTAATTATCCAGAACTATGTAGCTCTTCTCATAGAAACATCATTATCTTTGTATGCTTTAAAACGCCCCAATTCCTCCCCAAACCAAGTTAAAATCAATGAATAAAAAAACAGGAATCGTTTCAGGTTTGAATAAGCTTTCCGGTAGAAATGACTCGTTTTTGTATAGCATTAATTCAGATGTAAGCTATAGTTAGTTTGGAATCATTAGTTCGGATTAAATTAGCGTAGCTCAATATAACATATGAATTCTGTATATCGTATAGCATGAAGATAATATTGTTCAATTAACTACTTACGCGGGAAATTCATGATTTTCATTATGATTGATATTTTTGAATATATATATATATATATATATATATATATATATATATATATATATATATATATATATATATATACCGTGTATTTTATAGTAAAAATACTACAGCATGTCAGACTACTTTATTGACGATATATAGAAGTTAAATAAGATCTCTCATATTTAACTTCTATATATTTAATCTTAGATTTCATTTAATCATGATTTTATTTAATCTTAGATTTTAACTGCTGACTCTTGTAAAGTATATTGAAAATGAAATCTGAAATATAGAAACTGATTTCAAAATTTATGATCATCATTTCAAGTGCAGTTGACGGAGAATTTCATGAATTATAGGAGTAGTTCGATTTTAAGTAACAGTAACACTTGCCTGAAATGCATAAATTTATTAAAATTTTGCTAATTTATCAAAAGCTGAAAATTTCGAGGATTATTTACGTAAATAAATACAATATTGGGTACCAAAAATGTCAAAATAAATTATTACATTTTAAAGCCTCGTGAAATTCGGAAGTCAAAATCATAAGTCATTCACTTGTTTATTAACTTAAGAAACCAAATATTATTCTGTAAGGTTAAAAAGTCTTTTTAATCAGGATTCTAATAATAGTAAGACTTCTTTTTGAAATGGATGTTCAAAAGAAGGTTCAATCCTAATTGCATTTAAGAAGTGATAAATGTGAGTCCAAAGATTCTAAATAGGTATTTTACAATTTTCTGGCTTGCCTTACTTTCAACAAATAGCTACTGTCAATAAAATAAAGAATGCCAAATTAATTTATTTTCAGACAGTTTTCTCTTAAAAGAAAATTTATAGAGAGCTTAAGAAATGTATTAATAAACCAAAAATATTTCCTTCTCTTATTGTTATCAGTCATTTTAAAATAAAACTAAATTTTTATTTCAGCCGTTATGAAAAATGGTACTAAAAATGACAGAACTGATTATAAAATGACGTATATATAAATGATACATTCATAATTGAATTTAATGTAAAATTATACTTAAAGTGTCACCTTGTTATTTTACTATTTTCATTAAAATATTAAAAGCAAGGCGATATAATCGTTTAATTCCCTTTCTCAATAATAATTGAATTTCTTATTTAAATACATTCTTTAATATTTTTTAAAAATGAAACTTTTTAATTTTTAATGAATATTTTTCTAATAAATTTTAGTCTTATTAAACAATGTTCAGGGGATGTGCATTTTTTTCATGGAAAATTAGGAATATATTAATTTTACACATTTTCTTTCTCTTTTTGTATTTCCCCATATTTTCCCTTAAAAAATTGAGTCTGTGGCTTCGTAATTTTATAAGTAAACAAATTTGTCAAAATCTTTCTGACCTCATTTGTATTTTCTTTTTTCAGAATTCGAAAGAACACATTATCCAGATGTTTATGCGCGAGAAAGGTTAGCAGAAAAAATTGCGTTGCCAGAAGCCAGGATACAAGTAAGTGATTAATTTATTCTGTTTGTGAAAATTTAGAATATAAGGCGCCTTATATTAAAATAAAAATTATAGAATTTTAGCTTTACATCTAGTTATTTCTGTACAAATAATAATAAGTTTGTAATGTATTAGTTTTAGTTAAAATAGTTTGTATAATTTTGTTGTTAGAGACAGTGTGATAAAAGAAGAGTACACATTTGTGATTACTGCTTATCTGGAAATTAACGGCATATGGATATATATTAACACAAATGTATCTTCTTTTATATACATACACACACACACACACACACACACACACACACACACACACACACACACACACACACACACACACACACACACACACACACACACACACACACACACACACACACACACACACACACACACACACACACACACATATATATATATATATATTAATAAACAGAAAAATATAAATTAACATAAAATGTTAATAAATAGGATACTGAAATTCATAACTTTTTGATCCATACTCGAATCAAAATACTCTGCTCCAGGTTGCATACTTTACCTATTTGGGTCAATATTTTGTAATTATTATGTTGTAACAAGACTATATTTAAAATTATAAAACTTCATAATTTCTAAGATTTTAATTAATTAATATAAGATATATTTAATTATACAATATTAATTTTATTTTAATTATACAATTTATTCTCAATCTGTCATGTTTTGCTGCAGAGAATTTTCATTAAAATTAATGACCCAGAGATTATAAACTTGCGTCTTGTGAGTATAAGATATTATTTAAATCATAAATAAATTTTATTGTGAGGCACTATTTATTATAAAATTGTTTTGTTCAGTTTTGCGTATAATCGCTATGATTATTTTACATTTTTTTTCCACACCTATACAGATAATATAAAAAGTACCAAAAATTTATATTTAACGTAATTTTTATTTAAAATGTAATTTTTGTGTGTGATGAATTATGTGACAGCTGTATTTTTTCTAAATCAGGTGTGGTTTTCCAATCGAAGGGCTAAATGGCGTAGAGAAGAAAAACTGAGGAATCAGAGGAGGACAGTTGACCAAGTGAGTACAGCCGTTGCGACGCCAACCGCTGGACGGTTGCCCTTGAACGGTACTTTTGCCAACACCATGTATCCCTCCCTCGGACAGCCGATGGGCGCTATGCCAGATTCATACAGGTAATTATACTTTTCATCTTTTGTTTCGTTTATTAGAGATTATTAGTATTTTCTGATTTCCTTTGTTTTGTTTCACTAATAATACGCGGTGCCTTTGATTCTTTGGCAATTTTTTTTGACACCAAGATGTGATTAACATGATGGTTGCTACACTAAAGCTAAATTAAGATGGGGTTACCAGAAATTAATTTTTATCGACAAGATTTTTTTTTAAATATTTCGCCAAAACAAAGGGACACCCAATTCTACACTGAACTCCATTTTATTAATCGTATTTAGTTCCCCTAATATAATTATTTACTTTAGCATTTTTCATTATACCTTATTCATCGGTTTTTAATAAACTTCATTGAAATGACTTAAGTAAAATGTTTCAGGAACATTATTTTGATTTAGATTGCTTTCCGGATGCTCAAAAAATGAAATTAAAACAATGCAGCAGTCAAATTTTGTTATTACTTAACATTAGCTGATTCATTGAATTCTTTGGTTACAGTTTTTTTTTTGCCAGACCATCAAGCATACTCTTCTTGCTTAACATTTTTGCAAATGAGCATACGGCTCATTTCTACTCCCATTCAAAAGTTCTCAAATGTTAAACAAAAACAAAAGAAAAATTGATGATAATTCAAAAGTATGAAAAAAGACAAAATTTTGTGATAATATTTACTGCACCATTTGTATTTTAAAAATTGCAAGAAAATATTTTTCACAGCTCTGTTATTGTGTTGTTGTTGTTGCTAACCTCCTTGTCCAGCCTCTACTAGACGAGATCTGCGAGTTTATTCACCCTCAAAAAGTCATAGACTATCATGGGTAAATCTAACAGGTTGTCGTAGGACAAGGTTAGATACCTAAGAATGTGTGTCGGAGAACCCTGCTCTTGGTTACATTTCGGACAAATCAGGTGGCTTTTTGACTACCCTGGAAAACAAGGCTTCTTAGATGGCTGATTCTGAGAATATATTGGAAGATTATTCTGGGAATCAGCCCTCAGAATTATATTGGACTATTTAACAAAAATGTAAAATCTTCTAATTTTTAACAAACAATTTAAGCATATATATATATATATATATATATATTAAAATAAAGAACATAATTATTCTGAACAGCGATACAGACCTCACAGCGGTTGTCACTGAGCTACAAAGGTATTAAAAACAATGATTCCTCGAAACAGATTTAAGTCTACTTTTGTATTTGGGGAGAAAGTTTGAAATTAGAAATATTTCCTTCCACTTACTACCTTACATACTAAATAGAATAAAGGCTGAAAGAGCATACCAGCTACCATTTGGATAATAATTTCCTCACAATACTGATGCAAAGGGTGAACAATGGGAGGATGAGTATTATCTGCTTGAAAAATGATAGTATCGCCATTTTCATTAACGTCTGGGACGAAAAATAGCATTTAGTAAGTCTTTTAAGTATCCCTGTTCATTTAACTTCCTTGGGTAAATGCATACAGGCTGTTCACGTGCTTAAAAATACCCTTCATCATATAAGAAAGCTATCTCATGCATACCTTTTTCTCAAACGATAGACAGGAGATAATAGAGTATTTATACTTCTCTTCTTGTGTAAATACAAAAAATTCATTCTAAAAAGCAAAATGGCACTCAGTCAGTAAAGAAAGTTCATTTTTACTAATTTTAGTCCAATTTACATGACTAGGTGTCCAATTTTAATTTGTCTTTTGGTTGGAGGAATTAAAATATGCAATCTGAGTTACCTTATATCTAGACTTCTTTCATGCAGCAGTTTGCGTATTGAGGAAACTGATTGTGTCCTTTCCTTAGCAGATATGAATTCATATCTAAGCTGATGTGAAATTCAATTTGGTGATGAAATGCACAAAATTCCAAACATTCCTCATTTGAAGTGGTACAACACTTGGCGTATAGTCGGTAAGTCTGGGAGATAGAACTTTCAATTAGAAATGAGTTCGGCTACCCATTTAAAATGGAACTATCAACAACTAGCCATATTATAAACTACAGTGTCATTGACATGTGTATAAAGGTCTAAAGATCTATTTCTGTTGACAACAGTCAATTCAAAATTTTTTTTACTCTTTCTGTCATCAGGAAGCTCATTGAACCGGGATTCCTCGCCAAATAGCTGGTATTAAGCTGTTTTGCATTTAGTAAAGAGATGGAAGCACAACTATTTTGCATAATGCTAATGGATGCAAATTTGTAATATATATGGAAATATTAAAATCTAGAAATTTTGAATTGAATTTTATAAATTTTTCAATGTGCTGCTAAACTTGCAGAAATTAGTATAAACTTCATTGAAAAGAATGCGTTTTAAACATTCCTACAATGTTCATATTAAATAAAAATTTTAAATAATTTAGCAGCTATTTAAAGTATTATTTTATTCATCAATTCACAAATAAAATATTACTCATAATTGTATGATGTCTCATGAGGATGTGCAAAATTGATAATATTTTCATGAACTCGTAGCACAAACTATGTGTGCGATTAAATAATTTTACTAGCTAAATTTAATGGTCTCTCGATTTGAAAGCAATTGCCACAGAGAAAAAAATTCTATATTGAGACTCAAGTATCCATATTGAAACTTCTTTTAATAACAATGTAAAGATTCAAAATGGAAAAAAAAAATTAAAAGCTTATTCAAATTTGAAAAACTGAAAAATTTCTCTGTATTTTAATTTACTAATCGAAAACGTATTTCATTTATTCGCAAGCAGATACGGAATTTGAATATCTGTTTTGCATTAAATAATTTAATCACGTTTCCAATATTGAACAAAATAAAGTGCGTAATTGTTTTTGTACATATTAAGGTAACTTTAAAGCAGAAGTGTTGAAGTAATTATTACCGCTGAATAGATACTTATCGTTTCGAATGTTAGATTTATTTTGTTTTAGTGATGCATGAAATTAGTGATTCTGAAAGCGGAAGACAGTACTTCTTTTTGTGCCTGGGAGTATTTCAAGAGGGTAGATGTAATTTCATGAGTGATTGACGATACTATCAGATAAAAATAAAAGCTGGGTTGAAAACAGAAAAATGTGCAAATGAAAAAACTTTTTTACATTCCCTTCCGCATTTAAATTACTCAAGATTGAAATTACCGTAAGGATAATTGCTTATGTTGACATTACGCCGACTTTACTCATTGTTGCATTACCTTATATTATATCCCAGGCTCAAAATTATTAATAGTATAAAAATGCTATTGAAAGTTAATTATTTAATATATAGTTGCATATTACATTTGTTTATATAATTATTAAATTTTTGTAAAAAGTAATTATGTTTATGATTTAAACGCCATTTTTTAAAATTGTAAAGAAAATAATTTATATTCAATTGCTTTCTCAAACCTAAAAATGAAATTTAAGCGAATGCAGAAATACTTCATTTATGGTTTTTGGCGTTCTGTAATTGAATTAGTTAATTATTATTTGATAAAGGCTCAAATTAAAATTGATTGGACGAAGGCATTACGAAAGAATGAAAATTGTTCTGTAATTTACAGCAATCTGTTATCAGGGCTTTGACATTATATAAGGTAAGCAAGAAAGTTCTTGCAGTTTTCGCTTTGGCATTTAATGAGGAGAGAATAAGTATGCAAATTAGTGTATGACGTGGTTGAGACACCAGTCAGTCGAAAATAGGAATATCAGTCATGATAAAAACAAGTCCACTAAGCACATTCCTTATTCGTAACTCGTATAATAGCGAAGAGAAATGGACGTGTCGATGAAGCTTGTGTTGTTCACTTTACGACTTCACAGTGGACTTATCAGCTGCTGCATCAAATTGCCGAATACGCATTGGGGATAGTGCGGTGAATGAACTTACGACAAGGTATTGATTTTGCAAATTCATGTCGGAAGATTTGACCCTCTGTGATGAAGCTGCTGTTTGGTGGACTAGTCGTAGGGTGGTTCACCATGAGCAGCTACGAACGGGCCAAACGGTTATTGAGGACCTGTATTAGAACGTGTGTAAAAAGCATTACAATCGAAGGAACATCACTAGTTAATCGCAAGGGTGTACTGTTCTTGACTGATAATGTGAAGCCGCATGTCACGCGGGTGGCCAGGAATATCATACAATGGCTTATTTAGAAAACTTTCTGGCATTCTCCTGACTTACCTGACCTTGCATCATCAAATTACCCCCTCTTACATTTCCTGGACAATCATCTTCGTGGAAAATCCTTCACCAACGAAGCAGACTTGCGTCAAGTGCTCATGAACTTTTTTGCGTCCAAAACCTCCGAGTTTTATCACAAAGGGATTGCACAGTCGGAGACACGTTGGCAGATGGTGCAGGATGTCGAGGGTGATTACTTCAAGGACTAACAATAGGTTACACTTTCTGTAGGTCATGTTCATTTGGGTCATTAAACGGAGCTAGAACTTTCTTGTTTATCTTGTTTGGTTAAAAATTATGAATTTATAGGAAATCTCTATTATATTTTAGGTCCTTTATGGTTGCAACCATCTACAGAGGTTTGAGAAGCATTTAGTACTGAGGAAAAGAATTTTTTTGCACATAAAAAGTTGTTGTACTTCTAAATCATGTGTCATTTTCAGCAAATGTTAAATCGAGTTGTTAGGAAGAATGATAACTTTTTTTGTCCTAGTATACAAATACATAGTATAAACTTTGACATTATTAGAGAGAAACCTAGGTTATGAATACACTTTTCCCAAGTGTAGATTAAAAAAGTATGACAAAAGTCATTGAATAAAATAAACTTAAATTCAACTGTCATAGAAAATAGAGTCTAAGACAGATTTAATAATAAAGTTATTGACTGATTTTCGCAGAATATTTATAGCTGAGTATATAATTCGCAATCTAAAGTGAGAATAATAGTAGATTCAACAAATCTCGTAATTTATTTTAATGTTTTAATAGCGCGTTTTTTATATCACTTTTCAATGCGTTTTTTTGTATATAATACTGAACTTTCTTAGTTTGATAGAGGAAATAATAGTTCACTTTCCTATTTTCCAATTATAATTCTGCCGAAAGTAAACTCAAACTAATTTGTGAGATCAACGGCCATCAGGAGTGGTTGGCATTTCAGTTTAATCGATGTAATAAAGCCACATATATTAATATGACAGATTTTTTTAGTATATTCTAAATTGATGATAATTAACAAATATGAAGCATTACATTGTCAAAATGTACGAATTAATTTACGATTCAAGATATTATAGAAGAAGAAAAAAATGTATTCTACGAATTTGTGTAATTTATTTATATTGCATTGCAGTCTCTAATTGGATTTGGGTATTAAGTTAACACTAATTGCTGTGGTAAATAACAACTTTTTTGAATATAATTTCGGAAATTTATGAACATTTTCTCATTTTACATTATTACATAAAAGTCATGTAGTGAATTTTTAAGAAAATATCTGAGCCTACAACTTACTTTTTTAGATAAAAATGGTCGTTCGAAATATTTCTTATTATGGTCGGAAAGTATGTGAAAGTATATATAAAACCTACAACCTATGCAAACTGATCTCAACTGTTATAAATTTTCAAAACACTAATTCTCTTTCCAAATATTTATTCATGGTAATATATAATTTACTCATGGATCTTTATAAAATATTTTTTGCTTTTTTAATGTATTATTGATGTGAAATTTTTTCTCCGCAAAAATAATACTTCAAAATAACATTTCTCTCTCTAAAAAATGACTTCGATCTCTGGAAGAGACATGTGAACATCTTACAGTTTCTGTTTCTCGTTACTTCGAAATTCTCACATCGAAATTTGTTTTACAATAAAGTTTGAAAATGTCACAATTTTGGTGCATATTTATCAAAATTTAATACTTATATGTTGATTAAAAAATAGTCTTCTTTTGAAAATTAACTTTGGATAGTGTTTTCATATTCAAGAATAAGAAAATGTACACGAATGTAGCTTTTTATCTGGCAAAGCAGTTTGCAGAAGTGGTTGAAAATAACTTCTTTGCTCTATTAAGATATTTTAATAATAATACAAATGGTAAAGTGATTCCAGCAAACATTAGATAAATAAACAAGAGACATTTTCTATTGTTCTTCCCTCATAAAAAAATGTCGTTAAAAAGGCAATACCTCAATAAAAATGGTCATAAAGAGAAGTTTTAATGTATTCGTATACATAGGATAGAAAACCATTAAACATTGTATAGAATAGGGTCAGTATAAAATTCGTGTGCGTCACATTTTTACCTTAGATATTATTACTGTCTTAATGTTGAAAGTATATTGTAACAACTTAAATGACTTCTTCTAGCTTAAACTGTCGAATTTAAAGGTTTGGAATCAAAGCTTTTTTCGCAATTGGTGAGTTAGCATTATTTTAGCAACGAGAAGGAAGAAGTTAATCTATCATATCAATTTATTTGAAGATGCTGTTTAAATGATTCAGGAAAAGAAGGTAAATCTACAATAATTACAAATAACTTTACAGTTAGAAATGACATTTTAAATTAATGAAGCTTAGTAAATACTCAATAAATAACTATAACATATTATAAACAGCTTTTTCATTTGAAGTTTGCGCAGTGAAGTTTATAATATATATATATATATATATATATATATATATATATATATATATATATATATATATATATATATATATATATATATATATATACATATTATATTGATATTATAAGTCTTAGTTTTATTTTCTTCATTTTGTGATGATAAAATAAAACTATTGTAATTATTTTAAAACATGAATGAGGTTTTATTCTGTCTAACGACCGTATAAAATGTTATTTATTCATTGAAACTGAAAAAAATGAAGATCATATAAAGACATCAGATACTTTCCTCTGTGTAACTAATATAGAACTCTTGTGGCTCAGTAGCTTCACGCTGCTTCCTGTTAAAATCATCAAAGTGAAGGATAATTTCCCTCTAGCAGTGATTTGGAGGTTGACCACATTCACCCCCAATGGGTTTCTGGAGCTTCGTGACGTCTCCCCTTTAATCTGTGACGTCCAAATTCCATCCATTGGTGTGGTGTGGATGTGGAGAGGATGGTTCCAGTTCAGGTGTATCCTCGTGGCTCAAAATTAGGAAGCACTTGGTGATGGGCGAGTATTCCAAACCCATTAAGGTACAATCCGGAACTCGCCCGCACTGCTATGTATGTATAACTAATATAAAACTTATGTAGCATTGTTTTTACAGCATGGCCCCGGTATCAGGTATGACTCCGAGTTCCTGCCTGCAGCAGAGGGATCCCGGAGCTTATTCATACATGCTGCATGATACGCTGAGTCTAGGAGCCTATTCTCGCGCAACATGTACTCCAGCACAACCCATGAACACGCATTCGTCTTATGCAGTCAGCGGAACTAGTCCCCACAGCGCAGGCAAGTACTTCACCATCCTTATATCGATATATCATCCTTATATCGACCACCATTATATCGATGTTATGAGTTTTGACAAATCCCAGAAACAAATAGTGTCTTGCTGCTAGAAGCAAGGCACATGATTCTAACTTCTCATTTAAGAACTCGTATAGACAATTATACAGCACAGAATTAAAGTTAGTTGAATCTAATATTTTCTAAGCATTATTAGGATGTAACTGAATCCCACAATGGAGAATATACTAATCACTTGCTCATAACAATGTATTTCAGCCGTCTTAAGCTAGATTTTACGACTTTCAAATGTTTTAGAATGTTATATACTATTCTGTATACTCATTATACAATATACAAGAGTATTATATAATAAGATCAGTATTTCCGTTGCACAGATAATATTTTTTAAAATACTTTCCCTAAATTTTAATATTTTTCTGTGAGAAGGAAGAAAATTATATGAGTTTTAAAAATTTATTCTTAATAATGTCAGGATATTTGTTATTTTTTCAGTGGTTTATTCTAAAGATTCGAATCCAACCTTCGTAATTTTGCAGGCAGAAGTGGAATTCGTGAGTAAAAATAATATTTTATTGTCAATTTTCACCGTTTATCGCAACATTGGCGGTTCAAACACCTGTGGTTTTAATTTAAGGATTTTGAGTAAAGGACGCCTTGTGGATATTCTATTCACTGCTGAAAACGACATCGAATGGTATGAGCGACACCAAATAATGGGTAATAGACTGAATCTGTCGTACTATTTTTTGTTATGTGCTTAAGCGATTCATCACTGGCATGCACTCAAAATGATTGTCCTTTACGTTCAGTAGTGTAACGAGATAAGTGCGATTGGTTTTTATAGTCCACCGTTCTTTTTTGCATCCACCGTTTACAAATCCACATTATAATTACTTAGTTTCATTTAACATGGTCAATGATTTTTCTGAAGGAGATAATCTGCAATAAGTTACTATTCTTTATCGGTCGAACTAAAGCTGCTTTTAAGACGTACTTTAAACATTACTGCTCAAAATCACTATTTCATAAAGTTTTATTGAAAATGCTGATAGTAGCTGAGTAAACTGTATAAATAGTTTAGTTTTTGTTTAGATTTTAATAATGAAACACAACATTTTTGTCCTAATTTTTCAATTAATTAGCCAGCTAAGAAAATGGATCTTGAATACTTGTGTGGCCATTAAAGCATGATTCTTATTATTTTAGCCTATTATTCCTCGTAGTCTTATTTAAATTTATGACTTCATTTGTATATTATATTTTTAACATTTATATTTTCTTTGATTTCCTTTTATCTGCTTACAAAAAACAAAAGCTAATAAATAATGCATTATTCAAGAAAAGATGTTATCTCCGAGAGGAACGCAGCTAAATTAAAATTATTGGAATTTCTAAAAATTGCTTAAAAAGGGCTAAAACTAATTGCAAATATTGTAATAGAAATGTTAAACACATAATTGAGTGTGCATAAGTAAAGTCATTATTTAGTGGGTTTGGGAATCCTTTCAGTCTACCTTGAATTCGCTACATCTTAAAATTATTACTGAATATAGTATTATCTATCAAATTTCTCTCATTTGGCTTCTATAAAATTTGAGTAAACGAATATTATTTTTAAAATATCTTTCAAATAATCTCGTCTTATATGTAGGCGTCATCTCTCCTGGTGTGACCGTGCCAGTTCAGGTGCCCGGACAGACATCCGATATTTCAGTAACGACTAATTACTGGCCTAGGATCCAGTGACGAAGGGACTCCAGTGGTCGCCAGAAATGGTCGTCCAGTGGTTCTTCTCAAACACAACAACAACAGCAACACCAACAACATCAACAACCGCAACAATCTATGTCACAACAGCAAGATATGTTAAACGACCGTAGTCTTTCAATTCTTGACGGTTTGAGGTTGGGGGAATCCCATTATTTGCATCCCTTGTTCTTGCACCTAGCATCTGGGGTTGACAGGAATTCAACGTGGAACATGCCGCCTATGGAACAGCACACGTCGCCTATGCAGGACATACAACAACTCAAGGCCAAAATAGACGAGGACAGCAAGCCAGATCAAGAGCAACCTATGGTTCATGATCTTCAGAAAGTTTTGTAATTTTCATCATAATCATTATTACTATTGAAAATTATAATGTATGAACTGGGTGGTCTATACTTCAAGGTGCCCCTTGGTTTCTCGCCAATTAGGCTCCGGGTTAAGTATGTGATGTATGATGATAAAATTTTTTTTCAATTAAAAAAGCTTATTTTTAAGTTTAAAAGAATGTAAATTTGTGTAATTTTTAAAATTTTATATCTCTTCATGGTGTTTTCGGCACCATTTATTTTTTTAAACACGTCAAAAAATCACACGAAAAAACATTTTTGGCGATAAAATATTGCTAATTTTCACCAAGGGGCACCTCGAAATATATTATTCCTGAATGAAATATCAAAAGAAACATAATTCATTGTAAATCTGATAATAAAATAAGAACAATAATTTTTAAATTTTCCATGTTTTATTTATTAATATCTCTCTTCCTTATTATTTTTAAAGTCTTATTATACGATAGTCAATGTTCTGTGAAAAATTCTTCATTTAGTAAAAGAAATAAGAAACAATGTGAAAAAGCTTAATTTTGAAGTATTTTAAGATAAATTAAAATTTTACGTTTAATATAAAAGTTGTATTTTGTAAAACATTTGTGATATTTCCTGAACAATCAATTTTAGGGTTAAACAAAGGTATGAGTTTTTCTGTAAAAAGCATTATTTATAAACATAGCATTATTTATTAACATAAGATAAATGAATAAAATTTAATAAATAAATGAATTCATTTTTCCAATAAAATTTTAAGATTAATTATTTTATTTAATTAACTAGTTTTCATTGGAATTTCACATAATTAATTTTTCTTACTAAGTGAAGAAATAGGTCATAAAGATATGTTGTAAAATTCATTTTGAAAGAGATCATGATATTGACAAAGTTTTTCATACTAAACTGATATTAAAATATTAGCTGGTTTCGCTTTATGAATTTAAGCATAAATTATATGCTTTATACAAGGGCAAGCAAACAATTTGAGAAAAATGAGACTCAATCCATAAATCAAACTATATGCATCATACAAGTAAGAAACTTTTTTTATTTTAATATCGATGAAATAAAATGTCTGAAATAAGATTTTTTTTAATCTCAATTAAGTTAAGAAATAGACGGATGGCCTCAGTTTCTAGCCAATTTGGCGCCATATTGTTAATGATGCTAGTTTATTTTTGGTTACTCCATCTTGTTTTCAGCACTATACTGCTTCTTCAATCATACACAAAAACAAGTTTGATGAAAAACAATCGCCAATTTTCGCCGAGAGGCACCCTAAAGTATATGAAATCAGCTGTAAATTCAACAATAGTATATAAAGTGTTATGCTGCCGGAATAAGTAAAAAGTTTTCGAGTTTTATTAATTAACAGAACTGAGCATGGTAGTAAGAATTAAAAGCGATCAATGCCGCAGAGTCAAAAATCGAACTTCATCCTTACAGGGTAGCTCTCCAGAAAAGATTCCATTTCATTATATTAAAGTGCTGGTTAATGCCAATGCCATGCTCAGATGACAGACAATTACATTTTATGACCAGCAATACTGAAATCATTTATAAATGGAAAATGCATTTTATCTTCGAGTTAAAAATGGTAGAATTATGGAACTAAAGAGTGATGGATTGTTTTTGTTCGATTATTGGCTCAATGATATTTTTCGCATTTGTACTTACTCTAAAATCTTGTCGGGGGAAATTTACACTGAAAGGGTTCATTTTCTCATTAATATATCAAAAAGATGCAAACTGTGTAACATAATTTTTTTGACGATGATAATATTGTATAAAACATCCTATGCAATAAAATGGTACGTTCACAGCAGATTATACATTAATCTTTTATTTAAATATGTGAAAAATATAGTTCTACACTGAACTGTTCTCAATCGGATATGAACTATATACTTTTAATTGTTAGCTCCAAATTATATGAATCAAATATTTATGTGCATTTTTTTACCATTTGCTTTTTTTATTTCATCAAATCAGTAAAATATGAATATTGCTTTTTTGCAGGAAATCGCAGATTTCCTTATTTGATTGTTTCATTGTTTACAAATTCAAATGTACATTCTTAAAATTTTCCAGTGGGTTTTCATTAAAACGGAGGGAATTTCGAGACCTTCCGTTTTTATTTCGCTTAAATCAAACCAATTTAAAAGGTTAAAATTTACTTTTATTAATTTTAAGAAAATTTAAATGAATAAAATTTTTTTATCAATTAATTACCAAAATTTTTATTTAAGATCGTGAATGAATTAGGCAAATCTGAATCTCATGGAATGCTGAAAAACACTGGATTTTGTATTCGAGTGCTTAAAGAAATCCGGCGTAATGTCTATTTTATATTCTTCTATATGCAGGACTTTTTTCTAGAAACGTGTCTTTATCTAATTTAATCATACATCTAACAGAAGAACTTACGGACTTTTTTAAATCCATTAGACATCGGCTATTTTTCCCAATCCCATTTTCAAAATGTTCTCTAAATATCCATTGAAAATAAAGTAAGTCGCATTCTTAATTAAGTTTTTCATGTTTACGTACAATGTATTACATTAAATTTAAATAGTTCTTCAATATGTTTTTCGTATTCGGCTTTGGTTTTTTGGATTCGAGTATAGTTAAAACTCTTGGAACCATGAAACAAGCTGTTTATTTATTTTCAATTTCGCAGAAATTCTGCCGAATTAAGATACATCTTTATATAAAGCTCTTTCTTGTGCACTTCACTCTGATAAGTTTTATGGTTTGTATTAATGGCAATGGATTTTAGTTGTAAGAGAATTAATGATGCCACATAAACTTAAGAAAACTTATAAGCATGTTTCCGAAGAGAAACGTTTGCAAATCCAATTTTCTAACCAATTTACTGACTTAAGTCTCGTGCTAGTCAAATGAAGAATCAACAAGTGATAACAAAGTGATGGAAAAGTACCAAAGGGTTACTAGTTCATCTAGGACCAAAGTCATTGAAAAAAATGAAAAGTATATTTTGTGCCATAAAATGAAAAGAATTTTCAAATGCTGACACCTGTTTCAGTGTATTGTACTTAATGTTTATTCAGTGTAATATATATTTTTAATCATTTACTTGAGTTCATCTGTTTCATGTTTGTATCATATTGCGATGTTCTATAATATTGTTTTTAATAAAGTAATTTTATACATCTGAATATGCATGCATATTTCATATCAATTGTATGTGAGAGAAATATAAGATTCAATCGTATTAAAAATTATTTTTTGTTTAAAATATACATTATATAAAAAATAGTAATGAATTGATTTTAAGGTAATAAATTCGTATTTCTTTTAATGTTTGGAGAAAGTATTTTCGTATGAAAGTCCTTGTATATTTAATTTACAAAGAAATTTAATTTACATTCATAACAATATATGTCAAAAAATATTGTTAAAAATGTTATAAAACACTGTTCTGTTAAATACGTAATTTTATAAGAATTAATTTTTCGTCGCAATGTAATTCCAATCAAATAAATATTTATAAAAAGATACTACGTAAAAATTTTATTTGATGTTATCTGTAAAATTATACTGTTTTAAATACCAAATTAAAAGCATAATTCATAAATAATGAAAATGAATAAATGCTTTTTAAATGATAATTCCATTGAACATTCTTTGTATTTAATGAATATATACAAAAATGTTTGATGAATATAACTAAAAAGCATTTATTCATGAAGATCATCTTCGTATTTGTAATGCTATTATCGGCGTACTATTATCTCGTACCCGATATTGGTTGTGTTTATTTATAAATTTATTATTGTACAGTCTACTGTATAAATACTGTGTAAAAGAATTGTCTTATAAGAGCTGATATGTTTTTTCTTTTGCAATAAACAATTGTCGATTGCAGTTCATGGATTTTTTTACTTACATTTATTTATATTCATAATTAATGAAATGTAACGGAATACACTACAGATTAAATGACTGAAAATTGTAGACAATGCGTATTCTCTTAATTATTGGCCTTGAAGCGCAAATCAAGTAGCTGTGATCAGGTAACAGGTAACTTTTGTTAACCTTGGCAGACATGATACGCTTAGTACTAAAGTAATCTGTTAAATCGTCCGTGAGAAAAACAGAAAACAAATTCTTCGCAAAATTAACTTTTCTTAAAGAATTAATATTTTTAGTTATAGTATTTTTCCCAAGTTCGTTTCAGCTTGAAAAAACTAACAAATAATTTCTGTGAAAATGTGAGTTTAATGAACAAAGTCACTCTTGTATTAACAAGAAATTTAAAATTTGTAAACTTTTCACCATGAATTGCTTACGAACATGATAATATGTCAAAAAATAATTATTTTCAAACATTTACGTAATAAGATTATACATAAAAATCATTTCAACATCTCTGAATTATTTAATAGATGAATAAAATTTTCACTGAGAAATAAATTGAAGTCCGGTGGCTTAGTGGTAGCGTTTTACGCTCCCAAGGCACATGTCCGAGGTTCGATCCTCGGGCTGGGAAAGGTCGACTCAGCCTTTCATCCCTTCAGTGGGTCGATAAACTGAGTACCAAGCATGCTTGGGAACTAAACACTGGGGGCTTCACATTAGGCGGACCACCTAATCGAGACCTATGCTTTGTAACCCAGGGCCTCTCGGTGAAGATAACAGAGATGGGCACTGTAGGCCTTGGCCCACATGGGCCGTGGTGCCACAGAGTTTAGTTTTATATTTTGCTGTTTCCATGGTTAACTTCTTACATAACATCAAAAATCCTATAAATGTCATTAAGTCTTACTTTTAATTGATAGAAGGGCTTTTATTAGAAAAGAAATAAAAAATATCATTTGAAAATTAAATACTATATATGTAGTTATATATAGTATTTAATTAATAAATTTAATGTGTGACTCAAATTTACTAAAACATTTCGTTTAAATATAAGCAAATCAAATATTTATAATTAAGGAACAATGCTCAGACACAGATGGTGCTGAACAAAGGTAAATCAAGTGAAAAGAATCATAAATGATGACAGAATTGATGTCATAAACAGATATTTTACCAATTTGTGTAGCTATTTAGTGGGACATTGCATTATGGTTTAATGTGGTCCTAAGATACATACAAGAAGGTGATATTTTAAACCATAGTTAAGTAAAGATACCAACAAAGGAACATGCACCCTCATCCACTCAACACGGAATTTGAATACATAAGATATTAATTTTGCTACCATCAGATGTGTAGGAAATCTATTTTGAAGGAAACTATTAGGAACGCGCTATTTTGATGCTGCCATTTTGTACATGAAAATATTTTGAAATATCTTCGCCAAACATTTCTATATTCATATTATGTACACATAGAAATAAGATTGGACTTTCAAATTAAAGGAAATGTTCTCCTTTCCAAAATATCATTAATTCCAGAGAATTTTAACTTAGTTTAATATATAACCATATCAGCAACTAATTAAATGCTGCCAACCGCTATAATTTATGCTAGATATTCAAGTCTATGTAGTCCATTAAAAATGCTTTCAAAGTCTAATTTTCCATTAAGTCTAATTATCATTAATTTAATGTAAAAAATTACTATTAATTAACTGTTATTCTATAATATTTTGAATTTATTAAACAATAACAATTTCAAGACTTTTTTAAAAAAGAGAGGCCTTTTTTCCATGTTATGGAATTCAATTAAATATCATAACATGATTAATGAATTTCAACTAATGAGGCATGTGACCGAAAGTTCACTTGCCTCATTAGTAATAAATTGAAATTCCTCAAATAAATAAATTGAAATTCTAGCATAAAGTTATAATATAGAAATTATATGAGAATATAATCAACGACCACATACTGCAGTCAGAAGTATGGCAATTAAGGTATATCAAATGGCTTGCAGCTCTTCATGCTAGTCATTCGATAAACGTTAAACTACATCAGATTTAAACTTTTTCCAAAACTATTTCTACAATATGTTTGAGAATTAAGAAAAATAATAAAGCTTTACTATCAATGAATTTAATTTTGAATCGATTAGATGTTTTAATTAAATGAAACTAAGAATAATGAAGCGTATTGGCTGATATTTATTCAATGCTTTTGTTTCACAATCTGTAATTATGAATTTGTATATGCCAGTGACATTGAAATTTATGTTATGAATTAACAATATTAAATAAATATTTATCTATATAAGTTTATTTCATCAGAAAGGGCATCTTAAATATTAAATTTTTTCTGAAGTTTGACATAAGATTGGTAGAACCAACTTAGATATATGAACAAATAAATTAATCATACGTAGTTATTAATGGCATACTTTATTTTCTCACTGATATAAATTCGAATTTAAGGCTAGCAGCATAATGTGGGATTTACACTTTCTTTATAGTAATCAAAAAATGTCTATAGATATTTATACACAGATTCATTCAAACTCTAATATACAAGGTAAACAAGAAAGTTCTTGTCAATTTTAATTGCTCAAAATAACATGATCTATGTAGCCTATTATTAATTCTCGAAGTAATCACTTTTGGCACCCAGGATCTTCTGCCAACATGTCTCCAGTTGTGGAGTCCCCCAGCGGTAAGACTAGGGAGTTTTGGACGCAAAGAAGTCCGAGAGTGCTTGGCGCAAGTCTGCTTCATTGATTAAGGGTTTCCACCAAGGTAATTATCCAGGGAATGGAAGAGGTGGTAATCTGATGGTGCGAAATCAGATGAGTGAAGAGGATGGCACGAAGTCTCCCAACCAAGTCATTGTGGTATTCAGGCAAGAATAGTACACCCTGGTGATTAAACGGCGCAAGCTCCTTCTGTTGAAATGCCTGTTGTACGCGTTCCAATTGCTGCGAGTAGAAGTCCGGAGCTACCGTTTGGCCGGTTAGAAGAAGGTCATAGTGACCATAAAATCACCAGACATCAGCTTCATCACAGAGGGACAAATCTCCCAACCTGAATTTGTGAAAACAATGTCTTTTGTACGTTTGTTCACAGTATTATCTCCAAATTCTTGACATATATGGCGAATTGCTGCAGCAGCGGAAAAGCTCTCTTTGAAGTCGTAAGGCAAACAACGCCGAACGAGCTCTTTCGACACCCCCATTCTCTTCGCTACTGTATAAGTTTCGATTGATGAATGCGTGCTGTGGACCTGCTTTTATAACGATTGATATTCCAACTCTCGACTGACCGGTGTCTCAACCAAGTCATACACTACTTTTCATACGTATTCTCACTTCAATCTAGGGCAATGCAAAAACTGTAAGAATTTTCTTGCTTATCTTATACATTGTTTCATTGGGCAGCTCTAATATGATGTCGAACAATAGATTTGGTTAAGAATATCTAGAACTGCACTGCAAAATTTATGTAATAGACTTTTCTTAATTTTAAAATATTAAAACTCATAATGAAATTAAAATAGATATCTTAGCTGAAAGAATATGCCTTAAATAATAATATTTGTTTGATAATTTAAGAAATTAATTAAAATACATGGATTTTTTGTATTTTTAGAAAATAAAACTTTAATTGGTTAGCTAGTTCTTTATTTTCAAAAGACAAATAATTGCATTAAAAATTTTTAGTAGAAAAATAACAAGGAGATACTATTTTTATTTAAATTAAAATAACAGATTACTACATTATTTAAGGGATAAAATTTATAAAATTCAAAATAATAAGAAAATTATAACTTAAACTAACAATAATAATTTAAGTTTTATTTATTTATTTAAATTTTAGTTAATCAGACAAAATAAATCAACAGAATTAATATATGTTGTTACGTCAAATGATATGTCACACGCTAATCATTTGAATAAATCATACATCAATAACTTTGTTTATTTTGAAAAGATTTATCAGATAATAGATTTTTAATTGAAATGATATTAATCACTGATGTCAGAAATTTCGGAATATATTTTTCTTTATTATCTCACATCAGCTTTTGCTTTGCTTAAATTAGTTTCAATAAATCGGTTATACCAGATTTTTTCTCAAACAAATGATAATTCCTGTTTACCATAATAACATTAATTAGAAGTACAGTGCTGTACTTCTAATTAATCTACAGTGCTAAACTTTCTACAGTGCTGTTTCAATATTAATATTTTTAAATTCAACACTGAAATTAAAGCCGTGCAAAATATTAAAATGAATGATACTGGAAAAGGAAGTAATAAGGATTAAAATAAAAAAAAATATAATTTACATAAAAAAGAGTTTATATACCAAATATATTACATATGCCTGTGTGAAATGTGTAAATTACTTATATTATTTCATGTATGGAAAGTTTTACGTATTATAACTTGATAAAATAAGTACCTTATTTTCATAATTTTATAAAATAATTATATAGCTTTCATATTTAAAATATATATTTTCCAGCCAAATTGATTAAAAATTAAGAAATCGAAAACCATCTTAAAAAAATGGAAACTAAATTTCCATGTTTTATAATTTTGGAATCATTTATAAAAAATACTCTATTTACACTGATTTACCTAAATTTTGAGTAGTTAAATATAAAGGTGTTTAAGTCAAAGCAATTTTTATGCAAGATTTAAATTTAGTTAAATAAATAGTTAAATGTAAATGTGGAATTACATAAGCACTCCGTTATACGAAAAGGAAGCAAATTTATAACGGGTTGTGAATTTAACTGTTCGCCGCACACAAATTCAGTAGGAAAAATAAAGCAGTAAAAAGAACAAGAATATTTAATTTTCCTTCCCGCCAAGACAAAGACTCTTAGTTGTCATAGTAACGATTGGAGTCGATGCATGCGCCCTCTAACGGACTGCAACAGACGCATCAACTGGAGTGGAAGGGATGCTATTTTTGGCAATCAATTGCTTTAATATTCAATCACATCACAACGTATATTGCTTTTCAATTCGTAAAATGCAAACAGAAATTTTTATGATGAATTTCAGAAAATGCACAAGGCTCTAACATAAATTAAACGAGACTCAAAATTTCATGTTTATATATATATATATGTTTATATATATATATATATATATATATATATATATATATATATCTATCTATCTATCTATCTATCTATCTATCTATCTATCTATCTATCTATCTATCTATCTATATATCTATCTATCTATCTATCTATCTATCTATCTATCTATCTATCTATCTATCTATCTATCTATCTATCTATATATATATATATATATATATATATATATATATATATATATATATATATATATATATATATATATATAGGAGCTTTTGAAAGCTAAAAAGATTTTACATGAAAGCTATTGGTTATAATATAAAATTTGAATGAAGGACATTTTTAATTATTGAAAATGTTCTCAGCTTTTATTTACTTTAATGGAGATTAGGAGAATCTAATTTCTAAAGATATTTTCAATGAAAATCCTAAATATTTTCTAGTGAATATTAGCACTCATTTATTCGTTGAAGAAATTATAAAATAAAATTTAATATCTTTATTTCATATTTACATACATCAACAAATTTTGAGCAGCAGCCGGAGCAAAAATGACAAATGTTAGATTCAGCATTTTTTTAAATATTTTTATTAAAAAAAATATGTTAGCTCTATTTAAAATAAGAGAAATAATGATGTATGATGAAATAATGATGTAGATAACAAAGTTTAAAAATTTGCATATGTAAGTAAATTGATAAATTCTTAGCAACAATATACTCTAAGACTGGGGGAAAATAGTAATATTATTAAACTTAGAAATAAATTATGATTAAAATTATACAAGCATATTAGTTATTCCAATTTAAACTATATTCACTTTTCAAAAATATTTAGTCTCGGAATAATTCTTTTTAGTTTACCTTTTTAGTATACATCTAAGTTTAAATGTTTTCAAAACATTACTAAGGAGGCAATGTTCAATTGACCAGAGAATATTGAGATTTTTCTACTGTCGGCTTTTTATGAAAATATATGCATTTGTATCTTAAGCATTTCATACAAAATAGCACTTCTTTGTTCGTAGAATATTCCTTTATTTGTTTATAAATAAATATAAATAAAACATTCTAAAAGAAACATGTGCAATAAATTATTTATAATGGACAAATAGTTTGCTTCTTAAGTCATCATATCATTTTATATATTTCATTACATTAAGTCATAAAATATGAAATAGTAATCTCACTAAAAATAATATTGAACTTTGTAGTATTCTTTTCATTTTTTTAATAAAAACTTCCATTAATCACATCCAACACAATGAATATATTTTTGTGAATCAAAAGATAATTGATAAGTTTATCTTGTTTCAAAAAGTATTGTAAAATAAATTGAAAATATAGAGAACAAAAACATTTCGAAAATATTTCCAAAGAAAATAGGATCCTGCGAACACCTAGTAATTTCTAGGACTTTCAGAATTAAAATCAGTCAATACATTTTTTTAGATGCAACGTAAAATTTTAAAGGAGCAATATCTTAAAACTTTTTTCCTATTTCACTTTTCAACTTGATAAATACTGCAGAACTCTGAAACACAATAATATATAATTTTAAAACAAAATGTAAGGATGAAATATACAGGTATATGTTGCTAGTATATATTTAAAGAATTTTCCTGCACAGTACCAGCGAAGTTTCCCGTTTACTTAATTTATGTTTACATGTACACAGAATATTAGTGGTAGGATTTAGTTCTTGATGCTCCCATATTAATAAACTATATAAAATTTTTAATAAGGGTGTACATTAATAAAGGATTAACTATTTGATACGAGGCACGATATCACAAAAATTTGAGATTCTTAAACGCTTACTTTTAAATGAAATATTGATTGCTATTAATCTATTTTATAATCACCTTCAACTGCAAGGTAAAGAAGAAAAGTTTTGTCGTTTTTAATGAGCCGAAAGAATATGACCTTCTGAAAGTTTAGCCTATAGTCAACCCTCAAATAAATTACCATATTGCTAACGTGTTTCCAGTTGTACAATCTTCTTGCGTTAAAACTCGTTGTTTTGTACTTAAAGGAGTTAGTGAGGGCTTGGCACAAGTCTGATTCATTGGTGAAGGATTTTCCACAAAGATGATTATCCAGGGAATGGAAGAGGCTGTAATCTGATGGTGCTAGATCAGGTGAGTAAGGAGGAGGGTACAAAGTCTCCCAACCAAGTCACTTTATAGCATTATGGTTCCCCGCTCAACATTCAGCATCCCGTTATTGGCAAGAACAGCACACCCCCTTCTATTAACTTATGCTGGCTCTTTCTGTTGCAATGTACGTTGCAGACCCTCCAATTGCTACGAGTACAGGACCGCAGTGACAATTTGGCCAGTAGGTAGCAACTCACAGTGAACCACTTGATGACTAGTCTATCTTAATCTAGACCACCTTAGATTAGACACCAGCTTAATCAGAGACAGACAAATCTCCCGACCTGAATTTGTGAAACCAATGCTTCGTCATACGTTCATTCACAACATTATCTCCAAACTAACTGATATATTCGGCGATTTGATGCAGCAGCTGATAAGATCATTTTGAAGTATTAATGCAAACAACACCAAACCAGCTCCGTAGACACCTCCATCTCTCTTCGTTACTGTACATATTACAATTCATCAATGTGCATTGTGGACTTGCTTTTATAACGACTGATATATCTACTCTCGACTGATCGATGTCTTAACCACATCATACACTAATTTGCATACTCACTTCATTAAATGGCAACGTGAGAACGGCAAGAACTTTCTTGTTTACCTTATAAATTATTAGCATTTATATATACATCAAGCATTTTTGAGCAGTATTATATTAATGAAAGTAAGACAGACGTTACTGATAGTGATAAATATTGTGTGTTTTTCTTTTTTGAAATTTAAATTAGAAATAAGAACTTAAACAAAGACAATTATCTTTAAATTTTATGATGTTGAAATAATCCCTAACTTTTAAAATGACTTTAGAGTAAATTAAAGCGTTCAAGAAACTAAGTTATATGTATAGTAATATATTGAAAAATACACATAAAGCTTCTTCCATTGGTTACTTCATATAATTTTGTACGGTAATATGTGTGTTTGTGTTCGAGTGTGTGTGTATTTTTTTGAAATTTAAAGTTTTCAGTTAATGTATGTCGAAAATTCTTTTTTGACTCGAATAAGACGAATAAAGCTAAACTTAAAATTGTCAATTTTTAAGATGTTATATTAGCGGGAAGCAATATTTCATGGGGAAAACTACATTAATTTATTAGGTATAAAACAAGACAATTTTTAAAAATTATTAATCAAACATTTTAAAAATTTTATCGATTTATATAATAATTACAGTTTATTACTGATAAATTTTTAAATGTTTCATTGAAAAAACTGCTTATTTCTTTTAAATATGTACGCAATTAAAATTTCTAAAATACCTCTTTTTTACAACTACATCCACCAACGTCCTTTCGAACATTGGCATCTTGATGTCCAATACAATATCGAGCCAGCACCAGAATAAGAAAGGATTCCAAACGCTGCAGAGTAACGAATATCAAGAAAAGAGGGGCAACTGAAAAGGTATTCCTCAGTTATCAACACAGTTTGGTAGAGAGGACAAAGTGAAGAATCGACAAATGCAGTTTCGAACAGATGTGAGCCTGAAGATAACCGTGACCAGTAATGATTCTGAAAGACTTCTCTCCTTCAGCTCTACAGAGAAGTGGAAGTTGCTTTCGAGTCTAATCATCAGAAACACAAGCACAAATCTTTCCATTGGTCATGTCTTCCTTGTCTGATATTATTCATGAGAGAGATCATTTGGTATTTCGTAGAGGGATCGAAGACAAGGTGGATGTAATGTTGAAAGCCAGCACATCTGCCTGCTCGTTACCATCAATGATGTAAGAACTTGGAGTCCATTGGAGAACAATATTTCTTCCAGTTTTAAGAAATGAGTCAATAATCTGCTTACACTCAAACTCAAGCTCAGATGGAAGTGGACTGTAGTCAGTAATTGATTGTATAGCTGCCTGAGAGTCAATAATAAGAAAAAGTTTTTTGTGAGGAATCTCAGTGACAACGTTAAGGAATGCATAAATTTGCCATAAAAATGCAAAAATTTCGCAATCAAAATTATTTGCCTAGGTACTAAGAAGCTCTTTAAGGCTACAAAACTTCGAATAAGCCCTAGCTCTGCCAGAAGAAGGCAGGGCAGGCCCATCAATATAAACATGAAACCAGTTCTGAACAGAATACCTCTCACGAAAAGTTGCCATATCAGAAGGCAGGCTTGTACAGAAATATGTTTAGGCTGAACCAAGTTGCCATTTGCAATAGCAAATTTTAAAGTACCTTAAAAACGATGCCCATAAATTAAATAAAAGTATTATAAATACCATTATAATAAAAGATGCCCATAAATAATTGAAAAAGATGACTTGAAGAGATGGCTAAAAATGGGCTGTGCTAGATCCAAGCAAACAAAATCTCTTGCAACCTGATGGAACTCAAACAAGAAAGGATGTTGTTTTTAATATTAATATAAAATTTAATAATTTTAATTACATACTTATCATTTTTATAAACCAAGCAACTAATTTGCAATATCAATTAAATATAATTTTATCATGCTCAATTAAAAATACATTAACTAAATCCAAAAAAGCAAATGGCTGTCAGGGCTTAGGTATTTTTTTTGATGATTACTAATTACAGAAACATTTGACTCTTACAGCTGAAATATGTAACAAGATTTGTACCTTTGCACCACGAATCAATTTTTTTTTTTGCATAAATAATTGGTGGTACAAAAGAAAAATTTGAAAAACTCTTAAGCACCCACACTGATAGGCTTGAGAAATGAAACATTGCTTTCTCCATTTCAAAGAGTTTTAGTTCAAAGAGAAAAATTCAGTTATTTTTATAATAAAAAATTCTAAAATTGTTAACAGCATGGTAAGACGTCAAGCAGATAATTGATATTTAAGCATATTATTGGTAAATTTTTTAAGCATCACCTTGAAAAAGTTACTAATTAAATTATTTAAAGATACAAATTATTTTAATATTTAATAAATACATACAAAATGGTAGAGAGTTTCAATTCTTTTAGATTGGTAAATATTTACGATTGTGTGTTCTTTTAGTTAAACATAAGTAATTAAAACTGAATAAGAAGCTTATGTATATAAGAAATGTAATTTAAAGTAAGTGTAAATCATTCTTTTTCAATTCTTGAATATATTTATATTTTACTGAGAAATATTTAAACTCTACACCTTATGTACACAATAATTTAAATTAATTTTTAATTTAATGGGTAACATTACTTTCAATATGAAGAGAAATTCTTTGATTTATATAATATCATTGCAAAGAAATCAATTATTTAAATATCACATAATGATGAAGAATTTAAGATATCAACGATAAATTATACCACTTTATCCTTGCAATATATCAAAGGATTTAATTCTGGAAATCAACGAAGATAAATCTTAGTGCCGTTTGAAAGAGAGCCAATCAATAAACTAGAATTAGTTGCTACAAAATCACGTTTAGTAATAATTTCCAGCATAATTCTTGTCTACTAATACAATGAATGTTTTGTTAATTATGAGTTGTATTGTTACGTTATTATAAATGATTTACATTCATGAATCTTTTATAATTATTGCCTCAGTGTCACCACAGAAAATTTTTATTGTAAATTGTTTCAGGTCCAGTGCATTTACATTGAAATTCCGACAGAAAATAAAAAGAATGACTTTTCAATTTTCAACTACTATTAAACTCAAGGAATCATTAATTAATTAATTAACTTATTAATGTATATATACACACACACACACACACACACATATATATATATATATATATATATATATATATATATATATATATATATATATATATATATATATATATATATATATATATATATATATATATATATATATATATATATAGCTTTTCCATATAAATAATAATAATAAAAGCTCTCTTTTTATTATTGAAGTAATTATAATTACTTCGTAATTTATAATTTCTACTTTATAATAATTATTCAACATGAGAATAAGATTAAATTGATTAAAAATCCATTAAGTTCTTTAAATAAAGTAATGTTTCACTAATGTATACTAGACATTAAAAAAATATAGAATATGTGAACAGTCACATGTTAGGTAAAATGTTCTAACAACACTTTATAAAAAAAAATTATGAAATACTTCTATATTATTTTTAAAAACAAGATAAATACGAATAATTTTTTCTATAAAGTTTATTCTCAGTACACTAATAATAAAACCTTCATGTGGTGGGTATAATGTATTTCATTTAGAATACATGAATGTAACATAGAAGGAAAAAAATATGAATCTGTATTTTACTCTGAAATAAAAGTTGACTAGGACTACAAACGAGGGAAATATTTAATAACCGTGAAATATATATATATATATATATATATATATATATATATATATATATATATATATATATATATAATGCATAATGAGAAAATTTTTTACACTCTTAATATACAAATGACGAAAATAAACTATTAACCAACGATTGATACGTTTAAAGACACTCGTACAACACTTGTGTCTGTTAGATGGGTTACTGTTATTACAATTGCAGATTTAATTGAATCGACATTAAACTTATGGTGATAATCGTGTGACTAGAGAAACAACACCCCATTTCAAAGGTAACGTTGAAATTTGTGTTTTCGCTTATGACTATTTAACGAGTGTATGGATATCAACTATCCAGTAAAACATTAAATCTCAGATAACGGATAACATTTTTGAAATAAAGGGATTATCAACAGGTGATAAGGATTGTTAAATGAGATAAACGTGCAACATTTTGACAAGTTGCTACGGACTTCAATGCTGGCACATCAGAACAGATCAGTAGAATAATTTTTCAGCGGATCGTCATGGACTGGGACCTTAGGAGAAAAGGCTCCTTCTTTTACTCTTGTTGACTCCATGACACAAAGTTGTTGGCTGCGTGCATTTCACGCCATTACTGTTAAAGCTATCGGTTATTGGAAACATGTTGCCTGGTCCTACAAGCCACGTTATCAATTTGAATGAATTTACATTTGAATGAGTTTATGAAAGCATGAAGAAATCATCATGAATCTTTGAAACAAAATGTAAACTGCTAGCTGTTGAAACTGTTGGAGTCTTTGCTTTGGAATGGAGTGTGTACTTTTGACGTCAATATGGAATCTCTAATTTATCTACAAACGAATCTGACAGGATATTGATATGTAAGACTCTGTCACATCACCTATTTATACACATCAGCACTGCGCATTCCGATAAACTTGGATAATTTCTAGCAGGACAATACGACATCCTACAAATCGTGAACTGTTTCCATGAAGCACTAAAATTACGCTTTTGATTTTAGACTCTGCCTCTGACAATCTAAATACCAGAAATGGACATTAATGTGCATAGTAGAAATATTTTTCTCTTATGCACATTAGTGTAAAGATCTCTTCCCGTCACAATTTAACAGATTTGGGAATCGTCTTGAGTAATTCATGATGGGAATTGCCTCAAGAACACATTCAGATATTTGGTAAATCCATGCCACAACGGATTTTAATTTTTTTTTTTAATTTATGGGTATTTACATGATTTTAGATAAGTGTTGTGCTTTCGACGCGTGATTACAATAAGTAAAAAAAAAATTAGTTTCTTGCTTTACACATTTATAATAAGGAGAGTTCGAATGAAAATTAAATGAGTTTAAAAGTATGCTTCCACTCATTGTTATCTTCCTGACTCACTGTTAACTTTAATATCATCAAATATCAACATATGGTTTATTTTTTGCTTTGCAACCACAAAATAACAAGGAAATCTTCACCTGTGCTTTGAAAATTAAACATTAAGATTTTCTTTAAAATAAAAGCTTTTACAAAAGACAATGCTCGTAAAAGACTACTTTTTCCTTTTCCAATGAAGCAATCAACTTTTTCACATAAATCCTGGCCATTACTCACATTCTAAAGATTTTTTTAGATATTACTATAGTTCTTATAGTAATATATAAAAAAATCTTTGGATCAATTGAATTGATAAAATCAAATGAAATAGCCTGATTTTTTAAATTTAGAATGAAATTCCCTTGAGAATCGCATGAAAATTTAAATTTCAAAAGGTTAGAAACCCAAATTGTTGATATCTTGCTAGTAGGTGAATGAAAAACACTCTGGTTTTCAGTGATACAGTTCAATCATTTGACTCTTACCTTAAAGAAGTTTGCCATAAGTATGTCGTTAGCGAAAAGTAATATTTGAATTTATTATTCTTAATTTTGATATTAAATTTTTTTAAGTATTTAAGTATTATATTATCTTGATTAAAATATTTAAAGAGCTTTTATTTCTGAAACATTATTCATGAATATTTTCAACCGAAATTACTCTTTGAAATTTGAATTCACTTAGATTATAAATTTTATACATTTTTTATTCATTTTACTCTGTTCTCCTAAGCAGAATATTTGATCTTATGATAGTATACATATCAAACTATTTTGGAAGTGCATTCCAATAAGGTGATATGTAACATATATTGCACATCGAATGACATACAGTTTTCAAATGCTGTTATAAAACCTGAAAGAACATGTCGAAAAAAGATATATTTTTAAAAATAAATATTTTTTAATGTAAATTAAAGTTTTTATTATTTTTATCAGTTCCTGTGTCCAT
Organism: Latrodectus hesperus; assembly: GCA_037975125.1. Lineage (NCBI taxonomy): Eukaryota > Metazoa > Arthropoda > Arachnida > Araneae > Theridiidae > Latrodectus > Latrodectus hesperus. The sequence goes on along the minus strand of CM075850.1, from coordinate 102,693,956 downwards.
TCCATTTTTCTTAACTTTTAGGTGTATATTGCTCGGTTTATTTTCACAAAGATATAATCGATTACGACATAGTCGAACGTTCATTGAAGTGAAGCTACTTATTTTGCTAGACATTTCAATTTGAACGTTTTATCACAAATTTCGTTAAATCCCTCATATATTCTATATTTCATAATTACTACAGAAAACATCTGTTTGGATATTAAAATTTTACATAAAAAATAAAATAATTAAAAAATTTAGGTAAAAGGGAAATCTGTTGAACTGGACTTGCTATTCACCACATAGTGAAATTTTTACAGTTGAATTTTTCAGATTATCTTATCCCTTAGAATCATTTTAATTACACAAAATAAATTATTACATTATTATATTATTGTACAAGTTTTTACCAGTAAAATTAGGATTTCAAGATTTCAAAAAAAAAAAAAAAAAATATTTTAGTATGTATCATCTGCTTGTCATGTATATAATGGGTTACTAATACAGTAAAAACCTGTAAAGCAAGTATTGTTTTAATAATAATAATAATAATAATAATAATATATATATATATATATATATATATATATATATATATATGCATATATATATATATATATATATATATATATATATATATATATATGTAATAGAAAACGTTGCTTTATTGTGGGATTATAAATTATTCTTCGGTTTGTTGCTAGTGAAACACTATATAGAATCAATTTTCTATTACATATTCTAAATTCTATGATATACGAAAAACTGTTCATAGTGAAAGAGATATTTTTATAATTGAAGCATTAGCAAGTTTTATTATGAACTGAAATTCATAAAATAAAAAGTGATCATTTTATTAGTGATCATTATATATATATATATATATATATATATATATATATATATATATATATATATATATATATATATATATATATATATATATATATATATATATATATATATATATGTAAAAAAATAAGTGATAAAATAAAAAGTGATCATTTTATTTTATTATATCAGTAATTTAAAAAAATTCATTAAAAATTTGAGGATAAACTTATTAGAAAAAACTTTAAAGGTAAGGTTTAGTGAGGTTTAAAAAATTCAGAAAAACTCGTGTTTTAACTGTATATTTTCCTTTAAAAAAAGAAAATAATTCACCCTATATAAAATTAAATAAATTTTTATTGATGTTATTAATAAAATTTTTTGTATGAATCGTTATCAGTAACCACTCTATTTTTAATATCATAAGTTATAATAGTATATAAAATATTAACACTTGCTTTTTAAGTAATGTAACAAATAAAATGCAATGTATTAGCAATTTATAGTTAAAAAGTATACATATGTCTATAAAAAATAATAAGAGTAAAATTAAACGTGTTTGAATACTTGATACATACTAATTTTATTAATCTACAAAATAAATAAAAATATTAATTAAAAAAATAATGTTCAGCAAATTCATGACACACACACGTAAACATTCATTCATATAATAAATATAACATATTTCACTCATATAATTCACATACACACACACTTTTAACTTATTTATTAAACCTATACATTTCAACACGATATTTATGTTATATTTTTAAAAAGCTGAATAAAGTTTTAACTCTTTCCGGTGTATTCATAGCTTATAAATGTGAATTGCATTTTTTTTCAATGAATCATTCGACAGAAAAACGCATTTTTTGTAATAAGTGCTATAAATGGATTCAAATTTAATGCGATATAAAGAAATTGCAAGTGCATTTGTTCGAAAGTGAAACCCCGCGAATCATAAATGCGTTTTGTTTTGATATTACATCAGCTGACGATACTCATGCGAGAAAATTTTCACGCAGTCGCCAAAATTAGAACCGTGAGCAGACGAAGCGAAATTTCATTCGGTTTGTTGGCTTCCTCTTTGGCATTCATTTCATCCGTATTTGGCGAAAAATCTCGATTGCTTCCGTACGTCAAGCAACCCTGCCCACAGGCTTCCATGCCAAGTATTTTCCTTTTGCTTTGTTTACAATCGCTACAAATATCACAGAACCGTTTGATTATCAGCGATGGAAAATCATCTGAGTGAGCGTTTCATCCGATAATGCAATCTACCGGCGGGTTAATCAGCTGCTTGTGAAATTCTCTTCAACTGGATTTATCCGCGAAATCATGGCTCGGTGCCCAGCTGGTGGCTGAAGGTATAGTGCTGGCGATTCAAAATGGAGGCCAAGTTGGTGATGATCCCCCGTCAAGTTTTTTGGTGTTTACAATGTGACATTTTTTGGACTCAATTTTCGTGACTTGCGGCCTCACATGGGGAAAGAACAGGAACTTATCGACGCCGCAAGAAGTGGGAATATCTCGACGGTCGAAAGGTATTTGAGTCAAAGAGCCAAGAGATCGGGCCCCCTCGCAAGGTAGGTTGAGTCTATTGTGTTCTTTTTGGAGGGGTGGTTATTCGGTAGGGATGGGAGATATTTTCCTCATCCTAACTATCGTTTTTTTCTACTTTACCTAGAGAAGATTCTAATTGCATGCTTTTTCTTCTTTCGACATTGAATGTTGTTTTTCCTGCCATACGAGTGTTCTCCAAATTAGTGTTGCTGCTACGGAAAACGATACAAAAATATAATAGTATTTCGTGCCCATCCAGTGAGGCCTAGTTTTAAGCCTTTGATAAACCTTCCTAAATGTGCTTATATTTCTCTCCGAATGTTGTAGTAATGTTTTGAACCATTATTATTAAAAATAATAGTTTAATCATCCTGAGAATATAAACATTTGTCTATCAGATACAGTAACATACTTAAACCTTTTGAGATGAAAAAATATCGATCAATCGCGATACGATCAGTAAAATGTTTTGCATGTATTTATTTTATTTTTTACTTTATATCTCACGGCTTTTCTGCACTTATTTTTATAAATTTTTATTGTGAAATTATTTAGTTAATGGACATTAAATTTATAAATACCTTCCGATTTTACAAGCTCTAAGTATGTTTATGTTATTCCATTAATTACATACATCAATTAATGAAGTATTTTTGAATTAAATTTATGCATTGTTTTTGTTACGAATAATGTAATTATAAGTAAAATAAAAATATTAATAATGTATTTTGAAAATATATTAATGGATATATGCTATAAATTGATTTTTAAGTAAAAAATCAATAGATATCTTTTTTCGTCAATAAAGACATATTTATGAAAATATAAATAAATGTTTTTGTAAAATTTGATTATATTTCATGATATTTTAGAATAAAATGATTCATCTTACATAAAAGTAGTTTTACCGTTAATTTTTATGGACTTTTTTCCATTTCTCTTTTAAAATAAAAATTATCGTTATTATTTAACATTTTAGAAGCATATAGATTTATTTTATAAATATTATAAGTCTGTAACAAACTGTATCAAGAATATAGTTATTACTATAGGAATTGTAAAATGAACAAACATGTAAAATAAACACTTTGCAAAGACAGAAAAATCATTAAAATTTTATCATTCAGTTAATTGAAACCTATCAGGATTATTTTAATTACATACGTTATAGTTTCATTATCAATAAGATTTTATCTTGAAAATTATTCGAAAATTTTAAAATATAATTGAATAACTAACGCATAATACTTTTTATAGTAATCATTTAAAACTAATTTAACTATTTTACGTCATTTTAACTATTCAAATTTAACTATTTAAATGCAAATATACTTATAATTTCTTTTTGTATAAGCATGTGACATTTAAATATATTTAATTCATTTACATATTTTAATTATTTGATAAATATTTCTGTGTTTTAATCTCATATTGCTTAAATGTAATCTAAATGCAAAAGAAATTACACATGGATTAATAGTATATTTTTAAGAATTATTTAAACTAGTGTATGATCATGTCACATATTTTTTGAGATGCACGTTATTATATTCAATCAAAGATAATACAGTTTTATTAAATATTTGAAATTGAAATTTTAAATGGTGAAATTGAAATTTAGTTTAAAATAAATTTAGAAAAATTCAGTGTTGTGTATTAAATCTTTTATTTTTCTTTTTGTTTTTTTATGTTTAGAATGCATTTTTTAATGTTTAGATAATGTAAAAAATGAAACTTTTGAAGTTTTTAGCTGAAAAATACTGTAATTTAAAATACATTTTCACAAACATGCAGCCAATAATACATATTCTTATTATCGTTTTAGTATTTCTATATTATTAATTTATTTATAGTAAAAAGTACTGAGATTTATATAATGTCGTATATGAAACGTATAAAATAAATATAACTATTTTTTATTCTTATAAGTTATTAATATTTTTTTATAATATCTTTCTTATTTTTTACTTTTTATCATCGTTGAAAGAGTTTGCATAAATGTTTTTTTCATTTGATAAATAAGAATGAGAAAATTACACATGTTTAATTTTTTTCTCTTTTCAGTTTTGTATGAATATTGTTTAGTAATATTCAGTTCATTTTCTTTATTCTTTTTTACTAGTTTTTTATGACAGAGCTCATTTGACTTGATATACATAATATACATTAGAATACGAAAATATTATATTTGTTTTTATTTATCTAGCTTTGAATTAATTGGAAGGGAATTATTAGAATAAGTTTAGAAATAAATGAGTGTGATGATTAGGTTCATATTATTTACTAGTGTTTATGATATATTTTATTTTTCATTTTCTAAATTTAGGTAATTTAAGTAATTTTTCAATATTTCTATGTATATATATATATATAGAAAAAACATATGGATTATAGCTGCTGTGAAGGCACGAAATGTCATAAAACTCAAGTCAATTTATAATGAAATTATTTTTAATACTTCATAATCAAAGAATGTTTTTGTTAAAACAAATAAAATATTAGTAAGCTTATGATACCGTTAAGTAATCATGGGAAAATTTACATTGTTTGGAATTAAGTTCATGTGCATGATGCAAATGGTTTCAAAAAGTTTTTAGATACTTCATTGTGATATTAAATTTTAGTATTCAGCTAATATATTAAAATTTTGTGATTTATTTTTATGATATATGAAACGAAATTACATGCAAACTTCTTTATAATATTTTAACATGAAAAGTTATCGTCGAAATTTTCGATTCGTTACTTTAGCTGTTTACAAATTAAATGCAGTTAATATATTCTTTAAATAAGTATATTTGATATTATTTTGTACTTCACATCCCAACGGAGTGAAATATTTGGTTAATGTTTTGATCAATATACTAGTAAACCTAAAAAATTTTAATAAATCAAATTTGAATTTTTAGTTTATTGGAAAATATGTATTATAAAAATTTGGGAATTTACTTAAAGGCAGTAAAGATTTGATTCTATTTTTTGAATGATTAAATTAAATAAAATGAATAAAATGTAATTGGCTTATTCAATTTTCAGAACAGTTTTTCAAATTCTTTAATTCAATTTATCTAATGTAATGTAATGGTTTTGTCTGTGTAATGTAGTAGATTTTAAAAATATTTTTGTAAAATTTACAAATTAAAAATTAATTAAGAAATATTACACAACCATTACATAATAATTACTATTTTATAAGAAATATTAAACAAAATTAATTAATGAATAATGAAATTTAAATAAAAAAATTTGAAAGGCAAATGCCTATATATATGATGCGTTAGAAAAATCATTCTTCACTTAAAATAAACTGTAAATGTTAGAAACAACAGAAAAGTTTGGAAACAAATGAAATAATAAATGTAGAGATGAATAACAAAAACAATTGTTCTTTCTCATGTTAGCAGAACAGTTGACAAGGTAGTGATGTTTAGAAATGGAGAACAATTTGCGCAAATAAACTGGTTCAGTGCTTTGAAAAAACAAAATATTAAAAATTGGATGTAATAAATGTAAGCATAAAATATAAGTAATAATTCATGTCCAATTATTACATTATTACGAATCTAAAATATATTTTATCAGGGAGCAAACTGCAAAAGTCTATTTTTATAAAAATAATATGAACTATAATGGATTTAATCTTCATAAATATTTACTTTTTCCCTTTCCATTTATCATTATTAAACTGTATTTAATATAAAAAAGTATAGTTTATAATGCTGAGAGAATATACAAAGTTTTATTTAGTTAAATAAAAGCTTGATAAAAAACCATTTTTGATCAATCTTTCAGTCGTAAAAGAAATGCTTGAAGAAATCAAAACAAATGTGACAACTTTTTCTGCAATAAAGTCTAAGATTGATTTCTTCCACTTTTTCACATTATAGACAGATAACCTTTTAAACTTCAGAATAGCCCAGTTGTGTGTGTATGTGTGGTTAGTGGTTTTAAAAACGCAATAATCCAAAAGCATAATCTTGAAATTCTTATGCAAATTTATTAACAGTTCCTATGAAAAATATTTCCTTAGTATGAATAGCAAAGCTTTAGTTGCTTAATAAATTTTTCCCATTATTCTATAAGCCTCTTTGTTAATATTTTTTAACGTAAATGAATTATTTATTTTTGAGTAGTTTCAGTTTTTATTTAAATCTTTTTTAGCTGTTTTTATTGCATTCGCCCTTCATACGTATCTTCGGTCATCAACCTTGACGTATGCAAGTTTTTAGTTTAACACCCAACATAGGAATGATTAAATCTAGTTTATTTGAGGGATTTAATTTTCTAACCACGTGTCGTAACGCATTCACGCCTAAATTCCTCATTGTCAAAGTCATAAAACGTACTTTGTGTAGTATTCCAGAGAACCTTAAGGCCTCGTGGCCGGGGCGTTCCTCCTTTCGCATGCCGTTTGTGTTCAAGGCAATCTTAACAAACTTGTGAAAATCGATTTTTTCATTCACTCATGGTGAAGGAAGTAACAAGGCATCACCAAAGTGCTTATTAAAAGAACGTGATGTTATCGACGTTTCAGTGTCCTAGAATTGTTTATAATTGACCTTCTTAATGATGTTAGTATGCTAATAGAATTATTCGAAAATTTGTCGCCAGGATTTAGTGACACCAGAGGGAATAACAGAATAATAAATACCCGTTACTTAAGGTCACTGAGTTCAATATCTTTAAATTCTAGGGCAAATTACTAGTCTAGAGATTAAATCAGTTACTGGCGTACTGATTATTATTCTCAGCTGTTGAGGAATTCTAATTTTGCTTTTAAAGTAATGTCTTTATTTTAAAGTTTGTGAAACTTAATTCTGATGTAAAATAATTTGGGTGACCTATAATTTAGAGGCCCTCTTGTTTTCTTTCCAATTTACCCCCGATTAGAAAATGAATACGGTGATAAAATTTTATTAATAATGTGTGTGCCTAGTGTTTTTGACATCATTTTATTTCGCCAAACATTTTTACGTCAAAAAAAAAAATCGCCAATTTTTTTTAAGGATCACACTAACATATATTTTCCCCAGTAATTTAATTTAAGCATTTCTTGCTTAACACTATATTTCGTTTATGGTTTAGTTAAAATTAATTAATAAATTTAGGGGAAAAACTAAGATACTTTCTCAAATTTTTATCTATTCAAATAAAAATTAATTTATGAATGAAATAGTTTTTCCACATCTATTTAAAAGTAAACAAACATACTGATAATAATTTTTAATTCTTCTTGCTCATAATGTTTTTATGCAATGAATAGTTGATTCAATTGCACAATCAAAATCGTAAAAATTTTTATCTCCTAATTTTCATGAATTTAAATTACTAGAATTTATTTAATCATTCATTTTAAAATGATTAAAATGTATTATTTTATTTTTAACATTAACTATTAAAAATTTATTCATTTTGATCTTTTCATACACTTTTTATTTTGTAGAAATTTAAAAGCCAATTTTTTAATTGATACTACATAGATGGATATTTAAGGTATATCGATTCTATTCAATAATATCTCATTTATTCAGTTCACTTTCTCTACATACTTATACACTGTTACATGCATATATATAATTAATTTAGATTCAGGAAGTAATTGAAATTATAAAAATTTAAAGTCAATTATTCATATTGAATATAATTAAATAGATTTGATATAGTTTCAAATATACAGCAAATAAATTCTAAAACATAAAATAATTAAATTATGGCATATGTATATAATGTTGTAATAAATAAAAAGTGAATTAAGGAAGTAAAATGAGTTTCGCATATGATTTTTTTCTTCATTACATTTCCATTAAAATACCGAAGAAGTTTACATAATTATTCATGATAGACGTGTTTTGTTATAATAATGAAAAATTTAAATAACATTTAATTTTAAACAGTGTAAGAAAAAGAGTACACTAAGGAGCTGTTTCTTAACAAAACTTGGAGCTTGTAGCCTAAGTAATATGTGTATAATACAGGAATTCACAGTTTTTTGCTCTTAAAGGCAGAAATTTTCTGTAATGAATATTTTACTATGATAGGTATATATAATTATAATAAATTAGGACACACACGCACATAAAAAGTTTGATATATATGTGTGTGTGTGAGTAATTTCATGCTATTTTAGGTTTATTTTTCAATTATCATTGATTTAAGTCGTATTTGCCTCTAATTTAACTATTCATCGTTGCTATATATTATGTTATTAATTTCATTAACTTGCGCTCATATTTAATATTGTTTGGTACGTTATTTTTCTTGTGTTGCTCGTTTATTTCTGTACTATAGTAACATGAGCAAATACGTTAAGCTTTATTTATTTAATATTTTAATGATGTAAATCCATTTATTAAAAATATGTATGACAACACAAAAAAATGGTATACACATTTCCATTTGCTTCACACAAATTACTCTTTCAATTCAATCTTTACATTGTACATACACATATGTATGTGTGGGTGTGTGTAATTATTTAATAAATTTATATTTTATCTTTTGTTTTTTTATAAAACAATAGTTTTTAGAAAATAATTTTGCATTTGCAAAAAGTAAAATGGAATTCAAAGTTTCCTACATATATAGTTACCATTATTTGAAATATTATCTATCCATACCTACAAATAGCAGTTTTATTCTGAATACTTGTTGAAATAAAAGATGGCCACATATTTTAATGCATTATCGGAAAACGATGCTCTCTTCTTATCGACGCAATGTCAGAACTTTTTTGTTTTCAGTCAAAAAAATTATTAGTCCTTCACTCATTAAACACAGCTAGTAAAATCCTCAAAGTATTTGTAATCGCTTTTCAACTTAATCATTTCGTGAAAAATAATTTAATCTTAAGTTAGAATGTATTGAGATTTGGGTTATAATTTTATCGATTGAAGAGCTAATATGTAATCCTTTGACAGATTGGTAATATACATACAGCATGTGTATATAGTGCAACAACAAATAGTCTGCACACATAGAGTATATATATATATATATATATATATATATATATATATATATATATATATATATATATACATATACATATATATACTTCACTTCAAACTAAATTCTTAAATAGACTAACATTGGCTATTGTATTTATATAAACATTTATGCACACATAAAACTTTACCCATCGCTTTTGAAATAAAAATTCTAAAATCCTCAGTAAAATTCTATCATATTCTATCTAGAATATATTGACAACTAATTTGTATTCCTTTTTCGTTTCCCAAAAAATTAACCATTGAAGTGAATCGCAGTTATGTTCTGCCGTTTAACGGTAATATATAGGCAGGGAAGCACAGATAATAACTATTATTTTGTCTTATGATGATTACTAAAAAGTGTTATGACGATTTATATTTGTAATCTTTCATTGCGTGATTAATTATATGAATCTTCTTTAGTTATTGGCGCTTTTCATTCAACGAGATGAATGTAATTGAATCGCCATTATTTTGATAAATACCGACATCATCGAGCACTTTGACAGAAAGTACTTAAAAATTGATAACGCGAGTCATCATTCGAGGTCAATTATTAGTCATTCCTCTGGAAAATTATTTTATAGGTTCCATTTGAAAGATAAGATTTGAAAACAAACAGCTTTACATTGAATAAAGTTATTCGAATAAGTATGTTTGTTCTTGTTAACATCGATTTTATCAATTGATTTTATTGATAAAATGTGAGTTATTAGAAAATATATAGAAAATTCGAGGAAAAACAGCAGTCTTCTTGATAGTACATGTCAATGTCGAAATTTATCTTACATATAATTGATATTGCAGGGATATTTTTAAAGCAATGATATTTTATCTAGTGTTTTATGTAACTTTTTTGTAAAGCAAAAAGTGAATTTTTTATTCAGATGCTAGTTTCGTGAAAAATAATTAAAATTTAGAAAAGTATTTTTGAAGAGTTATTTGTAAAATTCTGGCAAGATAATGTTGTACCCTGTAACAGTAGATAGCTCCGACTTCATCAAATTCTGTGAAGAGTAAAATAATATTTACTCATTTACACTGTAATGAAGACTCAATGATGGGAACTCGGAACTTTCCTTATATATATATATATATATATATATATATATAATTCAAATTTTATTTTGAAATTTAGTTAAGGAATAATCTCTGTAAAAAAAGGAATAAAAACATGAAAAATAAAAGAAAAATAAATTATTGAAGTCATCTCCATAGTAAGTTTTCAAAGAAAAATCCTACACAAGCAAATTTCTAACACAGCAATGTTGAATTCAACTCCAGACTGCATAAAATTGGAACAAAACCATTGTAAAAAAACTTTGTGTTGCCGTAACAGTATTTCTAAAAACAAAACTTTAGAATAAAAAAATTCAACTAGCAGACGATACATAGAAAGCAGACGATATTATAAACTGAAAGTGTCATATGACTGGCATGGAACAACTAATAATTTCTTCAAGAAAGAAAATAGATCCTAAATTTCAGACTATGTTCCCCTTGCTATAAAAAAATGAAATTTGTACTGTTGCTCTGTGATCATTTTTAGATGAAACACTGTCCAATGAATGGGTCATTATTAGATGAAATTGTGGTTAATAAAAATTAATAAATTATTAAATTGGCATTGAATTTAAAAGTGGATTTCCATAAAATTCACATTTATATAAATTCAATGATTAAGCTTTTATCTTAGAATAAAAAAATTCCCTTTTCATGTTTTAAGCTCAAATTCATATTTTCAATCCCTTAAAAACTTTATGCTGAGCAGAAAAGGATATCTTTTAAATTTATCTTGAATAAAAATTTTCTTTTTGTATTAAATGAAGACTGCTGACAAGAAATTTTTCACTCTTTCATAAAAAGTAATTCAGCTTTCTGCTAAAGATTTTATCCTAAGAAAACATGATCTTATCATAAATTAGATATTTAAAACAGGTCATTAAAATATGAAAATATTATTTAAATTTGAAAAAAATAATTTTTTGTTCTGTAGCTGAATTACAATTCTGTCTCTAATTTATTTACTATAAGATTCAAGAAGATTTACAAACAACTATAACTATCTTTTGTATGCGGAGTTTTTATTTTAAGACTAATTTTAATGGAAATTTCCAAAATAATTGATGACATTCAACAGAAAAAGAGAGAAACAGGAATAAAGAAAGATAAAGATATTATTTTTCTGTTGTCATTTCAATTCTAGACAAAATATTTAGTTTTAACCGACAGTAACCGGCATGTGTCTTTTATTCAGTAAATAACACACATAACTGAATAAAAGCCATACCAGTAGTAAAATTAAGCAGCACTTAAATACACTTGATGCTTCACGATCCGAGCTACAGCAAAATCACGCTGATGTATAAAAAAGAACTGGTTTGATTCTTCACCCGCTAATCGTTCCAGTATTGATAGAACTTCTGGTCATTAATGAGTGCTTATGATGATTTTCTGATTAAATGGGGAATTTAATCGGAGAAGAGTATTTAAGTAAGCCGAAAATTATGGAATTACTATTTTACACTTTTCCTATCATTATATTTATAAATATTTTATATGAAGCACTTAATGAGTTAAGTACCGTTCAATATTTCACAGAATTAAATGTTTTTTTTTTTTTTTACAAATGTAATTTTAAGAAATAATCTTTTAATTTTTCATATCTAACGTATACACTCACTGAGATAAGCAATCTTCTTCGAATAATTGTACTTAAAATCTTGCTGCAGAAATTTATTATTTTATAATTGATTTTTTAATACATTTGTATGAAATGATGATTCTACTTATAAAATAGCAACATATATATCTTATTTTTACTAACCGTGATAACTGTTACTAACCATGATCAACTGCAAACTTTTGTTATTGCATCATCATGAGTAAATACGCATTTTTTTATGATAACATCATAAAATTAATGTTGCTAATTCAATAAATTATTATTGATATTGAGATCAACTTTTGAATTTCAGGTTATTTTACGATATATTGATGATAATCAAAATATTGGAAACACCTTAAATTTATAAAGAATCTTTTATTAGCATTGTATGTAACACCATTTTGGCGTGTAATATAGTTTGAAATTTCTTAGAAATCCATTTATACAAGTTCTGAATAATGTTTATTGAAATATTGTACCAGATTCTTCATGGAGATAATGTAAAAATTCTGGGAATGTGACCGGTGGAGAATATCACATACAATTCCTTATTGAAAACTCTAAAATAGATTCTAGCGATTCAATTAGTTTATTCAGGTTGCATGAGTGTAAGACCAAAGTAGATATTTAACTCTATCTTCGTATTCCTCAAACCATGATTGGAAAAGTGCCGCACTATGGACAGGAGATTTTTCATCCTAGATAAATCTCCTGTCCATTGTTCATCTCCTCCAGGAAACATATTTTGCATCTCAGGACGGAGATGATCAGTTGAAATTGCTCTTTACTGCTCCTCAATGATTCTTCATTTAGAATTATAATTGATCCATTAAAAAAACAACGACACGGCTGTCAATATCATGATAGATATACCTTCGTGCTTGATTGTTGGAAGGAGACAATCCCGATCATACGCTTGTGCAGTTGTCTTCCAAACATGCTTCATCCTGTTGTAGGGAAAAGTATGTAAGACAATTTCTCAGATCATATTTTTTGCACATCCTTTGGGAATTGCTGCTCTGCCATAAATGTTCTTTTTATGAAAGTGTCTTCTAACTGTAATTATTGAGATGTGAGTGTCCAGTTGCTAGTTTGGCTTGTTTGTCGCTCAAGGGTTTTTTGCTCAGGTGGGCTAATTAGACTAAGAGCTACCATTTAAAGTAAATTCCGAACCACTACGAACATCCTAGACAAAGGTTGGATTCATACCCACAAAATGCTGAACCGAAGGCAAGGACGCTAACCAGCTGACTATCCAGGTACTGATTGAGTTCTGTTGTTTTTTGCAAGAGTTGTTGGCATTTACAACCCTCTTCAATACCTTTCCACCTCCTTCATCAAGCTTCTTTTTTCATCCCCTATTTTACTTTGCCAAGCTTATTGTGGCTCGATTTGCTTATGATGTCACGACTTGGACATTGACTTGGATACAGTGCCTTAAGGAATGTCCAAAAGTTAGGATGCTTCTGTCACACTTGCTCTACAACTTTCTCCTGTGAGAAAAGTCAAAAATTTACAGAGCTTTAATAAAGCTACTACATATAATAAAAAATCATTTCTTCAAGCCCCTTAATCATTCCTCTAAAATAATACTAAATATTTCCCCTAAATACTATTTAATCATTTCTATCAAAAAAATAAGCTTCTAGCTAATATAATATTTTAATTCTTACGAAGTGTATTCAAAAATGTAACTTTTATTTACAGGTGTTTTCCTTGTTTGGATAACCACCTATATAAAAGTCATTGAATATTTAACTAACAAAGAGATTTAAAATTAATTTTTTAATCAATTTTCAAATGATAAATTAATATTTGATGTTTTAAATTTAGATTTTTCAGTGTTCGTCAAAGTTTTTAGGCATTTTTTATGGAACTGATAAAATCAATTTAACCTGATGGATCTTTATTTCTCCATTAATTTTCGGTGATTTCCCCTTTCAGGCACTCATTTTATCCACTAAATGCGTAAGAGAAACATTTTCATGGAAAAAGGTATTGCAATGTGCTTATCTTTCGTGTTTTCCCGTGGAAAATATTTGTTCTGTACTTCAATGCCTCGAGCGATAGGCTACTGAGTTTTTCTTTTCGCTGATGTTGTTTTTGTGCTTAAGTTCTCGACAAAATTTAAAGAAAACACATTTGTTTTTTTTCTCGGAAATACATTCTTTAGCGAAAGATCTAACTTTAAAAGTTTTTTTTTAAAAAATAGAATACGTCTTTTGTTAGTAGATAGAGCTCGAGAAGTGTTTCATTCTTCTGTAAATTTTTTCACTGAAGATTGTCGTTGCGAAAAAAAAAAAGAAAAAATATTTTAAGTGCACTTATTTTATAAAAATAATAACGTTATTATTTTTTAAAATATTTATTATTAAATATAGTTATTTACTTCTATAATTAATTATTAGGAATTTCTTAATTTAAAAAGAATGTTTTTAATGAATGAAGAATTAATTACATATCATCCTTTAATAATAGTTTCCTCTAAAATTAGCAATTTTTGCCGAAAGATTTTATACATAAATTAAACAAAATCATTTTAACTCTAAACAATTTATTATAATTTTTAAGAGTTTTTTAAATTTATCTTAACACTGATAATTGCTTTTTGTTTTCATTTTCTCGAAGTTACAATTATTTATTTTACTATTGTTTTATTTTTAATGATATGATTGTTTTTTTCAATCATTTCCTCATTCAATGATCATTTTTACCCCTAAACATGCAATTTATAATGAAGTTTTGTGCATTTTTAACAAAAGTCTTCTAGTTTTTATTGATTATAATTATTTATAACTGTACAGCATTTCATTTATTCTTTTTTTCAAGAAAGTTATTAATATAAAACTCCTCGTAAATAAATAAATGATAATATTATTTTCGTTTGTTTATAATCTTCTATTGTTTCACTAATTTTTAAGCTTATATTTATTCCTAACCTATTAAATATTTGGCAATATCTCTCTGTAAGGCATAAAAAAGTGGGCGATAAAATATTACATTTGCGTTTATTTTAGTTATGCATGTAAAATAAATAAAAATATATATTTTAATAAAAATGATCATAAAATTTGTTTTTTACATCCATCTTATGTTTAAATTCATGGACATGTGTATATCTTGCAATAAATAACTTTTTTGTTGCAATAGATAGAGTAAATCAAACGTGTAATTTTTTTTGTGAGTATTGCAAAAATAATGGTACAGCTTTCAAGGCAGCAGATGTTTCTTTCACTGATTTAGACAAATCAGATGTCTATGTCATTTCTTTGACGGATTTACTTATTTTATTTCCTGTCATATTGTTTTCATTAAATTATCCTGTTTGACCTTCAAACATGTTAGATTGAGATTTTGTCATATATATATATATATACCAGTAAGAATTTCTTTTGGGCATAACTAAGTGATTCTGTGCCTAGAATGTCTCATTTAAACAAGATTTAAATCGTACGAAAATTAATGTTTGTAAATTTTTTTTTAAAATCTTAATTGTAGAAAGTAATAAAATTGATATATTTTGCCTTTTTTAATTATTTGTTAGTTATTTCTGTGATGTGTTTGTATCTTTGCATCAATTTAATGCTTCATTTACTTATTTTTTAAGCTACTGATTATTTGCTTTGTCCCTATGACTTACTTGTATTAGATTGAAGCTTTTATAATGAAAGACAGATATTGTCTCATTATACAATTTTTTATTCCATTATAATGGATAATGGAATTGCTTATTAGTAATCATTGTACAGACAAATTTGGGCAATGGATTTGTGCGATGTCGAATCATTAATATCATTTTACATAAAATAAGCATATTTTTATGATGAGCACTTGTTTTGAATACAAAAGTCTTAGTAATACATCTATTTAATTGTGATACATCACAAATTATTTTAAACTAATTTGTGGTTAGAGAATTTTACGGACAAAAATAAATTTTAAATATAGAAAAGTTTTTTTTAATATACTTATTTAAATTGTGAATCATGAAGTTTAATTAGTTTATGACCCAAATATGATAATTTTTTATTCAAAAATAATTTAATCATGCTCTATTAATAGTAAATATCACATTTTTAAATTATAATTTTTATTTTGATTTATACAATGTACTTTATAATTATGTTTCACACAACATTTTTGAATTATGAATAAACTTATTGACAAAAATATTTTTTATTTTTTATCAAAAAAATGTAACTCGAACTTATAAGAAAAATATTTTTGTATTTGCTCGTGCATTTTTATGCTTTATAGCTTTTATTTACAAATAACTATTTTAAATTGAGCCAAAAAATAATTTTTATTAAAAAGCACACTTGAAATCGTGTAATCTGATATTTAAATAACAATGAATTGTTATAAATTTTTTAAAAAGAAAAAATCTTCTTTATGTTCTGTTCATCCAACTTTAGTTTACGTTTGGTTCCTCTCGTTTAATAGGAGAAAAAGAAAATGTTTCTTTACAAAAAGCTCAATGCCATACATTTTTATGAGTTCCTGTTACCGTAGTTGAAACGCAAAATATCTTGAATTTTTTATGCTTCCAAAGATGGGAGTGCCGTTGTTTTGCTCCTTAAATTCCTAGTATCAAACCCAATATAATGATTACTAGTTCTTTTCTTCTGCAGTTGGAATCACATTTTCCTTTTTTTCCTCTCTCGTTTCCAGGCGAACTGAATAAAGTATTAAAAATGAATAACGATGCGTAAGCTCAGTTCTTTACAAGAGAGATTTTTTTGCTAGTGATACTGAAGGAAACCATTTTTGTTGTTCTCTAAATCGAGTTAACTAATGCTCTTTTTTTCAAATATGAATTTTTAATGCAAGATTGAAACAGTTGCTTTGCTCTGGCAAAAAAAAAAAAAAAAAAAAAAAAAAACGAGGATGAATTCATGTAGAAATATCTGGTTTTTCTTTGCTTTCCATATATTTTATTTAAATTTGTAACTACTCCAAAGAGGGTAATTGAATGTAATTTAAAAAAATTTAAAAAGTAAAGGAAAATATGTAAACTTATTAATAAATTCATGAAAGTGATGTGTTTTAAATGACTTTTTTTCTCTTTTTGCTGTATTGAAATATATGATTGCTTAAAATTTGTAATATTGCTAACATGTACTTATTAATTTCTCTAAATTGTTTTGTTAATTCATTTATTCATATGACATATGACAACGGACACATCATATAACATGGCAACAGACGTAAATTTAAAAAAAAATGAATTAAGTTTTAAATTTATTTTTGAGATGTTGAACAGTTATTTTATTACAAAATAGAATATAAATATTCCAAAGTAACTTGTTTTTAAGCAAATGCAAATAACATTACAGTACGAAATTAATGTCTTTTTTTTATCATATACAGCTATTATATTATATTTGCAAATTTACAATGGTGGTTCAAAACAAGAGAATTTATTTTATGCAATGTAATTGCCAGATTAAGATTCTGCTTTTTGGATAAAAAAAATGATAGCATGCTGTATCCAGGATTGTAAACAAGAAAAGAACTAATTTTATGAAGAACAATTACAAATTTGCAAAACTCTGGATTTAACGAGCTGTTTTATAACTACTATTATTAATTTATCAAACACTCTCTTCGTATACCTGTATGCTTAAAACTATATAATTGTCATACAAAATTTTATAGGAATAAAATTGTTTAAATAAATTTGATTTCAGCAATATTTCACCAATAATTTTGAATATTTAATTTCGTAATCATTTGTTTTATAATAAGAGCTCTAAATTAAAAAAGGCCAAGTAAGTCTTAAAATGAATTACAAAACCTTTAATTAATATTATTTACATAATGATCTAAAAATTTTGCAATTGTCTACATGAAACTCTCCAATTAAACTTACAATCACTTTTAGACGAAATTATAAACAAAGTTTATAACTCTTAAAAAATAAAACTACTTTCAAATAAATATAATAATCGTACATCATATTCACTATGAAAAAAGAGTGTACTGTATGAAGTTTTTACTTTATAAAAATTAAATTAAATTTTATTGTAATAAGAGAAGTAACTACATATTTAGACTTTTTTGAAATAGAAATTATAGCATGCTTAAAAGAATTATTTTTAATTTAAGTTTTTAATTTAACAATTTATAATTAATTTAAGAAATTGTATTTAAATTAAAGTAAAAGTAATTACTCTTTAAAATTTTTATATGAAATTGTTCTAAATTGAAATTTTCAATATTTCTACTTATTTTATAAAAGCAAATCCAGTTTCTCAAAGAAAACAATCAATGGTTGTAAAGATTTTGTAAAATTTATATTTTTAATTTTAGCTTTCACCATAAATACAGTTGGTTTGCATCAATTAAATTATCATGTATAAAAAAATATTTTTTGTGAAGAAATGTATTAGCGGTAAGAATTTTAGTACTGGGTCAATTGTTAGTTATCTGTGTGAAAAATTATATGCAAAAATATCTAACATTAGTTAATGTTTAATAAAAAATATTATATCATTTTTATTCAATAATTCCAAAGTTTGTGACAATTGGAAATATTTAGGATATCTTGAAAAGGCGTCATTATATTTTTCTCAATTTTGTTTACAAATCATTCTCAGAAAAAATAATTGTTTTGGTTACTGGAATTTCCATTTATTTGATTCAAATTTCAGTATTCTTTTTATTTTTAAACTTTTTTCTGGAAAATGTGTATTTTATGATCAAAAAATTTCTTTTGAAACAATTTTTCGGAAGAAAAAGATTATTTTTATATTATTAGGCTTATTTATAAGCATTTTGGATATACTCATTAATATAAGAAAACATATATATATGTGTAAGGAAACTATTTCTTTTTCACTGTTATTATAAGAAATTACTTTTTGATTTTAAATAAATTGCGTACTATTTTTTGTTATTAATGACCGACTCATAATAAAAAAATGTTTTGCTTATATAAAATTATCATGCTTGAAGTTACTATTATATAAATATATATGTTGTCTAATGATGTGCATAAACATGTTTTTTTTATTGAAGAATTGAATTTGTTAGTCTGAGATATTTTTTTCAAATTTTGCTAGACATTTATTTTTTTACGTTAAATGTGTTTTTAGTTAAGCTCTCATGCACTTTGAAAGGCCTATTTAAAGTACAAATAATTCATTATGAAAAATAAATTTGGCATAAATATAAATATATATTTAATTCATCTTAATTATTTGTATTGTAAAGTTTCGTGTGACTATATATTTCCAGATACATGTATAATTCTTTAATTCTGTTTTTATGAGTCATTATATAAAAAATTAAAGCAATCTTTATTTAATTTAAAATTTTCTCGTGCTCTACTCAATAAGATGAATTAATATAGATCTGTCTCTAACTATCTAAATTTTAAGCTCTAAAATATATTATTTTAATATGCAAATTGCCGTATTTGACGGTTCATATTATGAAAATAAATTATTCCTTATTCTAATTTCTAAGAGAAACAGATTCAAGTGTAAAATCTTGTCGAAGATAGAGAAAAAAAAATAAAGCCAAGAAACACAACTTTTTACCAACAATATCAACTATTTATCAAATATATCTGGCCATCATAAAATATTATTCTTTTTAAGTTAATATTTAAACAGCTTTTCATGTGCTATTGTTAAAATATTGAATTTAAAGCCGTTTTATTTATATTTATTTTAGCAAATAAATTTTACGCTGCAAAAAATCTTAAGTTTTTAAGCATTCTTTTCAATATTCTTTCAAAATTAATTTTTCGTTTTTGTTATTATAATAGAGAAAAAATAGTAAAATATTTGGCGTCAATTTTGAAGACTTAGCGCCATCTTTTTTGGTCGACCGGATTTTAAACATGTTATTAAAAACATAAAGGACATCCTTCAGAGTCAAGAAATTGACAACGTTAACAAAAATATTTAACAGAAAATGAACATGTGTATTAAAATAAAATAATTAGAAGTAACATAAGAAAATGAAAGCAACATTCCCATGCTATTTTTACAAAGTGAACAGGGACTCTGTTGATTTAATTAAATCTGAAAAAATTGGAGGCCATGGCATTGAAAATTTGCTTTTACTCTTCATGAAGAAGCTTTCTCTCAATTCAATATTTTTTGACAACCAGGAAGGATATCTGAGCGTAGGATTTTCTGTCACTACTAACCAAATAAAAATAAAGAGATAACTTTCCATGGAAAATGTGAGTTAATTGGAAATGAGTATAGAAGTGATTACTTGTTTAGTCTTCGCTGCACACAATTCAAAATCTTTTTAATTCATAAGTTTTATGAAGAAAGAATGCAGTATCAAAGATTGTATTTGATGTGAAAAGGATTAAAAAATCTATTTTTTATAATGATTTCGCTTTTGAAAATTTTTAAAGCCCTAAATTTTTCAAAGATTTGAAAAACATTAATATGTAATTTTTATAGATATTAATGTTTTTCAAATCTTTGAAAATTTAGGGTTTTAAAATTTTCAAAAGCGAAATCATTATAAAAATGTAATTTTTATAGATAAAATCATTTAAAACATTTTGTTTTATCACAACATTCTGCTTTATTTGCATTCAAATGATATTGAAATAATATGCCCTTAAATAATTTGCTGGCTAGCCAAAATAATTTTTTTCATACTTTATTAGAATAATTAATAAAGTAAATATGCAAATGAAGTCTTTAAATAACAAATCATCAATTTTGTGAATCATATCATTTTAACATCTCATAATAGCTTATTCCTTAGGCCAAATTTAAATTAAAGTTCGTAAGTTTTCTCTAACTCTAAATGACTGCATAGATATATAGCTCTAAACTGTAGCACTAAGTTTCAAATGAAGCTCTATTCATACCATCTACTTAAGAAGTAATTTTAGAAAAATGCTTTGGAAAAGTATTTTTTATTTATCTCTTGTATTTTAAGCTGCATTAGTGCTCAAGTGTAATACTCTTTTAATCTTAAAATAATATACATTGGTTTTGTTTTCCTCTATTTCATGTTTAATTTATCAACCTAATCAAAATTTCTGCATGGAAATAATATGAAAAGATTTAATTGAATTCAAAATATGAAAACTCTCCTTTAATTTCATTCTGAGACAAACTATAAATTATCATTAACAATTTTTATGAAATGACATGTCTTTATAAAAGTTTATATATGTTAAGTGTACAAAAAGTATTTTAAATTTAAAAAACTGAACTGAAATAAAAAATGAATATATTTTGCTAATATTTCTTGAGTCAGTAAAGATTCATTCATCATACATACAATTTTAGGTATTTGTCTTATATTAATTTTCACTGATATATTTCTAAAGATTCTTTTTTAAGATTCTCAGCATAACTATTGGTCATTTTCTCCAGTATATAATCTAAGAAATGTGCAGGAATTATTTCCAAAATTTACGTTTTGAATTTGAAGCTGCTTATAATATTTGAATAAAATATTGTTGGTTAAAAACATTAAAGGAAATATATTTGTTGAATAAGTGGTTAGCAGCTTTGATGAGACATGTCAAAAGCATAAAGAATTGCAAAAAGTTAAGTTCAAACACGTTGAAGCAAAAGAGTATTAATAATCTTAGTTCATTGTTTTAAAAGGTTTATCCAATTGATATTCATAGTTTATTTTTAATTTCATTCGAAATCATCCTAATTTTAGTTTATTGGAAGATAATATGCATATTTTTTTCTATTTTTGTCAAGTAAACTCAGATGAATGTATACTGATTTTCCAATTTTTTGTTTCACCAATAGAAATCAAGTTTACAAGTTTGCTTTTTTACTTAAAAAAATTAACTTGACTGTGATGACTGTAGTTAATGACTATAGTTAATTTCATAAATTTATGTATTTAGAGAACCTAAATTTTTGCAACTAAGATTTGAAGGTTAGTTTAAATTAAACATACTCTAAATTTGTATTGTAATTCAAGCCAACTACATCAACTTTTAAGCATTTGTTGTGCATGTTTATTAATTATTTTTTTACAGTAAAATTCGTTAATAGCATATAATATTTCGTATCAAGCTAATCATTTCATGACAAATTTTACCATTAAAGTAATATTAGATTTAATTTTTGATGCGAGGAGCTTGTACATCTAGCAATCTTATTTGTTTTATTTTTGTAGATCATTGAACAAAAATTTTTAATTTAAGTATTTTTATAAACTTTATTATTGTTTATAAATTAAAAAAAAACAATTTTTAAACTAAAATGTGCTTTTAAATATAACTATGCAATTTATCGTTGTTCATATTAAAAAATCATTCATTCAATACATCATGCATTCTTTTCATTTAATAAATGATGAAATAAATTGGATCATATAAATCATGTAAATATTTCTCTGTGAGGATTTATTAAAAATTTGGTCCATTTTATTGAAATTGAAAATTAGATTCTTAAAACAGCGATGAGACAAATATGAATTAATTTTTTTTATGTATTTTTATTATATTAGAGAATTATGAGAATCTTAGTTTCTTTTTGTTAAATAACCAATAGAATGTGTATCCTTAGAATTGAAAATCTCATATGTAGTAATTTTAGAATGATTAAAGGTATATTTAATAAAATGTTCATTGTAGGATGATTTATATACAACAATTTCTTTATGCACATTGTAATTAATAATCCTTACATAGTAATCAGGTAAACACTTAGCTAATAGTTGCCTAATCATGTAATTTTAGAGTTAATTAGTTTTTTAAACATTCATAGCTTAAAATCAAATATTTCATAATTTTAGTTTAATATATTTTTACTTATTTTTAAAATGAAAGTGTGATTCTTCCCAATATCTATTACTTGATATCTAAACACCATGATTTGTTCTTCATAAAAATAAAAGCTTAATAGTGAGGAACGACACCACTCAGCCATTGGTCGGGCAGCAATGAATTTCTAAAAAAGATAATTTTTGGTTATAAATGGATCCTTTTAAAATCCTAACTGTATCAGCTATTTTTTGTCATCTTAATGCTGTTATTGACTTAGAAAAAAATTTTAACTTTGAGAGTTTTGATTATTTTCATTTATTCTAACAATCAAATTAACAAATTTAAATAAAGTTTTTTCATCAAATGTAATTTGAACTGAAAGAATTTGAGCTAGGAAATTTCCTTAGAAAATTTACGGAAAGTTTCCATGTTTAAATTAATGTTAATTGGAAAAGTATTAAATTCAGAAATTTGATTATCAAATTAAAAAATAAAACTCAATGCACAAAATATTCTAAGTCAACAAGGCAATGAAATACTTGTTTCAGTCGTGATTTTTTTTGATTTAAAAAACTTCCTTTATCAACAAAAATAAACTTAGTAGTTATTAATTTTATTATATATGTAATCTATTTATTGTGTTAAGGTTTGATTTGATTCTTTAATTTTTTAAGAGTAAAAGCGAACTTTAAGTCAATAAATAGAATTTTTTCATTACATCATTTCGTATTTTCTTAATTTTTTAAGGAAATATTACTGTTTTGAGATTTTTAAACAATAAATCTTAGTAAATTATTGTGATATCAACAAATTAGCGAGATATACTAATATAATATAAATATTTAACGTAATAATAGTAATATTATTTTTCTTTCCTTTTCCTTTTAGGAATATAGTTTTGTTGGAGATAATAAATAAATATTGAATGGATTAATGTTTGTGAATATGGGTTTTATTGAAAGGAAAAAAAATTCTTGCAGCTTACGACAGTAGTGGATTACGAGATTAATAGCATTTCTTTAGGATAAATATGAACTTTTTAATGCTTTTACACAATCGGGCATTCTAGAAAGTTCATTTCGAAAGGAAATTACTCAGTGTCATCCATCAAAAAGTTAATAATCGCTTATTGTGCATTGGTCTTTATATATATTTGTAAAAAAAAAAAGAGTTGAATTTCTAAAGAAAAAAAGAGTAACTGTGTGATGAGGAAATACTCTTACAAAGCGCGAAATCAAAAAATTTCCGCGTTGTCGTAGTTGAATACACGAACCCGTGATTAGATAAATGGAGGGAAATTAAAAAAAAAAATTCCATCTCCTAGTTCACACTGAATTAGTCACGTCCGTAATATGATAATGAGAAGAAAGAAAAATTTGGCTTTATTTTCTTTTTAAATTTTGTTTCTAAAATAGGTGTAAGTTACACGAATAATTTTCTAGCTTTAAATTATTAATTTATATAAGTGTAATAATTTAAAGATATTTTTCATAATTTAGAAGAATAAAATCTTTAATTCTATTTCTTATATATATATATATATATATATATATATATATATATATATATATATATATATATATATATATATATATATATATATATATATATATATATATATATATATATATATATATATATATATATATATATATATATATATATAGTTTTAATATATGTTAATGAAAGTCATATCTGCTTTAAATCAACTATTCAAAATATCAAACTTATATATATTTGCACAATTTGTTTCTTATTGTGCAAAACAAAATTTCTTTAATTTAAACATAATTTAAAATAGAAAGTAGTTTTTTTTACTTCTTGGAAACAATTTCCTTCTTCATGTTTTTTTTTTTTCATCTCTCACTTTGTATAGCAAAATTGAATATTCTCAATATTGTATAAAGAATTTCTTGAAACCTTAAAAAATCATTCTTTCTAGAGGTCATTAACCTTTTTTTATGAAGGGATGTTTTAAATTCCATAAAAGTTAAGGAAGCTCCATTTCACACTGCACATAGTTTCGGTAATGCGCGACTTCAATATTTATTGCGTATAACTTTGAATATTTGAAAATGAAAATAATGCTGAAAATATAATATTCAATGAACTATACTTAGGCTTTCAAAATACGCAGAAAATCGAAATAAAAGTGACCCTGAACAGCCAATTAAGATGTTTCTAAAATATTTGAGCATACGACTGAATACCTGGTAGAAGGCTTAGTGATCCAATGCTAGCTGATTATTGTTTGTTGCAACTCTAGTCTCTGTACTCTAGTATTTGATTTATTTCATCTCTTAGAATATCATAATTAAAACTATTACAACTGTTTCAGGACTTACTCTTATGCCTTTGATTCCGTATGTTATTATATATATAAATATATATATATATATATATATATATATATATATATATATATATATATATATATATATATATATATATATATATATATGTATATATATTTCACGATCTTAGCATGCATTTTAAAATACGAAACTTTTTTTAAATATTTTAAAATTTTTTCAAAAAATATTTTACAGTAGAAAATGCACATAATCTTAATATATCTCAATAAATACTTTTTACTCTGAAATTCCTATCCAGTAAATATATGTAGATTTCCAAGAAAAAATATGTTGCAAATCATAACTACAGTTTTTCTAAAAGAAGATTCCGTCATAGTACTCTGTCGCATGAGTTCTTGACTATATTTTAAATGAAATTTGGTCATTAGTACACCTGTAACCATGAATTAGCATGCCTAGGAGTATAAATTTGCAATTTTGAAATACTTTTGTATACTTCTAGATCAATAAATGTCCTCTTTATACTACGATGAAAAAATGTGATGTATGTTTGATGTGAAAACGTAACAGTTACAACACATTCTTGCAAAATATTTTTTTTCAATTTGTCACTTCATTTTGTTTAGTTAATTTTATTGCCATTTAGAAACAATGAACTTAAAATTGAATTAACTCTTTTATTTAAGACTTACATTGAAAAAAAGTATTAAATACTTAATATCACTTTTTAAAATTATTTAAAAATTTAAAATTGAAACTGAACGATACTTTTTATTATAGATATGTAAAATATCAATATATTTGATGGAAATTAAATTAACTTTGGATTATGTGCATTCAATATAAAATTTGTATCTATTGCATAATACACATCCAATTTTGAACTGCCGAACTTATGTTCGAAATAATTCTTAGTTTTAATTAAATAATGTTCAAACATTTTTTTACACGTTCTATTATCTGAAAAATTTCTATAAAAAAATTCAGCAATATTCAGGTTTTTAGACATCATTTAAAATTTATGTTCTCTTTGTATAGATTTTTATCTACGATCTTCATCAAAATTCTTCCTTTATTTTTAAAATGGAATACGACTAAACTTATCTAAAGAATCATCAAAAATAATTTATGATTTGTTTTGACTCCAAGTAATTCAAAGAGACATAACACACGTATTTCCCACAATTTCTATGGATTAAAATATTCTTTAGTATTACTTAGAATAGAATTACAATGGTTTGATTAAAATATTTTTTTGATACACTGTACAATTTCAAATAATGCTTAAGGAAAATAATAGGTTAATATATGAGATTCATTTCATATAAAAAAGAAGTTTTGGATTTCATAATAAATTTTTCATTTTGTGACGAAAATGTAATAATATTTAAATAAAATATAAAATTTATATATTTCATTCAAAGATTTTTTTTTAATAAAGAAGAATAACAAATATTCTCTTCCGTATTTTGAGTCCATTTTCATCCCAAGTTTTAGGACACATTCTTTCATTCTGTTAGTGTCATTCATAAAAAGCTATTTTAGAAAATTATACGATTCTACATTTTGTGTTTCTAAATCTAAAGAGTAGGATAAGGAGTATATTTATTGCAATATATTTTTTTTTAATTTCCGAAAAAAATTATAGATCAGAAAGGGTTTTTAAAATGGCTTAGGGAAATTCTGTTTGATACTTAGAACAACAAATTCTTATTATACTTATTGCAATATATTTGCATAGTTTCTGAAAGAATATCTTAAATCAGAAAGATTTTTTAAAAGGACTTAATAAAATTATTGTTTGATACTTAGAACAACAATTTCTTATTATATTAATTGCAACATATTTTTATAGTTTCTGAAAGAATATTATTGAGAAAAGGTTTTTTTAAAATAATTTAGTGTAATTACCATTTGACACAAAAAACAATTGTTTATTATATTTATTGCAATATATTTTTATATAATTTCTGAAAAAATATTATAGATCTGAAAGGATTTTTTAATAATTTGATGAAATTACTGCTTGATAATAAGAATAACAATATAATTTCTTACTATGTTTATTGAAAATGTATTTTTATTTTTCTGAAAGAATATTATAAATCAGAAAGGGTTTTTAAAATCGCATAGTGAAATTACCGTTTAATGTAAAAAAACAATTTCTTATTATATTTTAGTGAAATTACTGTTTGATATGAAAAACAGCAATTTCTTATTATATTTATTGTAATATATTTTTATAATTTCTGAAAAAAATACTATAAATCAGGAAAGATTTTAAAATCACTTTAGGGAAATTACACACACTGTACTAAGAACAACAATTTTTTACTATTGATGTTTATATGGTTCAATTATCAATTAAAAATATATTGGGACAAAAATTATATATTTAAAAAAATTTCTTATTTGGAAAACAAAATTTATTAACTAAGACACTTTAATTGTTGAAATGTATGTTTCAAAGTTAATAAATTATAATTTACTCTGTAGGAGCTAGTTAATATAAATTTTTTCTATGAATGTTATGTAAATAGTCAAGGATGGGTTTACTAGATATTTCGCGTGACCACATTTCAAACAAAGTTCAATCAACTGTCAGTCATTGCGGCGTTAAAATTGTGTGTCATGTGGTAATCCGGATATGCAGAGGATGCCAAAAGTCATCGCCAAAGTTTTGTTGCTGGGGGTGCACTGAAACAGATGGACGCTCCACGCACTCATCGCTCTGCATTTCCTCAATTAATTTTGTTACTTATGTGCAGAGAGGAGGAAGGAAATCATTGGTTCTGCTTACTCCCTCTTCGTCCATCAGCTGAATTAATTTTTAGCAGGCTGTAACGAACCTTACAAATAATAAACCGGAAATTAAAAATAGTAAAGGCCTAACTCGCAATTTGCGTAATTTGACTTCTGTTTGAATAACTGTTTAGAGGCAAATGCATGGTTAAAGACAAGATTCTTTAAATATTTTTATTGTTTTATTTTTAATTGAATCTGTGGCTTAAGTTGTTTATTTACAAATGAGTGGTGTCATTATCCGCATCAAAGTATTTAAATATGAGTAAAAGTATTGTATATTTTCTTAGTCTATTTGAAGTTTTGAATTTATAATCAGTGTAAAGTCCTGCTTTTTAGTCTTTCGCATATCGCAGATCCAACACCTTTATTAAATAATCGTGTTATTATGTAATACCAATTTCAAGTTAGTTTTTTCATCTTCATGAAATAGTATCATTTATGAAGCTATTTGTTACAACTCTTCAAGCAATAGCACAAGTTGAGTTGTAATATGATCTTTTAATGACGAAATTGTATGAAATATAGGTAAGTAGGCTGATCAGTGGTCTTTGCGGTAAATAAATATGAACATTTGTTACTCATGATGTTAAGTTCTTAATACAGGATTATTTTTTAATATTTGCCTTTTACATACTTTATTTTCACATGCTCTAAGCTTTGAATGAATAGCATTTGATTTCCTAAAATTAGCAAAAAACATTTTTTGATTATTTGAAAAGTAACATTATTTTGAAACAAAAACATCCAGTAAAATAAAAATTAAAATTTTTCTAATGAAAAGAAAATAAGTTTATAAAATCTTTCTCTCTTTCAGTAATAAATATTGTATGACTGATCATTCATTTCATATTTATTAGTGTATGAGTTTATTATTACTTTGTTGTGTGAAAAATGCTTTAAATATACATTGTCATGATAAAGAAGCTAATATTTTTATGATTTCAAAAACAGTCTTATATCGTGATGTAATGAGTATAAGCTGGTTTCATTGACCCTTTATGGAACGTCTCAGAATACATTTTTTTCTTTTTTAATATAAGCTATTTACTGTTGGTAAGAACAACAATTTACCTACAGAAAATAGTAGGTAAGGAATAAGGAACTATTGTAAGGTAGGTAAGGAATATATAGTAAAGGAACTATAGTAAAAGAAACTATAGTAAAAAGAAGAAACAGCGTAGTCTAATATGATGAACACTGTGTAAACCAATATTTTCCTAGTGCTTATAAATGAAATCCTTTACCTAATTCCCGCTCTAAAAATTACGGAATTTGTAGAAATAATCAAGGTGTTAACTATCTAAATGGCAAAAATAGTCCTAAAAAGTTACCTAAAAAGTTGTGTTAAGTGTATTGAAAACGTTTATAGTTGCTCTTATTCTATAGGTAATTTATTTACTGCTATGAAATGTCCACAAAAAATAACATTTTATGTTTAGTATTACCTTTCAGATATAGTCAAATTGTATTTTTGAACCATACAAATGAATACATAGCAGATTGTTTTATCTTAGAGTCCAAATTTAACTATAGTGGGTTTACTAGCGATTTTAATGAATATTAGTATGTTTCTGTGTTGATCGGGAATATAATTTGTACTTTATGTAAAACGAAAGATACAGCCACGATTTTCTAATTTAAAAGATTGAAATACGGCATATTTGATTAAAAAAAATCACATTTTATCACAAAATACTTAATAAAATTGAAGAATAACTCTTAAAAATTAAATTTTAGCTATTAAATTATTTTTGTTAGCTAAGCGGCTAAATAAAATAAGAGTAAGATTTAAAATTATCCAATGTACTTTTTTTTTCGATAAAGAGAAAGCTCGCATTGAAAAGCCAGATAAAAACGCTAATAAATAACAATAATTCTTTTAAGCAAAAGTGTTTCGCAAACTGTTTCTGCTTACTTCTTTCTTCTCTTTAACTTGTCTGATTCCCGCTCAAGACATTCGTCTGCCCGCCAACGCAAGTGTCTCAAATTCTGGATCTAGTCAGAAGTAAGAAATGACACTTGAAGATCGTGACAGATTTAGGAGGAAGATTTTATCCTTCGCAACGTTACATTTGTATGACTTTTTTGACGCATCTCTGGTTATCACTTTTAAACAAAAATATATTTTGGTTCCAGAATATGCATCGATGCTCGTGTGTGCATCTCCGGTTAATTGTTGCTTACTCACACTTCCTTTATTGCATGGGACTTTACATAAATAATGATTACAGAAGATTATGTGTTTTCTTTTATGATTTTCAGGGTCAATTAACCTAAGACAATGAATATTTAAGTTTTTCAAGAAATTAATTTCATATGACATAACATCAGCAGAAATCCTATAGTTGTATTAAACTTAGCATTTTTAATACTAAGAAACAGAACTTTGTGCTGGAATAATACATAAAAACAAAAATTATGAGTGATTTTTTCTTTTATTGATATATTGACCTATAAAACTAAGATTTCACATGACTTTTGTGTTAGAAAATAAATTTCTTCAAACGTTGAAATATTTATGCACCCAATTCATTTCTCTAATGGTTCTAAATATCATTAAAAATATAGGGCCGTGGTAGCCTAGTGGTTAGGGTATCGGCCTTCCATCCAGAAGGGTGGGGTTCGATTCCCAATGCCGCCAAAGACCCACCGAGTACATGCGATATACGTGCTCGTTAAATCTGTGGAATCGAAAGTCCTGTGGTCGGTCGTTGAGCAGTTACCATGGGCCTGGAGAAATTTACTCCTCCTTCAGATGAATGCCAAAATTGAGTGAGTAGATCCTCTGGTGCTGCCATCTATCGGAGAATTTGAAGAGCAAAAGTCGCACTTTCACTTTCTTGGTGCTCTGATTAAGCGAAAGACGCTCCCAACTGACTTAAATTCGCATAGCCAAGGCATAGCGAACTTGGCTTGTCTAAATGTCATTAGTAACAACAACAATTAAAAATATTTTTACTTTTATGTATTATCATAGCGAGAATCTTTGTTTTTATAGTTAATATGATGGATTTCGAAATGTGGGTGGTTTCTTTTAAAGTGAGCATATAGCTTACATATGGAGTATTTATAAAATATAAAGCATAAAAGTGAAAAATTTTCACAAATGCCCGACTGTTCTTTAGTATAATCAGATTCAGCGCTGTAAGGGAGGAGGATGAATGCAATTTTTTGCAGTGGGAAACCTTGTGCCATATTTGTCCCAAATGTGAAAGGATAAAGAAACAGACAAAGATATAAAGGAGCATCCATGCCTGAACCAGGATTTAGGATAGAAGATAAGGATGCTAACCACGCCGCCATCGGTTGGTAAATTACCAAAAGTTAAATAAAATGAAAAATGCCTATATGAAACGTTAATATTTTATGCGTATGCATCTCACATTGTTTTGAATAAATTCTTGCTTCATGATTTGCAAAGCCCCACTTCTTATTTTAAACCAGATTCTATTAATTACTATAGATTTTTTATTTGTTGTATAAAAATTTGAAGTTTAAGTAGTGTTGGAGTGTGCGTTCAATGGAAGCTAATCCCTGACAGTATATGTTTATAATGTGTGTGAATAATTATTTATATCCCTTGATTGTTGTTTTATGTGGGGTATATGTGTATGATTGCAAAGTATTTTAGGGGTCACTAATGGTCTACAAGTCATACCAGAACATACTTGTGCTTCATAAATAAGTTATTGATCTTGAGCTAATATTCTGTTCATTAATTCTTATTAAATAAGCTTCTTTTCTAAAGAAATATCTCAATTGACACAATGCAATAGAGTGATGTGACTTTTTGAAAATTATGTTTTCATGTTACAATATTTTGCACTTAATTGCATATAAAAAGTTCTACTTGAACGAAATTATACAAATTTGAATGATATTGAATATACAGATATTTTCTACTAGAGGAATTACTAAAAATAAAAATAAATTCTTTTATCTTTTATTAATGACGAAAATATTCAACTTTATAATTTGAAATTTAAAAAAAAAAAAGAAATTAATGTCACTTATCATAAATTAAATGAATGAATTCAGCATATTGGGTTAAAATATAATTTTGCAATTATTGAAATAATTGTGTAGACACCGTTTCGTATATAAGATATTCTTATTATAATAATTTAATTTTAAAATAACATCAAAATATTTTACAGTTTCGTTTATTTCATTTCGACATTTAATTTTCAGAAGGCACATCCCAGATAACAATAATTAACTAATAATATTATTTCCTTTAAAAGAAAAATTCACATCTCTATTTATTAAAATTCAATGCATGCGTTGACCTTTAAAAATCCATTGATAAAGTGATGGTATGCGATGTTGTTTTTTTTCCCTCTATCTTAGATTTTTTTTAAAGAAAGAAAAAAAAAGAGAAAGGAGCTTCCAAACCGGAATCAGTATTCTGAGCACGGTACGGTTAACGTTATGGGACTCTGAACCATTGTATGGAGTGATATAATGATGCTGTTTTGTGTCTATATTAAAAGTGAGCACACACCTGAGTTTGGGTCACGCTTCATTGCTCTGCGCATAACTCGAACAGGAAAGGCGAGTTTGACGAAGAACAAATCTTTCATTGTGCAGAAAGGCACTTTCTTTGTCCTGCCTTCAAGTAATGAGTCTAAATGATACCAACTTATATATACACACACATATGGGTGTTGACAACAGAAAAAAATGGAAAAAAAGGAGAAACATTGCTTTGTGGTAAATTATTACTTTAGTTGTGGACTTTTCCTTCTAGAGAAAAATTTTTTTCACCCGTCATATGAAGGAATTATTCGGGAATGAGTAAACATATAATGTGTAATGAAAACATACATAGTGTAAAATGTTAAATTAATTTATGTAAACAGTATTGTGTTATGGTGGTATTGGTTGATATTATATTTAAACTATTTTTTAATACACTAATGGAATTTTAATATGGTGAAGATAATATATATATGATGTTTAATGTGTGAAGTTTATTTTACTGGTATGGATATATTTTTTAGTTTTTAGAATGCTTAATCAAATTAGATATAGTGCAAATTTGATGTAAAAAGTGAATATTGATCTAGAATTATCATCCATTTAATTTAATTATTTTGGTAGAATCATTTAAAATTCTGTAATCTTAAATGAAACCAAGAAATTTCTTTCTACTGAATAGTGTAACGTACAAGGTTAATGCAGTAGTATGCAGTCAAAAATAAATTTTACCGGCTTTTCACTAATCATTATTTTTATATAAATCTCTATTATAAATTTTTTAATTGGAAAATTTCTCGACAAAAAATATTACATTAAAAATAAACAATTATTGCAAATATTCAGTTTGTTATTTGTGATTTATTTAAAAAGAAATTTCGTTTTGTTCTTTGAAATAATTTATTTGCTTACTGACGGTAAAATAAAATGTTTGATAGTTTTTTTTTATTTCGTGTTCCCTGTTTGAGTAAAGAGAGATAATTATAACGTTTAATAATAATAAACTGAACAGAAAATAAGCATTATAAAAATTATTATTGACCAGAAAAAAATTATTGCATTATTTTGTCAACGAATATTAATTTCACTAAAGAGAAATAATTAAATGTATATATATGTATATAACTTGATATATTATGTGTGTGATATTTAAAGTGTGAAGAAGTCCAAAACATTGAATTTTTTCCCCTAAAATATATTCCAATTTTTATACATTAATTATGTAAATAGCAAAGTTTTTTTTAATTGTCATGAAAATTACTAGATAATTGTTATTTTTAGCAAGCATTTAAGCATTTTATTTAATTAAGCAGCATTCAAAAATTCGTCGAACATGTTGTTAAGAAACTTTGTACACCATAAAAAATTTTAATAAAAAAATTATAAAAGTGTTTAATTTTCCTCATTTAAAAGTTTTGCTAACCTTGTATAGTCTATAATGTACTTAATTACTTTCCGTACTTCGCGTGTTTCAGCGGGTTTAAGCAGTTTCTAAAAATTCTTGAAAAGTTCTAGAACTTGATTGCTTTTTCCAGAGGACTTGAAAATTCTATGATATTCAGCTTCTTAAAATTCCAGAAATTTCTCATTTTTATTCTAAACTTTTATTTACTGACAAAAAACATTCTCAGTTTCAAAATTTCCATCAGAGAAGATTTAGAAAAATTCAGTTTGTTTTAAATGCTACCTCTGGATGCATCTGACTCTTAGGATAGGACTTGCATCTGACTCAGAAATATACTGTCTTTAAAAAATAAATGATATTTCTTATTCTTCTTGGAATATTTCTTTATAACTTCATAGAGACGTGATTTCATTAAAAATTTCAATTCACAGTCATTTTTAGTATGTTTTAAATTCTTTTTATCATTCATCGTAAATAATGATTTGTTGTTCATAAACCAGTTGATAAACAGCCAATAAAAATTTAGAGTAAGCAAAAATTTTATATGTAAGTCTGATCTTGGAGTATTACCTTACATATTTAAAATTTTTGCATTTGGATAGTTTATAAATTTTTTGCTAAATAACTAGCTAAATTTTTTAATTGCAAAAAAATACCACACATAATTTTTTAAAAAAATGAGATAAACTCTTCTAATTACTTTATATATATATATATATATGTATATATATATAAATATATTTATATATATACATATATTTATATACATACATACATATATATATATATATATATATATATATATATATATATATATATATATATATATATATATATATATATATATATATATATATATATATATATATATATATATATATATATATATATATATATATATATATATATATATATATATATATATATATATACATATACATATATATATATATATATATATATATATATATATATATATATATATATATATATATATATATATATATATATATATATATATATATATATATATATATATATATATATATATATATATATATATATATATATATATATATATACATATATATATATATATATATATATATATATATATATATATATATATATATATATATATATATATATATATATATATATATATATATATATATAAATATATATATATATGTGTGTGGGGGGGGTGAAAATTTCAAATTTCTAAACATAGTAGGTTTTTTTTTAATGTACAAAAGTTTGGTTGATTAGAGCACTTATTATGTTTTGTAAGAAATTTGAACTTTTTATTCAAAGAAAAATAAATGATTTTATATTTAAATTCAGTGCCTCAAATGTAGCTAAAATTAACCCAAAAATTCTAAGCACAAAATGTTCTTTTTTGTCGGCCTATGGAATGTAATCTCTGCAATGATCAGGTAAAACAATAATTTGTGTTTAATATCCTGGCAGAAATTATTATAATAAACAACCCTCTAATTTATGAAAACTCACTTTTTGGTTAGTCCCTAACATGATCCCATAATAATTTTATTCACTTTTAGAAACAATAATTTTGAATTTTTTTATACAATTTTCGCGTTTGTGTTCATTTTTAACACATGATTTTTTCCCAAATTTTTTCACTTATTATTTTATGATTGAGATAATTGTTTAGTCAATTTTTTTTAAGTAATTCTTGTCAGATTTCTCATCCTCAAGCTAACTGCCATCTAATAGCTTATGTATCAGAGTATAATCAGTGTCTTTAAGTGTGAATATCATAAAGTATTTTTTGAAGGGAAGGTAAAAAGATTTAGAATCGCCTTAAGAAGATATTCTTGGCGCAATGTGCATCTTCATTTTATCATGTGCAGGCTTTTTTTTTTTTAAAGAAACTGTTATAATTATAGACAGTCATAATGTTTACTTGACTATTTGAATTGACATGATTTGAGCTTTGTGACGCAAATCTACTGTTGACCGAAATTTCATTTCAGGAATTTTTATTGGTTGACTCATATGTAATTTGTAAGTAAGAAGTAACGGATGTTTAGAGGATTGAAAACATAATGAATGAAAAAATGACAAAATATACTTGAATGTAGTTTTGAAAAGGAAAGTAAAATGTCACTACTTTTTATCTGATTTTTCATCAGTGAAATGAAAGTAATATTTATTTTTAAGTACGGAATTCTTTTATGCGCGTATTTCTTTTACAACGAATATTAAATAATTTTTCTAATAGTAATTTATTTATAAAGAAACAGAGCAATTTAACAAAAATATTTTTTAATACTAATTTTTCTTTTTTGACAAACTTTTGATTTTGTAAGAACTATTTTACTGGCCTAACGAGTTCGAAAAAGCAAGTGTGGACTGCATAATTTTTTGAAAAATTTCTTAAAAACTCTTGAGATTTTTTTTTGAAACGTATATGATTCCTGCATTTATTTTTATATAAATTTAAGCTATTAATTTACTCACAAAAATTTAAAATTTTGTCTAGCATTTAAGCTTCATGAAAAATGCAGTCTTAAAAGATTTCTACTTTTAATTTGAACTGCAAATAAAAATGAGCAATCTTTTCAAAATTTTGTAAAAGCTAGAAAGTGTTAAATATATATATATATATATATATATATATATATATATATATATATATATATATATATATATATATATATATATATATATATATATATATATATATATATATATATATATATATAATTTTGATAATATTGTAATGAAAAGTAAAATGTATGTGTTTTAACAAAAACTTAACTACAAATGACTCTACCCCACTGTATTAGCTGTATATACTGATTTATTTTATCATTTCCATCGTAATAGTAATATTTCTTATATTTTTCTACAAAAATCATTCAAACTCACGTAGTTTTATTATAAATACATTTGTTATTCATATGTGCTATTTTAATTGTGTGAAACATATAATTTATGCAACCTATTTTTTATTTTTAAAACTAGATTTTTGTCAAGAAATAATTGACTTATCCCACTAAAATCTTTGAGTTTTAGGTTTAATAAAATTATTTAGATTTTTTGTGTTTTAAATTAAAAAAAAAGCAATTTAATATTTCTGTATGGAGAGAAAAATGTAGATCACGCGACAAAATATAAATTCAAGAATACGTTATGTAACGTTATCAAACTGGAGTTTACTTTGTTGTCTCATATAATTATTAATTTTTTCATATATGATAGCTTTGTTTAATTCAAAACATTAAGTGTTAAAAAATCATGTTAAATGAGCTTTAAAATGAGAATAATTCATTACAATAGATAAAGGAAAGAAATACAGACATCTTTTAAGCGTCTTGATCAGATAAGGAAACAACTGCTAAATGCATGGAAAACTAAAACTGTGACACTGAATACAGATTCGTTATCAAGATCTGTGCGAAGAATGCAAGTAGGTCATTACGTGAAACAATTCTTAAAACAATGTAATTGAATGACTAAACGCATTGTACAATGTTATGATACCTGAAGATAATATCATTGTATGGAGCAAAATTATTTCTGAAGTAACTCTTTATTTTCCGGATAAAGTTATTACTTACATCCGACAATCATTTTTTCAAACTAGTCATGATGATGATACAAACAGTGAATTAGTAATGAGGATAGAACTAGCGGATTATAAAATATAAGCACACAATGGAAGTATTTATAAAATACTTCCATTGTGCTTAAAACTTAAACGATGATAGAAAATATTTTTAAGTGTTATTTTAAAATAAAATATAATGCCTTTTTCTGCATATTGTCGTTGTGAGCTGAGATTTAACAAGTGAACCTCAAAGAATCTTCACTTATAAAATCTAAGAAATATTAACAATCTAGAGATTCATAAAAATCAAAATATTTGTCAAAAATATTTGGTAGAATGGTACATCACACGCGTGTGAACAATTAAAAATCAATAATCGTTACATTATGCAAGTCATATTCAAAAACGCTTATGTATTATTTCTTTTCTTTTTGAAATACAGAAAATGAATTTGTCTAACATCTATCAGGTAATGTTTTGTTCTTATTGTTACTAATGACAATTGGCTATGCGAATTTAAGTCAGTTGGGAGCGTTTTCGTTTTAATTAGAGCACCATGTAGGTACGACTTTGCCTACACACATACCATAGGTACCCGTTTATAGGGTAGGCAACCATTCACACCTCTCGTACGGGATAGGATAGAGAGAGAGAGAAAGTACATCCATGCCCGAACCGTGATTCGAACCCAGAACCTCCTTATCTGCAGTCAGGCACGCTGACCACTAGTAAAGTTGGCCGGCTAATGTTTTTTATTAACTTACAAATACATCTATCATAGATACTTAATGTGCAACAATTGCAGTCGTTTGGAAGTAGTATATAAATACATTTTTACAAGAGTGAAAGTACTCGTTTATGTTTGTCTCCAGTAACATTTCATTCATCTCATATTATATAAATGATTTTTGTTATTATTTTTATAAGATGAATTATAAAGTTTAAGAACTATTTTTTTATTCTAACGCAATTAAAATTATTTAAAAATGTATTAATGGGGAAGAGAGTACGCAATTGTATAATAATTATTAAACATATGTACATATATATACTCTAATGTTATTAGATTTTAAATTTTAGATTTCAGAAAAGAATTCTGTTGTTAGCATTTCATTTTGTAAAATATGTCTGTATAAATTCAAAGCATATTCGCATTTGCTTATGAGCAAATAAATTAATAGATATCATTTGAAATTTTGAATTTTAATTTGTTAATTACAATTAGAATAGAATGTATAGAACTATGTTCTCATAATAGTTTACCAATCACACACATATAAATCTTCATTTATATATATATTTCATTTTTAAGAAATTATGCCGATAATATTAACAAAATAATTGCAAATGTAAGCAGAATTCTCTGATTCTTTTTTAATGTACTTGTCATATATAATGCTTAGCTTGGAGAGATATTTCTGAAATTTGAGTCTGTAATTTGTTCTTCTATAGAAAATAACTTATATATTTTAGAAGGTTCTCAAAAAGTAGCTATTTTAAGTACAGATTAAATAAGTAATGTAAAATTGGAATATCGCCTAAAATTAATAAGCAGTATAAGAAAGAAAATGACTTAATTCATTATCAGACATTTGATGTAGTAGGTTGGAAAATACTGATATTTTTCTGTATGAGTATTGGTAAAGAATTTTAATACTTTTAATCGCAGTCAGTTATAGACCATTACAGATTTGAAATAGAATATGAATTCTATTAATCAATTTGAGATTCCTGGTGGATCAAAAGTTCAATTTAAAACGCTTGAATATATGAGGAAAATTGCATTAGTAAATTTCATTGTTGAGTGATGACCTACAGTTAGAAATAGTAATGAAGCATTTGTGCTAGAGTTTAAACTCAAGATATGAAAGGGATACTTATGACTATAGCAAACATTTTAAGACAACTCATACCAACATGAGAAAAATTATAATGAAATCTGAAAATGTCGGATCATTTTTCAATTTTTTGAAATGGTGAGGAATCAAAAATGTAAAGCAAATAAATGATTTTTTAAAAAAAGGCTGATTTTTATCTGTTAAAAAAACGTTTTTGATAAAGATTATTGGAAGAAATGGTAATCTCCAAAAGGCAAAGCAAATTATCTATAATTTTTTTTAAATTGATCTGAGTGAAGAGTCTCAAAGGAAAGAAAAATGTTTTATATTCTTTGAAGAAAACCAACATTTATAGCAAATGATCTGATTCATTTCCGAAAATTTTCTGAGACAGAAGACTGAGATAGCAACTGTCATAATTTTATTTTTATTGTTGATAAACTAGCAACAACAACAAGACAATTACTATTTGAAAAGACAAGATAAAAAAAAAATCTTGCTGTTTTTAATGACCCAAAAGAAAATAATGTGCAGAAAGTGTAGCCTTTTGTTAGTCTTCGAAATAGTCACCATCGGGATCCAGCAACTTCTGCCAACGTGTCTCCAGTTGTGCAATACCCTTGTGGTAAAATTCGAGGGTTTGGTACGCAAAGAAGTCCTTGGGTGCTTGGCGCAAGTCTGTTTCATTGGTGAAGGATTTTCCTCGAAGATGATTGTTCAGAAAATGAAAGAGTTGGTAATCTGGTGATGCAAGGTGGGGTGAGTAAGGAGGATGGCACAAAGTCTCTAAACCAGGTCGCTGTATGGTATTCCTGGTCACCCACACGACATGCGGCCTCACGTTATCGGCCAAGAACAGTTAACAAGAACAGTATTGGCTCCTGCTGTTGCAATGCTTGTTGCACACGTTCCAATTGCTGCGTGTACAGGTCTGCAGTGACCATTTGGCTCATTAATAGCAGCTCATAGTGAACCATTTGATGACTAGTCTACCAAATACAAGCTTCACCTCAGAGGGACATTCTCCCGACTTGAACTTGTGAAATCAATGCCATGTCACACGTTCATTCATGGCACAATCCTCAAATGTTTGGCGACTTGATGCAGCAGTAGATAAGTTCATTTTTAAGTCATAAAATAAACAACACTAAACGAGCTCCTTCGATACGTCCTCTTGTCTTCGCTACTGTACAAGTTACGATTGATGGATGCGCACGGTGTGCCTGCTTTTATAATGACTGATATTCTTACTGTCCTATGGACTGGTACCGGTGTCTCAACCACGTCATATACTGATTTTCACACTTATTCTCATTTCATTCAGTGGCAGCGAGAAAACGGCAAGAAGTTTCTTGTTTACCTTATAATAGCAAATTTAATTATTGCATAGAATGATGGAATGTGTGTGTTTGTGTGTGTGTGAGAGAGAGAGAGAAAGGAAGAAAGAGAAAAAAAAATGAGATCATTCTCATCTAATATCAAGCATATGACATTCCCCTTCGTATATAAAGTATATGTTTCAAAGAAATTCAAGAACTAATACAATTTCCTATCATAAAGATAGTTATTTGAAATCACACATACAGTATAAAAATAATATGTTCATCACTAAAATTGTTAAAACTGTATGAAATCTTTTGTTTTTATTAATAGCTTTGGATTTTATCCATTTCTCATATATATCCAGTAAATTATAGAAGGGTTATTTACTAAATAAGGATCACTGATATTTGCAATTAAAAAAAATCGGTGAATAGTTTAATTTTTACCTTTTGGATTTTTTCACAACATTTCATACACATAGTACATAAAGTGCCTATTTAATTGAGAGGTTTCAATCAATGATAACACAGTATTTGAAAAATTTTTGATTGTGATACATTTTTATTAAATTGAGAAATTAATTTTTTGGTGCTCTTTAAAAAATAACTAAAGATATTTCTGAAAACACTTTGTCATTGTAACAATTTTTGCAAAAATTAGTTCAAAACATAATTTTTTCTCAAATTTTATTGAATATATTTGAGAAGAGAAAATTTAGTGGTTTTATATTAGTATTTATTATCCTGGAATCTTTTGGGGTGCACTGAATAAGGAATGAAATTTTTTGAACATTTAATTATATCAATAGATTTTAAGAATGAATAACAGCAATTATACTATATGAAGTTGTTATCAGTATTATTTTTTATTATTTTAGATAAATGATTAGTTTTAAAATAAGTGTTATAATTTCAATACTGTGAAACTGTGTAAATTTGTGCTTTTTAATTTTTCAATGATTGTTGTTTTTTCTGAGGCACACATATTGCAACAATCTTAGGTTCACAGGTCAGAAGTTCAATCCTCGGGCTGGGTAAAGTCGACTAAAGCTTTCATCCCTTCCGTAGATTGATAAAGTGAGTATCAAATATGCATGGGAACTAAGCACTTTGGACTTTGCGTTAGGCTGATCACCTAACTGGAGCATATGCTTCGCACCTCAGGGCCCGTGGTCATGAAAACAGATATGGACATTGTGGGGTTTGGTCCCCATATGGGCTTTTATATCATAGGTTTAGCTTTTTAATTCAATATTGATTATCTTTATTTACTTATATAACCTTCGGATATATTCTTTTAATTCCGTTCACACAATTAAAGAATCATTTTATGAATTAGTATTTAAAGAGTTCTCAACTCAAATAACAGGTGTCAATACTGGTATCTTTTTCATTACAAATGAATTTAATAATAAGGATATTTTTACAGCATATTAAACATGTCATTATTTATTCAAAAATCCATGAATCATTTATAAGGCACAATATATATAATCCGTTAATTAAAATTTTGAATTTAATCCAAAATGCTACGTAACTTAGTATATTATATGTCCAAGAAATATTTAACGTGTTGAAAATTAAATACTCAATTTCTCTAATTACTTTATATTATTCCATAGATAGAATATGCTTGAAATATGAAATTTCA
Source organism: Latrodectus hesperus (assembly GCA_037975125.1). Taxonomy (NCBI): domain Eukaryota; kingdom Metazoa; phylum Arthropoda; class Arachnida; order Araneae; family Theridiidae; genus Latrodectus; species Latrodectus hesperus. The sequence goes on along the minus strand of CM075850.1, from coordinate 102,651,805 downwards.
CTTATTCCTAGTTTGCAAATGAGGATATCAATGTTGAGGTAAACTTTTTATAAAATATTATTCAATATTTAAAAGAAAGCAGTGTACTCGAATATATATTAAGTAACATTTGATTGCTGTCACTAATGTTATTGCGTTGCTTGTGTAAAAATTAAATGTAAATTTAAATTCGAAACTGCGCATTTGATTCGATAGTAAACTCCAAAGCTCGCTTTCATTCATTTTCTGTGTCATCTTAAATCATTTAAGGCCTTTGCTACCACGAGAATCATAAATATAATCTTCTTCCAATGACAAATGGGAAGTTATAATAAGCATATTAAGAAGCTTGCAATTTCCAGATTTGAAATTGGATAATTTCACCCTTTGACTGCAATGCCTTACATAAACAAATGAACACATTTATCGTCAGAAGTTGTTTATGAATCTCATAGATCCTTCGAATAATAACCTACATGAAAAAGCAGTTTATTCTGCCGCTATAGAGGAATAAAATTTGGCGCAATTGATAAAAATTGTCGGCATTTCTCTCATCGTACATTCCACCACTCTGGCGGATTTCGTCAATCTGGATGAATGTTCAGCTTCTTTCTTCTACATCAAACGTAAATTGCTATTTCATCACGTGTGGACTTGGTGACGTAGAGTGAAGCGGCAAGTTGCCAACTGTGTCGCCAATTTTTCGTTTCCTTAGAAAGTTTTGAGGAGTGCATTTTCGTATGATTTATAATCTTGTTTACTCAGAATGTTCTTACAGTTGTTCTCAGAATGCAAAATATCTGAGGTTAAGTATGTATTACACGAAACTTTATAAGGCAAATTTAGATATTTTTAGGATTAGTTAGATTTTTCTTCTATGGATATGCAATTGTTTACTAAAAGCTGACAAATATAGCTTACAAAATCAGTGAGTAAAAATTTTAAATGCTAAAAAAATTTTCTTAAAAGTTAAAACAAATATTATGACAATGCAATTTCTTTTAATTTTTTGCAAGATAGTTTCCTTAATCCTTTAGTCATAAAATTTTTTCTTCTGTTGTAAATTATTTCTTTAGTCATAAATATATTCAAACCAGATTAAATTTAAAAAAAGTCTTTGAAATTTATTTAATGAAGTTGATAACTGAATAATTTACAATAAAATTTTAGTAAATATTGCATAAATAATTAATAAAAGTAAGAAAATCTTTTACAAATATTTATCTTGTTGTAGAAAAGTACATGAATTTAAATGCTACTAATGCTAGTTATGTTATTTATTTCTGTAAAGTTTTTTCAAATTTCTTCATACATAAACAATTATATAACTTTTACAACTCATGTAAGTGAAACAATTCTTTATCTTTTATTTATTCTCGCTAAAATTAGGTAGCAATGCTTCATTTTGTAGCACGTCACTCAATATGTACGTAAATTTACTTATAAAAAAGCAACTTTTAGGCAAAATTCTAATCTTCATCAAAGGAACCCCCAAGAGTGATGCATTCCAAAACTCCTCTTAACTTTTTGTAAAACGATTATCTTTGTCTTGAAAATATGGTTCAGTTTCAACAACCACTTCTTCATTTCAGCTAAATCCCTTTTCCCAGAGCATTTTTTATGAACATAAGAACAGGTTAAAGTTACTGGAAGCTAGATCAGAAGAATACGGTGGGTGATATAAAAATACAAAGTACAATTCAAACAATTTTGTCTATTGTAATCATCTTGTGAAACAGAACTTTGTCATGGTGACAGAGCACTTTCTTCTTCCTTTGGAGTTATTTATTTTCACAATTTCTTTTTTTAAGATCACTAATAATGTAGCATTCTATTTTGATGATTCCTTTTTTTCTCAAGGTAATCGATAAATGAAATATCATGCGCATTCCAATAAACAGAGATTCCCAAACCTTACAAAATGGTATTTTCTTTGTCCGTGGATTTCGCTGATTACTGTGCACTCAACTGGATGTTGATTTGACTGAAATTGATTAACCGTTCCAAGTTTCATCAATCTTCACATATCACAAGAAAAATATGTTTTGTCGTGCCGAAATAGTTCCAAAATGATCTAAATTGTGGATACTTTGTTGTTTTTGATCAACTGTGAATAAATGTAGTATTCACTTCGAACAACATCTTCTCAAGAAGTGTGATAAACAAGCTGACTTCTGATAACTTTATGGTGTCACTAATGTCACGCATTTTCAATTAATGACTGCGAAAATTTATGTGCGAAAAAAGCATGCTATATTTCCTAAAAAAAACTGCCGAATTCGGATGAATAGATACTTTTGCATCATCTTACTTTGTATTGCCATATTTAAAATCAGCAAACTACTTTTCTTCTGTTTGACTTGAAAAAATCAGAGTCTAAATAAAGCCATTGTTTTGCCTGAGCAATATTTTTATCATTGAAAATCAATACTTTTATTAATACAGGAAGTTAAAATGCGTTTCTATAGTTTTGAAGGCCGCCTAACTTGTCTAGTGGTCAGCTTGCCTGACTGCGGATAAGGAGGTCCTGGGTTCGAATCCCGGTTCAGGCATGGATGTACTTTATCTCTTTATCTATCCTGTCTTTGTCCTTTCCTTGTGTGAATGGTTGTCTACCCTATAAACGGGTACCTATGGCATGTGTGTACTGAGGAAGTCGGACTCCACATCAAATTACTGTTCAGTTGGAAAAGTGGAGCAGCGCACCCCATGTTGCCAGTCTAGCTGGCACACGACAACAACAACAACAATATAGTTTTGAAAATTACTTAAACAGAGTTATTCAACAACTGTAAATTTGGAAATCAACAATAGATAGCTATAAGACTTTAATTAGTGTCATTTGATGGTCAGTAACTTCTAAAAATTATATAGTTTCTCTGAGTTGTGGTAACATTTATTTGTCATTTTACGATTTATCTAGCATAAAGAGAGTAACACGAGTGACATCCAGAAAGTTAGTTTCCCCTGGCTCATGAAAATAAACTATGAATAACTACCCAAAATATTTATTGCAAAAGATTCAACAATATTTCAGCTACTTCTACACATAAGAACCATTGGAATGGTAATACTTGTCATACCGTGAGTTAAGCATTTGTATTTCAGTATCATAGAAGTGTGGCGAATGGGAATAGAGACAAAAATATCACAGCTATCTGCACGTCTTCGTCTGTGGGAAAGTGATAGGAATTTCTTCAGGTATAAAATCAGATAGAAGTCACCGGGAGCTAGCTCGGGAATATAGGGTGGATGGTCAAACACGTTCCAGCTAAGTCTTTCCAGCATTTTTTTTGTGTAATTCAATTGTATGAGGGACAAGAGCTGTAGTGGAATAATAAAACATGAGTTCTGAATGGCTCGTTTCAAGTCCTTTAGAGTTGCGCTGTAATGTTCAACGTTTACTGTTGCACTTAGCAGTCAACGGTCAACGGGAGAAGCAATAAGAGCTGACATCTTTGTGCACTTTAACAACTTTAATGTAAGCTATCCGAAAATTAGGATTTCAACAATAACCACACCCACAATCTACTCAAAAGTTTTACGTTTACTTTCGGTCATTTTGCAGAGCCATTTTTTTTTTGAGTCGTGGGAAACTTACTTTCCAGGTGACCATTTTATGATTAATCATTTTCATAATGATAAAATTTTAATGTCATTTAATACAAAAGTAATGTAAAAGTATTTTAAAGTTGGAACGAAAGTATTTACTTTGGAGAATATAAATTGATACGATAAAATTATTTTATGTTTATTTAATAAATACACAGTATAATTAAGATAATTATATATACATTGATTTCATAAATACAGTAATATTTCAGGTATTTGTTTTGATGAATAGTACGATGAATACGTGTTGTACAAAATGTAAAATTCAAATTATAAAATGTAGTCAAATTGTGTTTTTATCAATTTATTTTATCATTATTGTATTTATTTAAATTGGCTTCAATTTATTACAGTAGAATATGGTTATGTTAAAATGATTTTGTGATTTTAATCTCTTAAAACTATTTCTATCTCTTCCTTATTTGTTGAGTTGTTTTTCTTATGTAAATAATCATTTTTAACTAAACATACATGCGAATTTTTAAAAATGCTTTGAAAAAGGATGTTTAGCTTAAAGTTTTCTTTGTTTAAAAATACAGCCAATTTTGATGATAAAGAGTATGACACACAATAACTAAAAGATTTGCTTAGGATTACATTAAATCTAACAAGTTTAATTTAATTGTTAGACTTGTTAGATTAATTTAAATTACATTTAATCTAACAAGTCTAACAATTTTATTGTTATTTTCATTGCCCTATTACCGATTCGAAAATCTTATTTACTGTACTTCAAACCATCATTTATGCATTCAAGATTTTTATTTCTTTGCGCATATAAAATCTCTTACAACATACGCAGATAAAAGTGTATTTTATTTCATTGTTTCATTCAAAAGAGAAAAATTCATTCGTTTAAATTTTCATATTGATCCGTTTCTTAAAATCAGTTGCAACATATCCTGCCAATAATTAAATTCAAATTTTATTTCTTTTTTAAAAGATATTTATTAAAATTAATCCATTTAAGAATACTAACAAGTTTAAATGAGCTATTTAAAATATGCTCTTGATAAATAATTTTATATGAATTTAGTTTATTTTATCGCAATTAATTTTCGAGGAACAAAGTAAATTAAAATGGAATATGGAACGTTTTAGAATTTATAAATATTTAGTGTAATATTTCAACGTATGATATTTCTTTTATCTCTCTATACTGATTTATTTAAAGTTATAGCTAAAAATATATCAAATTTTTAATAAATGACAAATGTAATAGAAATTTACTTACACAATGTTTTAAAAACATTAATATTAAAATTAATTAACAAAAATATATTTTACTTTAACTTTTTTAAAAGTGCATTATTCTTGATATTCTTATGCATAGCATAAACAGCTCGCCGAATGTAAAATATTGACCTAGTTTACGAATGGTAAAATTTGTTTATATTTTACATTTTTTTGTATAGAAGTGATTTTCCTTTGACGTTGAAATATATTTTTATATTTTTCTGTAAATATAAAATATTTTACTCATGTTAATTGTATGTCTATATAACCTGCCATATTAAGAGCCATTTACTTTTAACGATTGGTTTTTTATATTCCTTCTTTAAGAGTTTGTTTTCGAAATATTTGCAAAATTGAAATTTTAAATATGTTTAATTTTTCTCATTTTTTATATTCCTGAAATTTTCTCCGATTTTCGTTACTTATGTGGTCGAAATCTGCAAATAAATTACTATTTCCTGTAATTATATAACTAACTATGTATCTTACCTATTTTTATTTCAATGATCAGAATCACTATACTAAAATACATCATTAACTTTTATACTATATTGTTCACATTATTTCTAGATTCATTAACATATTTTATATTTGTAATGTACACAAATAGGAATCACAAATAAATACTATTTACATTAGTGTTTTTGTAGAAAAATAATATAGCTCAATTTACTTTGTTCAATCTCCTTAATAGAATTATTTTTATATATTATTTTAAAGCTCACACACTTTTAAAGCTACGCATAAAATTTAAATGCAAATTGCTATGATTTTATGATCTGCTACTGTATCAGACAGATACTTAGTAGTCTTCTTTTAAAGCATTTCTAAAAATAGCACAGTCATCAGATCCTTTGAGTTCCAGCCTCCTATTCCTAGATTGCCCACAGTGACGTCATTGGCAGGCCGCCAAGTGAGTTTTAGAGTGGGGCGCTCCCCTTTATCCCTCCCCATATTTCTTCTGTCTCCTTTTATAGGTATACCTGGACAGCACGCACAATTCTGCAAAAGTGAGAAAGGTAGGAGAGGAAAAAAAAAACTTAGGCTTCAATTTTGGAAAGTGCTACTTCCGGAAACTGGGAATCTCCAACAATAAAAACAAATTCGCGCTTCCAAGAAAAGGAAGTTATTGATTTTTAATATTTTGCTTTTTTCATCCACGAGCGCTACCGTTAAATAGACAGGTTCAACAGATTATATTTTTGCAATTTTTCAAAGAATTGCTATTGTTACTCCGTGAATATGAGGTCTATGACCGACTTTGCATATTTCTGAAAAATTTTACTGAAAAAAAAAAAAAAATATATATATATATATATATATATATATATATATATATATATATATATATATATACGGAGAGAGAGAGAGAGAGAGAGAAAAAAAGGAAGCTGGATGCAAATCTGGAAATTCTGAGAATATACAATTAATAGAGCTTTAATCCAAAATATTTAATTATTAAAATGTTTTAATAGTAAGCAATAATTGTGAGATTCTTTAAAGCTATTAAATTGCATTATGATATGCATTATACATTTTATTAGCCAAAGAGTCGTTGCTTGAATGAAAAATATGTTTTAACAGTACAAATATAATATTTATTTGATATTTGTATTTTAACTAAAAATACAGTTTTAACCTCAACAAATTTCTCTTAAGATTAATTTTGTTCATTTAAGACCTTCTTAAGATTAGTTTGCCCATTTACTTTTCTTCATCTTAAGATTAAGTTTGCTCTTTTAATTTTCTTCGATTTCGCTTTGTAGACATAAAAATATTTCTATGTGAAATAAGCTTATATTAACATTTTACACGTTAAATAACAATAAAAAAATGCTTACACTTTATGGTAAAATTTTTTAAGAACTAATTAGATTTTTAACTGACCAAAACCTGTATTTGAGAAGACTTGATAAAATTTTAATACTAATTTAAATGCTATCATAATTTTTTAATATCTTATATCAAAATTATTTCAGCCCTTTGTAAAGATTCGTTGAATTATTGTAGATTTTTTTATGGTTTGGTTTCAAATTTTGTTTCATTTTATTATTACCCAGTATTTTATAGTTATAGATGCGAAATTTCTCAAGAATTTACAGTCCCAGTCTTGCTTAAGTGTATTCTTTATAGTTAAGCAATTTTAATTTACTACTCCTTAGGTATATTCTTAAGGAATCGTAAATTCTAATTAATTTAAAAATGTCTTATAATTACATGTGCTTTATACGAGAATGCGTGCAAACAATTGTGCTACATATTAATGTTAATATTATGATGAAGCAAGAAATTTAACTGATAATTTCCAATTGTGAAAAAACACTTATATTTCTGTTACGCATTATTATTGTATTAAAACTTTCTGGTGTATTTTTTTAAATTGAATAAAATATATTAAACTAGAAAACATGATTTAAAATTAACATTTTCTAGTTACTATTAGATTCTAAGTTACATTTGAAAATTGAATGTAACTAGAACGTTGCATAATTGTACCCTTATTTGTGTATCTGAGAAAAATGTTCTTAATTCCTTTTTTAAATTTAGAATATATTAATTTGCGTTTGTGAACAAATACACTTTATAGACGCGTAGAAATAAAGCCTCAAATAAAATATTATACCCCCTTTAGACAAACCGCTAAGATTGGAAAAAATAATGTTATTTATTATACTATATGGACAGAGAATTTTCTTGATCATTCCATAATAATGTTAAACTATAACATGATTTCACTAATTTGACAGAACCTGTCGAAATAATGCTCATATAATAATTAAAAATGTAAGGAAATCTCTGTTGATGCGTTGTGTGGATTTGTGGAAAAAAATGAGCTCAAGTATATTCTTTGTCTGTTATTTATGGTACAGTAAAATTCCAATTATACGAATCGCTTTCAAAATATAAGAAAAATAAATTAGACTGAAGAAGAGAAGGAAAATGAGAAAGAGGGAAAAACTCAAGAAAAGAAAATAAGGGAAGAGATGAGAATGAGAGAGAGAGAGACATTTGAGGAATTCAAAAACATTCTTTTGAAATTTTCTGGATGTTCAGAAGTTAGTGCTGTAGATATAGGAGAATGAATTATGAGTGAGACCTTAGATTTCAAAGCTCAAATGATGGTAAACTTATTTAAAGTGTTGATTAAGATGATGACCTTAATAACCAAGTTGAAGCAGAGACGAGACCATCAGCTATTTGAGGGATTCGAAAATGCTTTGAAGTGGATGGAGCGTCAGCTCGAGTATGACCACATGCAAATTCACACTGTCAAACGGTGGCGGCCCAAAATTGGATAAAGGCAGTAAAACAGTTTACTCTGACTGAGATGTTCAGCAAGCAATGATCTTCATTTATAGCACTATACATACATGCCGTATTAATGTACAGCACTCGTAAGTGCCTTAACATGTAAAAGTGTTGCATTTTCATTTAATTGATTAAAAGTTTTTAAAATTATGTAGTTTTTCTCCCCATTTTTCAACGTACAATAATAAATTAGAATAGACCCTTTTTTGAAAAAGTTCAATTATCCGAATATTTAATTATCGAAATGGGGACCCGTCCCAATTGATTCGGATAATTGGAGTTCTACTGTATAAAATTTTTGAACGTAAGTCTCTTAATATTTTTAGAATGCATTCTAAGCTTATAGCTATGTAGATATCTACATGTGTGCCTTTTGGTGGTTGAACATTTTCCATTGATATATTTAATTTTCTTCTTGCAGTCTGAGAAGAGGTCCCGGAGCTAATGCCCAGGATCAAAGTGGTTACACCTCGCTTCATCACGCTGCTCTCAACGGCCACAAGTAAGAAAATATAATCATGTTAACTATATGTGTGTAATTATATTAACTAATTAAAAATTGGAATATTAATTTAAATGTTTTTCAATCCCTTAAGACTTTGTCATACAAGAATGAAATACTTCGAAAACAATATTTGTTGAAAGCATAAAATTTAAAGGCATTGAAAACATTTTTATAATTTCATATCAAAATTATTTTCATTTACTAACAACAGAGAAATTATTACAATTTAAATACTATTTTCAAAAGCATTTAAATAAATGGGGAAAATCGATTGGAAAACGTTGTGACCCAGAAACTGGTCTAGATCGATGAAATATATATTATTATATTTTTACGGAGAGATTTGCCTTCTATTCATATTGGTGTGAATGATAATAAATGGAATAATGAATTTAAAATGAAGTTTAATTAGAGTTTGAATAAATAAAATTTTTAATTATATTTAATTAATGATTTTAACCGGTTAAAGTGTTCTCATAAAAGGTTGAGTAAACAAATATGTATTCTTTATTAAAGAACCTGTTAGATATGAATTAAGTCAAGATGGCTGAAATTAAACTCAAAATCAAGGATAATTCATGAATTCAAGTATTTTGCGCCTGATATTTACAAATAATTATTTTGTAATTATAGTCTTTGTTTTTGCGTATAATTGTATTTAGTAATGTTTATATACTCACTTTAAAATAATTTACTTTTCATTATCATTAAATAAATTAAGTATTTAGTTTATTAACTATTTACTATATTCTTTGTTACGCCAACTACATTCATATTAACTTCAAAGCAAACATTTTGTGTGAAAATACCTTGACTTGAATTCATGTTCACAAGTTTCATATCGAGAATCTACTTTTTATTATAGTGTGTTCTCTCCGTTTTTCCTTTTTTTTCAGGGAGATCGTTTCGCTGCTGCTGCAGTATGAGGCTTCGACAAACGTCGTCGATCACAAGGGATCAACGCCGCTACACCTGGCGGCGTGGACTGGAAACACGGATATCGTTCGATTGCTTCTTGAGCAAGGACCATCGGTCCCTAACGTTAACCTTGCTGTAAGTGCCCCATTTTTTTTCCACTTTATGTTATCTCTGAATGTACATATGGCTGCAAAACTTCCGATCTCTTCATACTGAACCCAAATGAATTAATGTGCGTCTTATCAGATAAATAAAATCTCATCGATCGCGGGAAGTGTTGAAGAGAATTTCCGACGATGGTTTTGCTTCTCCCCTTTTCTTCGGTGCACTCAAGCGAGACGTGAAGGTCAGCTAAGATTATCTGTGCTTTTACATTCCTTCATTTTTATTTTTGTGTGTGGTTAAGTCGCAATTATGTGTCTGAGGGAAATTTTCCTCCCCTCATAAAATAATTATCCCAGTCACATGAAAACAAGCCCTGTCATACGTGGAAAAAAAACAGTCGTAATTCACAATTAGTTTCGTGCCTAGCGGCTCCTAACTGTGTTTTCGGGACCGCTCTTTCCATAAAAGAGATCTGAACACGAGATAAGGCGCTACCAGTTAGTGATTAAAAGATAAGTCGGAAATTTCCCACGCTTTGTGGACACGAAATTTTTAAGCATAAAGTCTCCTAACATAAAAAGTATATCCTAGTAGAGAAATGTTTTATTGTATTATAATTGACACCTTAATTACATTTTGTAAGATTTTTGGGATGCTGTACAAAATAACAAATAATAATTAATTTTAGACGGTATTTATATTAGAATTTTTAATAAAATACTAATTAATGTATTAATATTTATAAGCTGTGACAACTCAATTACTGTAATGACATTATCTCTCATTGAATTACTCGCTAAATATTAATATAGAATTATTATAATAATATAGAATTATTTCTTCTACTATTTGATGATGCATTTATTAGTTTCTAGCTTAAAACGTTTCTTGAATTTCAAATAAAATTATGTAATATTTTTTAATTTTCAAAAATATATATAATTTCTCAAGGTTGATCCAGTGTAGCTATTATTCAGTATATTGTTTCTTAAATAGAAAAAATATATAGTTTGATTAATAGTTTTGAAATCAAATAAGCTTCTAAAAGTAATTTTTTCTTACTTTTTATCTTATATTTTAACTTAATTTTTTATATTTTAAGATGTGTATTATGAGAAAAATATTTTTCTTTTCAATTATCTTTCTTTTTATACTATTTATAAATATTAGTTTAAAAATCCTTTTTTAAGCATTGAATTATTTCTGAATTGTGAAATTAATTAGGTATTACTGAATAATTTACAGTACAAGTTATTTATAACTTGTTATGTAAGAATATATATATACATATATATATATATATATATATATATATATATATATATATATATATATATATATATATATATATATATATATATATATATATATATATATATATATATATGCAGTAAATACACATCCTATACCTAACAAATTAAAATTCTCATTGAATTAGCATTTATTTCGAAGGATTTTACTTTTAATTAAAGAATTAAAAATGTATATTCGTAGTTTAAAAGTACGTTTAAACAAATATTTCAAAATTATTGACCAAATGATGATTGAAATGCATTTTCAGAAAATCAGACATCGATTAAAATTCCGTTTTAAACATTTTATAAGTATATCTGCACGGTGTGCTCAACCTCAAATTGTTTTGATATAAAATTATAGAGATGAATTACTTTAAATATTTGTATTAAGAATTATAAAATAAAATGAGCCATTTTTTTCCGGTATACTACGGAAAATATTTCGTATAAGTGAAAGTAAGAAAGAACCAAATGACTGATTATATCACTTAAAATAAATAATTTGAAAAGTAATTGTAGTACTTTTAAAATAACCAATGCTTATCAAATCGCTTGTATTTTTGTTTTCTGAAAGTAAAAACATAATTTTTTAATATAAATATAATATTCAAAAGGAAATGTTAAATATTAATTAATATGTTAAAAATTATAAATGTAGAAAACAAACTTATTTATCTTTAAGTAGATTTTTAAATTTAGAACAGCGTAAGTTGTGTTCAAAGTTCTATTAATTTTATTTTATTATTTTAAGTTTATATATATATATATATATATATATATATATATATATATATATATATATATATAAAATCGTGTTTTATATGTAAGCTGAAATAAATAATTATAATAAAGAAAATAATTTTAAAATGTACTTCATTTTCTGCACTTCTCTAACTCTATAAATGAGATACCATTTTAAAAAAGTTAACTGTTAAAAAGTGTCCTATTCTATGAATATATTTTTATTTACTTTATTACTGATCTACATTGTCCAAAACCTTTGGGAAAACTTTTATTTAAATTTTACTTATAATCAGTACTTCTATTCAGTCTACCAGAAGGTTAAAGCAAAAATAACTAAGAGCTTTGTACTCTCTTTTTATAAGGATATCGTTATTAATAAAATCGTCCTCGTTACGGTATTTATCCTCCTTTTTAATATTTGCTTTTCTTTCCTTTTCATCTCATTCTTTTTTTAAATAAAAATTGATTCCGAAAATTTTACTTTTTTTAAGTATAATAATAATTAAATATAAAATAACTTTGAGAATATTTTAATTCAAAAAATACTTTAAATGCGGATATAAATCAAAATAAATTATTCATTGTTAATATTTTTCAATTATGATATTTTCTTTATGTAGAACATTAAATATAGTTTTAAGAAAAAATTAGAAATATTTTCATTGTATACTGTACTCATAATTCATTGTATACTGTATTCAATACGAGCTTTAGATTAATAAATTTAAAGGTTAAAACTATTAATACATCATTTTATAATGAAATTAAAATTTTGCTGGATAAAATTTTATAAGATCATAGCACAATGTACCTCAAAAAGAAACTTTGACTTAAATAATTACATGTTTACATTAAAAGGTTAGCGTTTTATTTATTATTAATCAGCCAAAGCTATGTATGTGTGAGTTATTATTTCTTAAAAATTGTATTGGGTTTCTAGTAACCAAATTTTTTTTTATTTATTCAAAAAATATATTTGCAAAAAACTTATTATTTGAGATAAATTATAAAGGAAAATCCGCAGATGTATCAAAATTTAACTCAATAAGCAAGATATATAAAGTAAAATTAATTAAAAGTCATCAATTAAATCATATTAATTTAAAAAAATCACAAAATATATCACACTCATGCAACTTAAGTATTCGTGCTTGTTACTAAGAATTTACTAACCGTCATACTTCTCTGATGACGTCATTTATATAACTTAGAACCAAATGAAATTCCTTCATGAGACTAAAAGCATTTCAAATATTGTTTTATAATAAATTCTGAAGTTCCCCCTAAGTTGCTTCGTTTCTTAGATAAGTAATATCTGTTACTTGAGCTAGTTACAGATAAGTAAGGGCAGTTAAACTTTAATCTATTATGGCTTATTTTTTTTTAATTTAATCCTTTTTTCTTAATGTTGAGTGTGCGTAGATTATTGTTCAATGATATTTCCATTAGCTCTAATTGAAATTCACTCAGTGTCATTGGAATTTGGTATAGAGTGGTTGGTTGGAATCGATTGGGTCATATTTAGCAAAACGCAGGATCTCAACACTCTCCACTGCCCGGTAAAAATGACATTGTGGGAGTGGATTTGCAAATCATTGCATCATGTTGTGAATTGCCCACGGACTAAAGCTGTTGTAAGACGTTTTAATGTCCATCGCGTATTTTCCTTTCGGGAAGACTTTTCATAAAGTGGCCCATATTCATGTGTCATAAGGGTAATTTGGAAAATTCCCAAGCACTCACCTGACTGCTATGTATGAGTAAAGCAGAATCCATCTAAAGTTGTTAAATAGTGACTGGAGTTGAGCCTAAGACATTACGTTTCCAAGAACATCGTTCTACCTCTAGTCTACAGTAAGACGAGTGTGATCACATTTTGTTAACTCGGACTGGAAGTATGATGACTATTACTTTGGATTCCCTTGACAATGCAGCTTAAAGACAAACAGTAACTCTGGTGGGCCCATCGACAAAGCTGCATACAAGATTTGCACAATATCATCCTTCCAAAGAGTCTGGTACTACATTCAGCATTCTGTGGCCGTATTATGGCATTCCCGAAGAGAACAATCATTACCTATATCATTTTGGCCCCATGTGCTAAGTGTGATAATATTGGAAGCCATATGGTACATTTTTGATTAAGATCGATGGCAATTTGAATATCAGTGTATTTTTGAAAGCTTAAAGACAATGGTTATGCTTTATCTTCTGGGCTTGTATCGCCATCTTTCAATATGGCAATACTAGAGCACATATTGCAAGGCATTTTCTGATGCTCCTCGATAGTAAAGCTACCAAATTATGGATACAGCCCTGCCATAAAGATAGTCTTACTATAAAATGCCAAAATGACTTAGTAGTTTCACACTGCTTCCCGTAACGTTTATGCCCATATCTTATGTGTTTCTAAAGATACTGTATCTAAGGTCATGACAGTATACTCACAACACTAATAAACAAGCTCAGCAAAGCCTAGGAGATGGAAAGGGAAGCTCAGTGAAAGAAACCAAAGGATACTTGAGCACTTTGTAATGTCTAAAAATTGAGCAACTGTGTCAAAAATGATTGCAAAATTCAATTAGCATCTGGATTCTGCAGTGTTAATTATTATAGTTAAAAGCACTTTAATAAACAGAACATTTATGGTAGAGCTGAAATTTCCCAGTCACTTGTCACAAATGTTAAAACCAAATGACGTCTGCAGTGGTGTAAAACTAGTAAAACCTGGTCGATCGATATGTTAAAGAAAGTAACATGTTCTGGAGAGTCATCTTTCACATAATTTATCCTACAGCAGGACGGGTTCACGTTTCGGACGATATCTGCATAAACGTATGATCATGATTGTCTCCTTCTAATCATCAAGCAGGAAGATCAGCAATGTTCGCTCGGGTAACAGTTGGGAGGGTGACCACAATTCCCCCTCACTCTGTTACTGAAGTTCTGTGGGGGTTGGGGATTTGTCCACGTTAATCCACGGCGTCCAGTACCCTTCCACTGGTGTGGTGTGACTATGGAGAAAAGGTGAGTATGCCCGGAACTCGCTTGCACCTTTATGCATTCATATATGTCCTGCCCTACATAGTTTCTAAATATTTTACCAATTGGAAATATCTGGCCATTGGTGGCTGGTCTCTCGTCCCTACCCAGTCAACATTCAATAAATATATCTTTTTATTTGCTTATCTCCATGCAGTGCAGTTTTAATGGCCAGCAGTAAAGCTTCAAAGAAAGATGTGCATTTTCAACGATTTCTTCAATCTGTAAACACTGGAAAATAATAGCAAATATTTTGTAAGTATAAAAATTGGACCTTTTAGGGAAGAAATTTATGGTGGTGAGAGCTTATAGAACCAGAAGTATGAATTACACCCGCAGATTTAAAAACTTTCATGTATTGAATGTCATAAATATTGGATCGAAACTTTCTTGAAAACTAGATAATTTGCCAAAATACATTTAAATATTGTTTGTATGCTTAAATTGTCTTCTGCATACTTTGAAACATTAACTTTCAGTCTATCATAACTAAGCATGCTTTATTAAGTAACTGACATTGCAGTTATTTATGATGAAATGAACCTTTATGATTGTTTTTTTAATGCCAGTGTCTCTTTAAGGATAAAATCATGCCAAAAGTTTCAATGTCAAAATAAAATGGCACTTTTTATGTACTAATAAATAATCAGGGTCTATGTTTAATTGTAGAATCTGAATCTCTACTACTGTTTGCATTTTTGCCACAAAAGAGCTTCAAAACTAGAATGTTCACTTACTAATTATCTATACATAAAAAAACTTCAAACACAGAGCAAAGATTAAAGATAATACCAAGTTTTGTATACTAAATATACATTGCAATCAGATAATGTCTGATATCAAAAAATGTTATCGAATAAAAGGTTGGAGATATTGCACTTCATTTTTATCAAATGATTGTTTTTTTAATTTTTGGAGAAGTCTTATTTTCAAATAATAATAATAATAATAATATATAAATAAGAACGACAAAATTAAGCTTAATATGATAGATAACTCTTTTGCAGTACAATCCTTAGTTCTTCCATATTTTCATATATTTCTGTCACTTAGGTTACTTGAATACAGCTACTCCTTTTTTACAATGCATAAAACAAAATCATCCAGTTTTTATTGTCTTTACCACATCCTTAGGAGATTCTTTTTATAAACTTTTTTTTTGTTACAAGGTTTCGTGTATTATTTTGAAACTATGAATGTGTGTATCTTGTTGAGACTATTCTGAAATGCTTTTCAACTTAATTACTTGTAATAAATGAAATGGGTTAAACTATTAAACTGAAAAGATTTAGGATCATTCTGACTTGGAAGAATAACAATTTAAAAATAGAACTTTTTAATTATTTGACACTTACCATTTTCCAAAACTTTAAGTAATAAAAAAGTACTTATATATTTTATAGAGTTTATAGAAAGACAAAACTGAATTAACTATACTTAACAAGCTGCATAAAAGGCTTAAAATTATTAAATGAGCAGAATTTATTTCATTAAAATTTTAAATTCTTATAATGGCCCATTAGGAAAAATGGTTTAAAATATACCTATTTTGGATAAGTATATGATTTTCAATCAACAACTTACTCATAAATTAAATACTTAAAATTTGTTGATTTTACTTACAAGATTCAAATGTTGTGATAAAAATAAAAATAGAACAATGATAAAAATAATCTTAATAATTAATTTACTTTAGAATTAAATAAATAATTTCCTATTATTAGTATTAGTATTATTAGTATCAGTGATAAAGTATTAATTCTCATTTACAATCATTTTACTATTGTTTTTGCACAATTTATGTTAATTATTTATTATAATTATTCTCACATTTTACAATCATTTGCGAAATAGTTAAAGTAGCAAAGTTCGAGCTTCATAGTAAAATAAATTTCAAAAGTGAAACACAGAAAACATTTATTTTGCAAGATTTTTGATGTTTTTCTCATTTATTTATCATTTTACTTTTTATTAACACTCATGTTTTGTTTTTGAAGAGGTTTTCCAAACTAAAAATGTTTGGTTTTATTTTAGAACCACGACCGGGAAACGCCTCTGCATTCCGCTGCTCAGTACGGCCACACCGAAGTCGTATCTCTCCTGCTCAAGGTAACAATTTTTAGTTAAACTTCCATGGCAACAGTTATCTTACAATCAATAAAAAGTAAATATTTTTATTAATGAGATCTTAAAGGTTCATGAGTGTTGTACGATTTTTAATTTTAATCTGAGTTACATTACATTTGATTACAGATTCATTGTTTTCTCATTTAGAGATAAATAATATTTTTCTTAACTATTTTGTTAAAATGTTTAACTTTTGAGCATGTAGAATAAAAATTAATGTTTCAATTGTTTATTTGGACATGATACTTTATTATAAAAATAGCTTCTTTTTTTCATCTTTGTCTATTAGTTTTGAGCTTTTAAATTTATGGTATAGATTTTCAAGTAATTTTTGGATTTTTTGAGTTAAGTTTTAATAATTGAAAATCGCGTTGAAATTGAGGTAAATTTATGCTTATCATTTCAAATTATTTTAAAGAAATTTCAAAATAATTTTTAATGAAAGTTTGGAAAAAATATTTGCTTATGTTTCCAAAGGAATTTTAAGAAATTTGGATAATGATAAAATGTGTATACGAATATATTTAGAGATAACATTTATCTATTTCTCTTGTATACTGAAACTACAATAATTGTTCAAATACTTTTTTAAAATCAGTTAATATATTTATATACGAATTTTACTTATATTTTGAGCTCTAATTGTTTTACTATTTTTTTTTTAAATTTTACGTGGATATCAGAGATCGTATTAATTTTCTTGATGAAAATATTATACATAAAATAAGCTTTTTTTCTCAATAAGACTTCTTTACAAATTAATTCAAATTAGCAAATAAGTTAGTGATTTTAATCAAGGGAAATTCTTATAAAATTGTGTAGGTTGAAGGTTTATCGCTCTATGATCATTTTTTGTATACGTGATATTTAATTGCGTCAAGATTATAAAATTGGAAATGGATAATGAATCACTAAAAAATCCATGCACCAGATGAGGAAGTCAAACTTGTGAACGTTTGAACAGAAAGCTAATATTTATGTATCAAATCAATTAAATTTTCACGGAAAAACTGTGCGTAAGTTTTTATGGCGAGAATTTTGACATCGACAAAACTGACGAGAGCCATTCATTGTTTTTCCCCTTTTATATAGTTTATAAATTACACTTAGAAGCTTTTTGCATTTTTTTATTGTAACGATCGTTTGTTGCCTTTAAATTGCAGAAAAAATACTGTTTCGGGAAAATTTTGAATATGTGCTTGATTTCTGAAGTGGGAATTTTATGATGGTCTTATTACTATCTCCCTTGGAGATTAGAATACAGTAAACAGGTTAAGGAAAGATTTAACATATTATTACCACAGAGAACCATCTCATCATTCACCAAGTTCAAACTTTACAGCTCAGAGCATGTGGTATTATCTTCGCAAATCTCTGTTTTGCTAAACTATAGCAGATTGTAACTATATCAGAGAGTAAACATTCGTTTATCCATGAATGCCTTATTCATTTTACTGTTTATCCGACAATTTTTGTTTTTTAAAAAAGGGCAGTCTCTGATTAAAAAAAATTTCAGTGAGCAAAAATAGAACATTTAAAATTTTTATAAAGAAACAAATGCACAAATTTATAAAAAAATGATTACCATTTTCATTCTTCAAATAATAAATGTGTAATAAGAATGTGCTATTATTTATTTATATGCACTGCTCTTCTTCTTCTTCTTAGAATTGGGTTTGTATGTCATTGGGCACCTCTGCTTTTATCAGCATTTTGTACCATTAACTCCAAACCCAATGTTTCCTAGTTCCAGTTGCTCGGGTCACCCACTTTATTAATAAAGTCCGATAACCCTTTAATGGAGTCTAGGTGTAACTCTCTAGTATGGATGATGCCTAAAGAGGTTAATCTAGGGAGGGCAAGAGCCTCACATTCATAAATGATATGCTCTGCCGTTTCCTCTTGCGAAAATAATTAATAGATATTGAGTTTGCGGATTGATCTTGCACTTGGAGAAGTGTTTGATTGATAGGTACATAATTGACAGACGTAGTAGGCTATATGAAATAATAATGGCATTTGTTTGGCAGAGAAAAATGTTTTATCGATCATTTGGTTATAAAAGAAAAAACAACACAATTTGTGCATATGAGGAAAACAAATTTAAAAAAATCTTTCCTTAAAAGAAAATCACCTTTGGTGTGGGTATGGTTTTCTCGTGGGGGCGGCCAGCAACATTGAACACCTTTGAGGCATCACGTCTATGAAACTATCAATGAGGGGCTGGAGTATACTGTTCCATTCCTCTAGAAGAGCTCTTTTAGGTTTCTGGAGAGTTTGCGGGTGTGGTAGGCGTCTAGCAACTCATTTGCCTCGAATGTCCCAAACATGTTCTTTTGGGTTCTTGGGTTCATGTCTAGAGAACATCATGACCATTTCTTTCGTATGATTCCTTACACCAAAATAAAATCATTCACTAAGTTATCACGATGTGGCCTGCAATTATCTTCCATTAATATAAAGTCATCTCCAGATGCTGCAGTGGAAGGGATCTCATTCCTATATTGGCCACCGGTGTAAGCTCCATTTCGAATGCTATGAAGAACCGGTATGCCCATCAAAGATCATCGACAAATCTGATAGTTTCGTGCACAAATACAGAGTTGCTTCTTGTGCCATGTTTCATCAAGATGAAAATACGCCTATTATCAAGATGAAGACAGACAGACAACGAGAGGAGAGAGCCCTGTACTGTACCTATTGGTTATCAGGTAGATATCAAGATGAAGAGAAAAACGGGACTCTTCAGATAAAAGAATATTGTATCATTCATTTATCCTTTAGTTTACATGCTTTATTGCATTGCCCACTCCTTGCGGAACCGATGTTGCCTTGCTGTTAACGTGACATTAATAGTTAGGGAACATACAGTCCTACAGTGTAAAGGGAGTTTCGGACAGTTTGTGTCGAAATTGTGGAAACAGTAGCCGAGTGAAGTTGTTGCATAAGACGAGTGGCATTCCTTCTTTGGTGTCTCCGAGCCGTTAAATTCATTGATCGTGCTGCATGTCTATGACCTTGCCCTAAACTTCGGCATGCGTTTCCTATCTCCAAATATTGTTTCCAGATCTTTAAAATCACACTTTGTGAAACCAATGGCGTCTACTATTTCAGATTATATTTAATTTCGCCCTAAATGGCCAACAACTTTCCAAGCTTCTGTTTCGGTTAAATGACTTTATTAAGATATCGCACTCATAGAAATAACAGTGAATGTCGATTATTCCTTTCCGCTACATCTTATTCTCTACCGTATTCTACGTCAACTGGAAAGTTTGAAAATGTGAAAAAAAATTTCATTTTGAGACTTTCTTTTTTCTGTTTATGAAAAAAAAAATTGCTTATACCTTTATTTTATAAGACTTTCTATATCCTTTAATTGTTTTCACAGTGTATCTATTCAGTCTTTTTAGCTATAGTAGAAATTAAGCGTAGTTTTGAACCTACCTCTTTTGCGTTGTTTTATTAGTTTGAATTAATAAAAATGGTTTGCTGGAAACATTATGAATGCGTGAAACAAAAAGTGCAATTCATTCATTTCAGTTTTTTTACATTGCATGAAATTATCTTTGTGAGATTTGGAAACGCGAGACATTTACTTTTAATTCAATTACATATCTTATTTATTATTTTCAGAATTGTGTATTGAAAAGGATTTTATTTGTATAAGAAACTTAAAAATTAATGCATGGATGAATCAAAGCCTAGAATTTTTTTGTTCGTGTTTATTCTGTAGACAGCAGTTGAATGATTCAACACAAAAGGAAGAATTTCAAAAGCTACTGATGAGGAATCTTGTAAATGCTTTGAAAATAGCTTTTAGTAGAAATTCATGCCGTGAAATAGATTTAAACAATCCGAAAAAACTAAATAACTTATCTATTTCCGTGTAATCAGGCTTCCATAACATTTAATCAAGCGAAGTTTAAACTTTTTTCAAAACTACCCTGATAATTAATATTTTAATTAAATAATTTACTGATGCTTTCTCCTAAAAATAAAGTATAATTTTTAAAAAAATTGAAACTTTTAATTTTTAGTCCATTTTATTAATTATCTTTAAATTTATTTGAGCTGTTTGATTATGCGAAATGTGTTTAAAAGCGAACGCAAAATTTTTGTTTTATCTGTCAGGTAACTTCCTTTATTACAAAATTATCAAAAATAAAAGTCTCATAAATATTTTTTCAAAAAATAAAATTGATTGTGGTGATAAAACAAGTTATAGTATGTTATCCCTTTGTAACATAATATTATCAATCTCATTGTGCGAAAAATGTAAACTATCGCATTTCAGTGAAATAATTTTCCTTTCTTTGTTTTTAGCATTAAAAATAACTCTCAGATTCAATAGATAATTTTTATCTCACAAACATAAACTAAAATCAACAAATTCTAATTTACGGTTGTTAGATATAGAGTCAAATAGGATATAAAATTTTGCATTTTATTGAAAGGATGACATCATATAAAGATATTTATTTTAAAAATAATTTTAACATGGCGCATGTATATTTCAACGATGAAAATTTCGTTAATGTTTTAATTACACTTCTGACGAGTGAAATTATTACACCGGATAAAAAGGCAAATAACAAAATTATATTAATATTAAAAATATATTTAATAAAAAAAACAAGCGATTAAAATTGAAAAAAGTTTGGAGGCATAGATTTTGAAAAATCAGTATCGAGTATCAATAACCGAAAATAAGAAATTGGAACAAATAACAGAAGTAAGAATATAGTGTAAAATATCAGTTTCATTAAATAAAGAAAGATTGAAGTCAAAAAGTCAGTCCATCGTCAAACACTTACCAGACAGCTTTTAATAATCAAAGGTATAGAGAGTACTAACTTGTTTAACCAGTATACTTCTCTATTCCTAGCTGAAAGTTGGGCTCAACCAATTGGTGGAAGTTTCCTTATGGGAGTCTTAGTAACTTAGAAGTAGAGAGAAAGCAAAAGACTTCCGCCGTCAAACCTGGCACCTTCAGAGGTATTATTTCATTTGGAGGACATTGCAACCATGATCCATTTAAGCAGCAGCTACTAGTGAATGACGACGGCTCTTTGATTCAGTCAGGACTCTAATTCATTGCTCTCCGATAGTGAGAGCCACGCTATATCCAACCAGGGCCCAGCGACCATGTAATACTGACATATAGCCAGCAGCTTAATACTTTCGGTTCCAAGAAACGACCATACAGATCGTTTTTTATCCTGCGGAAATGCAATGGCTCGCAGAAATCATATAAAATTTAGAAACACGGGCTTAAATTTAACAGATATACAGTTCTTTATTTTAAGAATCCAATCAATGTGAACAACAGTGTATGCAATGATATTCAATAACCACACTCTAATTGATGAACCGCATAGTAATGACGAACATATGGAAACAATGAACGTTTCCTAAGATCAAATAAACACAGAAAGAACCATCATGATTCTATAAACTGTTATCAGTATTAGGTTCGTCGTAGATTATGTCATTGAAGGTGATTCTGTCTATGATGCAGTATCAAACACTTCTCCCACGACTTCTGCAGAGCTGATAATCCTTGATGTTGCAAGAATCGAGCTCCTTACGCAGATATATGATGTTTTGCAAGTGATTACATTTCTTGTCTTATACCTTGTTATGTAGTTGTAGGGTCCATTAAGACTTTACGGGTAACATATTTGTCTTCAAATCAGAGTCAAAATGCAGTACAAAAATTCAATAAATTAGAATAATTTTCATAACTGTGCATTTTCGCTATGCATTGTTTAATAATCTCCAAATTATAGTTTTAGTAGTTTTTGGGAAATTGTATGAAAAGGATATTTATATACATCAACCAGATCCAATACCATTTAAGAATTTGTCATTATCATAGAGAAAAATTAATTTTTCTTTCTTAATTTGATGAAGTCGAAGGAAATATGACATTGTTTTTGCTGTATAATATTCACAAACTCGCAAAACTAGACAAATTTAATTATTTACAATTAATATATGAGGAAATCCTTATGGAAAGTTTTATTTTTGTGCACAATATATATATGTCATAGCTAAAGCAATTTTGCTGGTACAAATTTGTTGCATACTTCTTTTATGCTTTAGCAATTTTAAAGAAGTGGGATTTAAGTAATTTTGATTTTATTTGTTTTCAGACTAGATGACAAGAAATTAAATTCAAAAATAATTGCAATAACGTAGTGCTATTATCTGATAGCATTACATCGAATAAAATTTCATGTTGATGTCATAACTTAGTCAACTAAAAGCAAATTATTGTTAAGGTCAAATGCTTTGTTGTATTTAAAATAATCCATTTAGTAGTAATTAATTATCAACTGAGCTATAAGTATGACTCAAAAATATATTTTAGTAAAGCTGAAAGAAATGCAAATATTTTGAATATATATACTTTCAAAATCATAACACCACAGCTTCAGCAATGATCATAACACCTCAGCTTGCTAGATATTTATATTCTGTTAACTGACAATCTCCTTTGTTTCAGCATGAGGCTGATCCGACTGTTCGAAACTTAAAAGACGAGTCACCACTTGACCTGGCAGCCCAGTATGGACGACTGGAGACTGTCCAGCTGCTCGTGGACTCGGATCCTTCATTGCTCAAGAAATGCACTACAAGGCATTCGCCACTTCACTTAGCATCGAGAAATGGGCACAAGAATGTGGTCAAGGTTTTACTTGATGGCGGTTTTGATGTTAATTATGTAGTAAGTGCTCAGAACTTGTAAAATTACTACATCCTCCCAGGTTATCAAATTTATTTAATTAAGGAAACTAATTCATTTCGGAATCTAAATTCTAATACTGTAGTTCATTGCACAAATTAAAACATTATATCTTCAAAAAATTGTATACCTACATCTATCTCTCTTTTATGTATTTAACATTTGTTAAACGAAATTGCATAGGATACAAAGTTAAATATACTTTTGCTTGATATGTTAATTTAGAATTCTATTCGCATTTTTCAGGCTGAAAGTGGCAGCGCTCTACACGAAGCTGCTTTGTACGGCAAAGTAGAGGTTGTTAAATTATTGTTAGATTATGGTAAGTAAAAAGGATTGTTAATTTCTCAAGGATTCAGTGTAGATACCTCTTGGTTTGGCGAAAAATTTGACAATAAATATTGGTGATAAAATTATACTTTTGGTTGTTCTGATTATTTTCAGCAGTTTAAATAACGTGATTTTGGGATAGCCATTTTGTTTCTCACATCTTGGAGTAAAACGTATCGCCAAAAAATCAAACGCGTGGAATCCGTAAGTAAACTTTTACCATCTCTTTAATTTTTTTTATAAAATTTGAGTGAGAGAAAGGATAATGTAATAATTTCAATGTTACAACAAATGTCGTCTCATAGTCAATAAATAATTCCTTTACATTTGTACTTTTATTAAATATGCCTGGAAAAAGTTTAAAATAAAATCGGTAGATCGATCCGGTTATCAAAATAATACATACCTCATTTCGAGATAATATCATAACACCAGTAATTCCAAAACGTAAAATAATATTACATAACCTATTTTTTCAATTTGTTTTTAATAATAAATATATTTTAATGAATAAATAATAATATAGTGCTATAAAATGCCATTAATTATGACACTAGTATGAGTTAATATGTACTTTTCAACTTGATTATAAGATCATAATATTTAGGAGTTATGTAAAATACAACAGATTCCATTTATTCGTGTTATTAATGTTCTAATGAATTTTGTGATATGAGTATTGCTTTAAGAATGCATAATAATTAATAATAACTGCATGGTTAAATAGTACATGGATTTTTAATAAATAAAGAAATAAAATTGTCATCTTTCAAATTAATTATTCCATATATATTGGTATTTAAAACATACATAACTGAATAATGCCGATTAATTTTCAAATTAATAAATAAATTTATTATCAATTAATTAGTAATACGGAAAGGTTATGTTCTAACAAAATCGTAGATTTTATTATCATGATTATGAAAGCATACTAATCATACTAATAAACTAGCAATTTTTCTAATGAAATTAATATGTTTATAAAAATATTACTCTTTCTTGCAAATGTAGTCACGCATAGATAACTGAAACAATTGTTATTCATTTATGATTTTTCGTATCTAAAAAAATGAAAGACAGAAACAGCGTTTTTATTTTCATGATAAAATAAAGTCACAATTGTTTGTGCTTATAGTTTTTAATTTTCGGTAAAAGTTTGCAATCGGGCACCTCTTGATTCGTTAGAGATTTTTTTAAAACCAAAGATAGGCTCTAAGATTTAACTAAGAAGATGGCCTCTACAACAAGCTATACAAATACAGGGTTATCAGAATTTGAATTTTATCGCCAAAATATACTGTCAAAATTTTCGCTAAATCAAGGGGTACTCGACTTTACACCGAACCCTTATTTTATCATATTTTTATGATATAGCCGCAAGTAATTAATATTTAAAAAGTTAGAATTAAAGGTGTTACTTATATTGTTTACAGGTATTGATGTAAATTTAGAAAATAACTTGAAAAGGACTGTATTTGATCTTCTCGAAGATTTAAACACTGCCATAGCGAAACAAATATCTAGAATAATAAGAGGTATATTTTTATTGTATAATTTATGTAACATTTTATTACATTTTGTTAAAAAAATGTAATAAATGACCCATTTAATAGATTTTTTATTCTTACTTTTTTCCAATTTTATTGTATTTCTTGAAATGGCTTCAGCTGAAAATAATTAAAATATCCAAAGATCAACCAATATAATTAATTTTTTCCATGATGTGAATCACATTTTTTTATATTTATAAGTTTACTTGCAGAAAAATAATCTTTACACTATATCTTTCAGAATATGGTACAAAAATATTATTATTTACTAATTATTTTGACGCAATTTTTTTAAAAGACAAATAATACCAATTATTAGAAATTTTTTACCTGAAATATTTTGAGCTTAGAGTTTTTTCATTTAATGTTGTTTTTCGTTATTAAAATCTATATATTTAAATGTAGTCTACATTTTCTTCATTTACATCTGCTCTTTCACGTGTAATCGATTGCTTTTCTAATTAGAAAAATAGGTACTGGAATGAATTCTTGAATGAATGGTTACCTCATAGAAAATAATTTATATTTCAGAACGTATAAATTGTAATTAAAGAAACTTTTTCAATTGGCTTTTAATGCATAGTAAATTTAATGGATTGTTATGATTATGGAATATGAGCATTAGATGCAAAGGCTTAACTTCGGTTTACGGATAACCTATCTAACTGCTGAAAGAGATTTTAAGGCATTTGAATATTCGCTGTGAACTAACTTCCTGATTTTTCGTAAATCGTAATTTATGCTCACGTGTTGAAAGGAAGGAAATCTGGCAAATTAACTAGTCACTTCACTGATAAATTTTCAGATGAAAGAAGAAAAGACAACATCCTTCTTTTATAGCTCAATGTAATCTAAATCGAAACAGGAACTTTTCATTCATATTGAAGCAAATTTTGATCATCGCGCTTAAACTAATCTATCAGGTGTAAACGAATGGTTGTTGTGACCTGACCACCATCACTACAGACATTCTAAATCAGGTGAAAGCTACATAGACATTCAGTCTTCTGGTGTTGTGTACATATCTTGTCAAACCGTTCGCAATATATTATATGATATATGACACCGCATGTGGCAAACCAGAATCCATGTCCATTTTAATTCATCCTAATCAGTCTACCTAGCCTGATGAAAGGAATGTCGCTGGGCCGATGAATGTTATTGAGAAATGATTTCAAGCAAATTCCGATTCAGTTGAATGAAGAATGTAGATTGAGAGGATGTTTCAAATCGACAACATCTTCCTGACTTTATAAACTCATCGCATTTTAATCACTTGTGTAATTTCTTGTGCAAAGATGAATAAATGTTACATATACATGGATATTTATATGGACATAAGAAAACCTCAAGAAATTTGAAGCAGAATAATGTTTTTGTTTACCTTGTGATGATCTAACAATTTGCTATAAGTGTGATTCACCTAATTGTTAGCCCCCTTACCATATTATTCTAGAGCCAATTCTTATATGTGATATGGAAAACTTGCACCGCTCAAATAATATATTCTTTCGTTACTAGGTTTATATCATGGCTTATTGGTAGGTGCTCCTAGTTATCCTAGTATCAATCCCAGTCACACAGTTGAACAACTGGAGTTAGGTGTTACGTTTCAGCATACACTTTTGTTAGGCTGTGTAAATTGGAGTTTTTTGGTTTTCTCTTTGTAATAATAGAATAAGGCCTACTATTTGTAAAAAGGTTTTACAAAAGGGAGGCACATAGAAGATATTCAAATGTCTAAAGCACCTTATGCCTTCTTCGTTGCCTACTGAGTGGTGTCTAAATACATACTTTTATTTTTTGCGTTGAGTATGTATCTTACCTCGATAGGTTCTGTTGGTTCTCCTGTATGAGGTCATCATGATTGTTAAAATCTAATTTTTTTTTACTTCTATCATTCAAACGCTTTCACTTAATGAGGATGAGAATGCATCACCATTTATATGAGAATTGAATAAAGCACTACTTTTTAAATACATTTTTTTTTAACAAAGAGTGAAAATAAAGCTCATTTGAAGTTATGCGGATTTTTAAAATCCCATAGGTGAAAATTATAATTTGTTACTGAAGTAAACAAATGTTTGTTACTTAAATGTTTAAAATTATATTGGCAAAAATTAATTTTACTTACATAATGAAATATAATAAACAAATAAATTACAAATTTTAAAATTTACAATATTTCAAGGAATACTCTAAAAATTAATATTGGGTTAAATTTAAAAACTTGATATTGTTTTTGATATATGGTTGATTTTTTTAATGATAAATTAGAGCAAAATACCTTGCTTGATTTGAAACGCTATTAGTCACAAATCAATCTAATTACATTTTACAATTAAAATTCAAACATTTTTTTTGCTTAGTATAGAAGTAGTGGCTTATGGCACATTTTTATTTTCAGAACACACGACTGCGGTGGGGAGGGTTGAAGACACTAGCAAGTCCCCTTACTCAACGTCACCCCTTCCAGCTTCAGCTCAGTTTCGACATTTGTTCCTACACCCGAGAAGCAGAGTTCGCTCCTTCCTCTAGTCAGAAGTGGTTCCCCTATGTCCGAGGCCACGGACACCATCTGTTCCTACAACAGCAGCAAGCGATCTTCCACGTGAGTTGGTCTCATCTCTTCTAAAAACAACTCCGATGGCTATAGAAGCCTCATAAGTTTTTTTTAACGGTTTCAGTTTCCTTTTGTGAAATTTTGAAACATTTATATAAATCCTTTAAGAAATATTTGCACTTATCATATTTATAATTTATTTTGTTTAATATGTAAAATCAATTCCTGATGTTATTGTCGTCATCGGTTTTTGTCGGCAACAATATTTTTTAATTCTACTTTAAAAGTAACGTATATAAAAGAAATTTATCTTACTAAATAAACAAACATTAAATTTATAATACTTTAATATGCTTTTCTTAAAGATTTGATTTAGTTATTTAAGATAAATATTTCTTAAGTTATTTTCCTAATTAATACTGAGTCATCCCAAATTCATTTATATTTCATTTTGTCATTTGAATTTTTTATACATAGTTAATGATAGAAAAAAATAACTGATTCATATTAATCTAAATTTTTCTTTTTGAATCATATCCTTATAAAGTTAAATTTTACCGATCATAAAAATAATGTATAATGTGCAAAATAAGTTGATGGTTTATTTATTTTTTTCGCTGTTTCTTCAATCTGATTAATTGCTATTCATTCTGATAACTAATGTTGGAACACGTCAATAGCTAATGTTATAATTACCTTAAGTTAATTTTGCAAAAATATAATAAGATCATTTTATTTTCTAATTAATGAATATATTGTTGTGTCGAATATTCCTTTAAGTCTTGAATTTTTGACTTAATCATGAAAATGTAGCTTCCATTTTTCAGTGTTTACGAATAAAAAATTATTAAACATTGTTATGAATAAAAACTGCTGTCATATCATTAATATAAAGTTATACAAATCATCACGTTACTATTCCTTAAGTGTGTCAACTACGAATGAGCATGGTGGATAATTAGTATAAATTATTTTGATATGTCTGATAATTTTTTCTGAGAAATTTAGAGTCAACATTAAGTCATATTTTCAAGGGAAATGTAATGGAAAATTTTCTGATAACTCATTAAATGGAACAAATACTAATTGTAAATTATTGTTATCAATAGAATGGTATCTGTTTACTTTTATCATTAAGATTACATCGATTGAAAAATTGCCGAAAATAATTGAGAAACAATATTTAATTATTTTCATTTCAAGTTAAAAATTTGCTATAATTTTCTGTGAAAGCGCTTCTTATACACTGTTGACCATATAAAATGAAAAACCCTATGAGAAGTGAGCAAATCACGTAAAATTTACATCACAGGTTTCCGACGGGGTCATATGGGAATCAGGAACATTACAACACGTGCACACATCGTGAACGATTTGTAATGCCACCTGTCAGTTTCTTACAAAGGGAGGAGAGATTGCTGATTTGAAGAACTGCAATTACTTTTTAACTTTAATTTATTTGCTCAAACTATTTAATTGTGCCTCGTATAAGACATCTCGCGTCTTTCCATTAAAATCCTAATTTCCACCGAGGAATATTGGTAGCCTATAGGAATTGTGGAATATTCTTCAGCGAGATCATTGATCATGGTGGGCGAAACCAAACAACTATGGTGTGGTATACAGGAGGATGTAAGGATTTATATATATATCACCCATCTCTCTGAACCACTGCATGTGATGAAAGGTATAGTGTGTGCGTTCAGTGATGGATCGATAAGTGTATCATGAACAATAGCAAAACAGATTCAGTCTGTTAGGCATTACCATTCGACATTCCATGTCACTTACATTTAAGTGGGTTTCTGCAAGGTATCCAATGCTTCATTTACCTTTGCCTCAGAATCACAAGTATTTGCGCCCTCAATGGAGTGATGAAAGACGGGAATATTCAACGGAATAGAGCTAAATTGTCTTAATCAATGAACCTCGCTTCTGCCTGCAGTACTATGATGACTGGATTCGAGTTTGGTGGTACTGTAGTAAGAGACTACTGAATTGTTCTGTTATGTTTCACACTACATGATGTTGCATTTGATATCATGGGTTGGGAGTATTAGATTTCAATTCCATATTTTTCTACTACCCTTTGTCGATACACTGAGTAGCCAGTGATAGGTAGCGTGTGTGGTCCTCCCATACCTTCAGCCATATTCAAACAGGATAATGCAAGACCACAAGGGGCATGCAATATTGTGCGGATATCAGTGTCTTCACCTATCAGATTCGTTTTCGAATTCATTTTCACCCGTCAGATCGAATACTTTCTTTAGCTAGTTCGTTATCCCGATTAATCACTAAATAAAATCTGCGGTCTATGCTTGCCCAGAATTGGCCCGTCATACACCACCTTATATCATACCAGATCAAATTTGACAATGTAAGGGTACTGCATAGGTGGCTATACCCCTAGGATACCTCCAAAAAATCAATGACAAAGCATATGGCCATCTGTTATAACCAACAATGGTTGGTAGATTATCTACTGATTTTGACATCATTCGTACGTCACAAAAAGCTGTAATTTCAATAATTTGGTGTTTCTGTAACGTGTTATCTGCAAAAAAGTTTTGTTGTGAAATCTCTGGTCTTTTTTGGTTTCGCATTTTGAATGGTCAACAATGTAAAACATTTGTAAAAATGTATACTCTGCACAAATTTTTAAATTTGTAACTGATTAGATTTACATTTATTAGTACTTAATGTGTAGTATGTCATTACTAATTTAGTGCTTTTATATATTTCTCCTTCAGAGCCAGCGATACTCTCCGGAAGTCGCAGGGTTCCAGTTCCGAGCACCTGTCGATGAGCAGCCGAAGTCCATCGGTCTATGAGACTCCGCCTCTTCCGAAGGACTACGACGCCGCATCCGTACACTCTTCATCTATGTATGAACCCCATGCCATGATGACTTCTGCTGAGAACCAAGGACTCTCCACCTTTTCACCACCAGGTCAGTAAATGACTACAACTCATGTACATTTCCTATAAAGTTACTCCACTTCTTCTACATAGTTTTTTTAATCATCTCTTAGTTAAGAATATGTTTTCATTGCAGATCCCCAGTGTCCACCTTCCAGAATATCCGTGCCACCCGGTTGGAAACCTCTTGTAAGTAGAATTATATTATTTTTTTAGTGTTAAAACATGCCTCGTTATGTTACTTTTAGACTGATGTCTGTTCATTTTCTCTTTAGCCACCAGCAAAGCCTCCTAGGAAATCCATCACATCTCTATCACCCAGTGGTAAAACTCAGCACCATATTAGACAGTCATCTGTGACATATGATTCTATGTCTCAAAATCAAATGATGTATGACCCATCAGACATCATGATGCCTAGAACGCCGCCCAGCGGTTTCGCTAACTCGGACTCTAGTAGCCTGCACCACCATCAGCACCTAGTACAGCAACAGCCCCCGCTAACTTCATCCACAGCCTCCCAACAGCACCAGTTGTCGAACGGCAAAGTGAGCGAAACGTCGCCCTTCAGCGCTCTCTACGATGAAGTGGCCAGCGGGAGGATCACTAGTGGTACCTCCTCTCTTCTAGGTCCAAAGGCCATGCATCGCAGGCGGTTGACTGGAGAGGGTCTAAGGCCGGACAAGCCCATCCCTCCGGCCAAGCCGAAGACACTCGATTTGAGGACCAAACGGCAAACGATCCAGATTCCACTTAGCCCCACTCACTATCAACAGCCACCGACGCCAGATTTCCCACCACCATCGCCATCGACGGCCGCTCTGGGTATCCACGAGAAGATAAGGCCTCTGAGTCAGGTGGGTAGCTCTCTCATGCGACTACCCAGGAAAATCCTGGCCAACTTTCGGTACTGCTGATAGGAATTTATTGGTTTTTAATTTTCAGAGAAAAACTACTACTAGGGAAATTACTGCCGATTTTTAAACAGTAAATACACGGGAATATATGGAGATATTTTAGTGATAAATACAATACGACAAATAAACCACGTTATTTCTTCAGGAACTTCCCTTACTTAGATTGAGGGAATGACTCCGAGTTCTTGACTCGCCAGTATATCATCAATTATTTACTATAGTTAATAAACATTCGAATCGCAATTTGACTATAGTCCATATTTGTTGATTGAAAACTTTGATACCTTATATAGGGAATAAAGATAATTTCCATTATACATTTGATACGCCTATGTAAGTGATACTAGTCTGAATTTCCATACGTTATCTTAAGTTTATAACAATCAATATGATAATCAATTTCATTTTAAATTTTTACAAAGATGGCTAAAATATTTTTTTACTGTCTTCTACAGCTATGTATATAGAGATAATGTTGATTATATATGTATGTATATATATATATATATATATATATATGTATATATATATATATATATATATATACATATATATATATATATATATATATATATATATATATATATATATATATATATATATATATATATATATATATATATATATATATATATATATATATATATATATATATATATATATATATATATATATATATATATATATATATATATATATATATATATATATATATATTCGTAAAATATGCTCACATATTTGGTCATGCTTTGTTATGATTTCAATTAATATGTCGTATTTTCAGATAACAATTTTCGTTTTTAAATTTTTGATGAATTCTAAATTCATATTTAAAATAATTTTATTTATCGTTGATATCAATTAATCAATCGAACAGATATTGAGAGAAAGAGATGTCTCTAATGCTTATTAATTGTAAAAAGAGAGCAAAATTAAGTCAATTGAAATTAATTTTAATCATTTCTAGTTCTTATGCAGTTTATTTTTGTCACGTAAAAATATAGTTTTTGAAAACTTTTAGTGAAAAAAGCAATTATATTTAATCTTTTTCTTTCAAAACAAATAAAATTATAATCTTCAAATAATATCTAAAAAAATCAAACCCACAAAAAATTATGATGTGATAGATAATTTTTTTATTCTTTTGCATATGGTAAGTGCTACTGGTAATTTTTTGTACTTTTGTAAATACTAATTTGAGTTGTAAAGCATGTGGTGCGTATGACTTTATTAATTTCATAAAATACAATGATTATATTTCATTATTTAGGGAATATTTCGTTTTCTTTTTGGAAACTTGTGATGTTGTACATATAGCTTTGTTTATCATCATCATCTACATTGTGCTTTCAAGCCTCCGGTGTATTTTAGAATGCATTCAAGCAGCTTTATTTACATTTTATTATTATATTATAAATTTTGTGTTTATAGTTATTTCATTGATTTCGTTTTATTATTTACATATCTGCATTAAACCAGTTTTTTGCATGGTTATGTACATATTTTATGTTATGTTAAATCTATGTTATTTTAAAGTTATGCATGTAATGAGTTAAAATAAAGTTTTTTTCCCCCAAATTTTGTTTTGTTCTCTTTTATTTTGCTTAGTTTATTTTCCATCCATTTTTGTGGCACACAAATAAAAATATTATGTAACACTATTACTATGAAAGTTCTTTTATTAAGAGAAAGAATCTATGGAAATATTAAAAGAGCTGGTTTTTAAGAGATTTAAGTTTATGTAGTAAGAAAATAGTTGGGGAATAAATTATATTACTCCGCACTTACAAAATAATTTGTTTGTATGCTTATAAATTTTTCAGATTTTCTTAAGATAATGTGTCAACAATATATTTTTAAAACAGAATTTTTCTTTCCGGCAAAATTATTTATTTCCCTTAATTTAATATAATGGTTAAATGATGAGAATTCCGATGTATTATTAGTGGTATCATTGATGAAACTCCA
Source organism: Latrodectus hesperus (assembly GCA_037975125.1). Taxonomy (NCBI): domain Eukaryota; kingdom Metazoa; phylum Arthropoda; class Arachnida; order Araneae; family Theridiidae; genus Latrodectus; species Latrodectus hesperus. Next base: position 102,617,929 of record CM075850.1, on the reverse strand, counting down.
CAATAATTATTCTATAATAACTTATACATTTTTTGTGCTTTCAATTTTTTTTTTCGATTTTTATTCTCACATACATCGAATAAATTTAGATTTCAGTTTCATAAAATTTTATAATTCTGGCTAACTGATTTGTAATAAAACTCATCAAAAATTCTTAAACATATTTATAACAATCCCTAGCTTTCTGCTAAAATTTCGAAAATATTTATTAGCGATTTCTGTAAAATGAATTTTTTCAACATCGTAAAATCGGGGGTTATTTATAATAAAAAATCGTAAAAAATAGAAATTTTTTTGAGCGTAAAATGTTAATATGACATCAAAGATAATTATTCACAAATATCAAAATCAGAAAAGCACATATTTTACACGCGTCACATTCTGAAAAAAGTGCTAATTTTGCTTCAACTTTTTTATCATTATATCTCAGTTTTTGTACATTAGGTTATTTTGAAACAGGTAACCAATTTATAATATTTTAACTGTAATTATAATTTGTATATATATATATATATATATTGTATTTTGTAATTGATCAAGAAAGAAAGTTCTGCTTGGTTGCGTTCCTTGCAGTTTTTCTTTAGACAATTCCTGCTTTCCATTCTTTTCATTATTTTGATATAACCACTTGTATTCCCTGTAATTTTTCCATAAGTAATCTATAAATATATTGTTGAAGCTTCTGCTGATACAAATAATTGATGATTCTATTTTTAAATGAACGCGTTTAACCACATTAATTTGCTTTAAATGCTATGCATTAAAATTAGCTTCTATCATATATATCATTGGTATTAAGAGAAGTAAACAAGAACAAAGGAAAGGGGTAATTCTAATATGTCTGTATAGTATTGTTTTTAAGAGAGGTAGAGAAAAAGAGAGAGCATTAAACAAGGTAACATCGAAAGAAAAAAGAATATTTTAATGCATTTATTTAACAACATACTCTGGTGTTCAAAAGTAGGGGAAAACCAAAATAAATTTAGATTATGCTGCAAAAAAGTTAATTCATTTTTATAAAATATATGCAGTTTAAGCAAAGAATAATGTTAAACAAGGCTCTAAAGTAAAAAATAAAGGACTGTTTATTTTTAAAAAAATTTCCTAAAATATTAACCAAAATAGGCTTTAAACTTCTGATGTTCCTGGAAATAGTTGCATAGTAAAATTACTTTTTTATTTATATCTCTAAAAATCACAATTAAATAGATAATATTTTAACTGTGACTGTGTGATTTTTTAATTTTGTGTGAACTGTGATTTTTTAACTGTGATTACTGTAATTTTTTGCATCATTTATTTGAACATTTAAAATGTTGTTGAACTAGCAGAATAGGAAAGAGCCGACTAAATGCGATAGAGCAGGATCAGTACATATGAGATTTTAAGAGGTTTTACACTCAGAATACATTCATCTACTTCGAAAAATATCTAAAAAATATTTTGCGTCTGTTCTACTATTTGGTTATTATATTTAATAGGCACTGTGCCCTTCCGCTTCATCAAACTCTTCATTTTGATTCTGCATCAGCCATTTTTGCAGTATAATACCTATATCAGCTTTATATAATATATTACATGACTGCTTTATCGATTAACGTCACAAGTCTTTTACAGATCTATCGCTACAGCAACCGTTGGAAGTTTACTATCCATATAAATAATGTATAGTAGGTAGGTTTCACGACCGAAGATTAGGGAATATATATTTTAGGGTGCCTCTAGGCAAAAATTGGCGATTTTTTGTCGCCCAACATGTTTTTTTACTTGTTTAAAAAAGCAAAATGATGCCAAAAACACTATGCAATGATGCAAAATTGTAAAGATTTCACAAATTTTACATTCATTATATTCAACACCACCGAACTCGATGCCAAGTTTGTGGGAAAACATGGGACACTCTAAAGTATAGGCCTCTTTCGAAGGTTTTATATAACAGAAAATCAATTTGTAAGTTCCTAATATCTTACCACTGAAATGAAAGAATTAATTTGATAAGTATATATGACAGTCAGAGGGGCAGTCATTAGACTCTTGCATTTTTTATCCATGAATCAATATTTTATTTGCAAAGTTACTGAAGCAAATCGATATCATATTTAGAGCTTTTCTAAATTGTTTTCTCTATAGTAAATCAATCAAATTCATAGAAATAATAGATTTGATGAAGCCAAAACATTTGTATCGGCAGATATTTTTTATATTACTTTACTGATCCTTACATTATTCTAAAAGTCATTGTTAATGCTTAATCTGTAAAGATTTACATCCTAGATAGTATTAATTGTTTTTTTATGGTTTGGCAATGGGGGATTCTTTCATTTTGTAAAGTGATAATCACTCTCAGAAAAATCAATAATAGGAGAATGGACGACCATATTTGGGTTGATTGATAAGTATTCTGTGAGATGTTTGGAATTATTTTGATACAGAAATAGGTTTTTATTAAGTCTTGCCATTTGACATAATAAATGTTAGAAACGGTCTTTCTTACAAAGAAGTTTATCATTTAATTCACTTTTGTTTTTATCACTTCCCATTTTCAGTACTTTAGCTTCCAACAAATTAATCTTGCCTTTGTCTTATTTTTATCAAATTTATAAAATTTATTTTATTTATTCTTTTGAAAAAAATTATATTAACTAATAGAAATTTCGCAATCATCATTTTTATGTATTTCTTTTACTTTTTTAGAAATAAATTTAATCTGAACATTTTAATTTTGTTTGTTTTGATCAAAGGATCTTTTGCATTTCAATTTTTCCCACAAACATAGATTGTACCTACCTCTACAATAGTCTAACCTATATTTTATTGAAGCTCATTTTTATTAAATTGGTCCTACATAGTGCTTAATGTTGGCAAAATAACTTTTTATACTGTCCGCAAAACTCCATTGTATTCACCAGTCACTTTTTGTTATTCCCTTAGCTGAAATCCTGCGTTAGGTATTTAGAGCTGCATTAAACTTTATTTTTTAAAAAATAAAGGTCTGCGTGGAGAAGTTTCTTATTTATATAAAATATATTTTATTCTCTTTCGAAGTAAAAACTGAAAACTATTCAAGTGTATCAAAAAAATATTAAGCAGCAAAAAAAAAAAAAAAAAAAAAAAAAAAAAACTTAAAATATGTATACCATCAAAATGTTATTAAATTTTACAAAATGAAACATTTTCTATATTTGAAACTATAATTTACCAATATTTGACCATTACAAACATCATAAGTTATCAAATTAATAAGTTAGAGTCCTTAAAATTAGGAACTAGTAGGGTATATCCTTTTAATTAAATTTCGTTTGGAAAACATACAGTTAACTGCGAATTTTATTGCCGCCAAGCTGATTGCATGTCTTTGAAACGAGAAATTCCCCAAAATCTATTTAAGAAAACCGTATGTATAACCCAAAAAAGGTATAAAACATGAGGATAAACCAAATCTGGCAACAAAAAAATCCAAAAAGTAGAAAAAACTCAAATTTTCAACACCGAAAGGAATAAATAAAAGGAATCAAATAAAAGGACTACAGATTTGGACATGATTCTATATGGGAATATATCATACTTATACTGGAAATTATATAAGACCAACTTATGAGTATCATATTTTCGCTTAGAGATCTAATTAATAAATATATAGAATACAGTAATTATGCACTAGATAAAAAAATTCATTTCTTCATAGTCACAATTATTTTAACGAATTTTAATTCACATATTGAATAAGAGCTTATTTGCTCTATGTATTAAATCACATTCGTTACTTAAAATTAATATCATTAAAAAATCACAAATAGCACAAATATTTATTCAGTAAAATTTTGATTTCGTCAAATGGAGCTCTTCATAACTTTTGCGACTAAAGCTGAAAATAATTTTTTAAAAAGCAATTTTAAGGAAAAATTTTTGGATTATATTACTGAATTAGGATGAGTTTGCTTTACAATCCTACTCTAAAAACATTTAATATGTGGGTAATTTTTAAAATTATAGGTTTATTCATACAGCCGGTTAGAAATATTAATTAATTACTATAGAGTTTACTATTTTTAAAACTGTTATATAATTCTACTAAAGAACGCTTGCGCCGCTTAAAAATTGTAGCGAAAATTATTCCTTTCGATCAAGGACATCGTTGCTCAGTCGGTAAATCAGTGGGCTTGTAAACGAGACAAGTTGCCTTAAGAATTTATTTCTATTTGCTTTATGTTAATTTAAGTTAGCTTATGCAAATTTATGTAAATTTCAGTTTACAATTTCCTGTGTGCCTTCCAAGTCTGGAAGGTTTCAAAAGTGTGTATATAAGTAGCTACTGATTCAGTTGAAGATATAATAAAATTTTGAGTTGATCTTGAGCGCTTTTGTTCCCATTGGCCTTACTACGTTCACTTCATCTACGCGACAATATTTCATTGCACATAGTTTAAAGAAAACACAAGCTCATACATTTTTGGGCAATTAATTTTGTCATTATGTTAAAGGCTCTTGAGAGATTACCATTTAAAATACATTCGAAAGTATTAAGAAAACATTATCCGCAACAAGAAATAATTATCCTATGTCAATAAAATTTAGTACACATAATAATACGTACGAGAGATTCACTTGATCCCAAAATTAAGACAATTAGGAAAATATAGAGAGTGTGTGCAATTAAACAAAAATTACGCAACATTAATAGCGAGTCAGCTTCCTTCTGCTACAATGCTTGACGAAAAACTTTGATTTGATCAGACGTCTGATGTGATTTTGAAACAGGATCCGTTGAGAAAACTTTAACAGCTACCTCCAAATCATATACAGAGTAACACGATGACATCTAGTGTTTCAGCTACTCTGTATGGGGCAAGTCCGGAAAGGGGTTGGCCATGGAGAAATCTGAACATGACATATGAAATCTTGAGCAACTCGAGATGTGTCAGAATGAGTACTATCTTGCTAGAAAATTGCCTCTGGAATTCCATTTAGAAAAGATCTCACGTGAATTCGAGTATCATCAATTTAATGCTGATCCATTAAGGTTCCACATACCATAACTAGAATGGATCGTCTATCATAGACTATACCTCCAGACCATTAAACCTCATCTGCGAGGAGTGCGTGGAGCAATAGCATTGATGCCATTGTGCCGTTCTCTAGGACATCTATATATTATTGACCAGATATTATTGACCAAAAAATCTTTTTCTCTCTCTCTCTCTTACTAATGTTAACTGCAGACCAATTAGAATGGAAAAATAAAATAAAGAAAGAAACATTTTTAACTGAAGTAAAAAATTTACTTTTTTATTGGACAGTTGGTGAGAAACAAGATATCTTATTCCAGTATCAGAAGTACAAGTTCAATGTTAAACAGCTAATTATTTTGTAATTTAACTTATTGCTTCATTTTATTTATTAATTTTATACTGTTAATTATATGAAATTTATAGATAATGTATAAATGTAAACAGAACTCGGTAGCACGATAGCCCATATGGGTGTAAAGACCAACTGTCCGCAATTTCTGTTTTCATGACTGAGGGCCCTAAGTTGAGAAACATGAGTACCGATTAGGTGGTCTGCCTAACGCGAAATTGCCAGAATTTAGTTCCAAGTATACATGTATTCATACATAGCATTCAGTTTTAGTTTTATAGACTCCTGAAGAGATGAAAGACTGAGATATATACATATATATATATATATATATATATATATATATATATATATATATATATATATATATATATATATATATATATATATATATATATAATGTATAAATCTTACTAAAATTAAAACTTATTCAATAATTTCATATTAATACGATGAGTGAAAGACTAATTATTTTAATGACATCATAATGTAAAAACAATAAAAGCATCTTCATAACTTACTTTTATGGATAGTATTGCTTGAAAATTCAAAATCTGATGAAATTCATTTGTATTTCTCTATCTGAACAATTTTGTAGAGCTTCTTTCTCTAATTGCTTGAAGTTTTCCTTTCTTATGAAAAACAAAACTTGAAAATATTATATTTATATTTTAAGTTTAGTTTATTTTAAATTATAATATATATATTTTAAGTTTAATTTAAAACCAGACTGATATCTTACGAAAAAAAAACATTTTTCTTATTATTCAATTTCATAAAAAGAATTTAGCACGAAATTTATGAAGTGTTCGATCATTTGTTGGAGACATTCTATATGAATCACTGCAATTAAACATTATATGCTTCCTTAGCCAAAAAAGGTATTCAGGTGAAAGTAAGCAACTCAATTAAATTATGTAGGAAACTCTGGATTCAAATGATAACCAAGGACGTTTAAGAATGTATGTAAATTAAATAAATATATATATATATATATATATATATATATATATATATATATATATATATATATATATATATATATATATATATATATATATATATATATTTGTGTAAAACTTATAAATGCCCAATAAATTAAAGTAGTTATAAGAATTCTTTTATAACTAGCTTTTAGTCAAAACATAAATTTCACCACATATCTAAATTTTATATTAAACGTTTCTTACCACAAGAAAGCTATTTAATTACTCAAGTATAAGAGAGAGAGATAGTTAATAACAGAAATAGATTTTAAATTATATTCAGAAGAATTGATTTAAATGAATGAGAAATGGCGACAAAATTATTCTCTAATTTATTTTTAAATGTTTTTTAAAAAATTATGGAATCACACCTCGTATCTTAGAAAAGTGCAGGATGTTTGATTGTAATATATCATTCGAAAACTTGATTTACGTTGTTTTGCTTGGACGATGTATTTTATTTAATCATGCATAAATTTAAAAAAATCTTATTTTTTACAGTAAGAAATAGAAAATAGAATATATAAAATGAATAAGTTAATTTCTAATTGGAAACACAAAAAGATATCCTTTGAAATGAAGCCTATCTTAAAAAATCGAAAGCTATAGAATACTCAATAAAAAATTTGATTATATTAAGAAGTAATTTATGCGAATATGTGCTTGAATCATTCTAGAAATGCGGGTTGAAAAAGTTAAAAGTTAAGGGACCAAGTATAATTTTTATTATTTTCAGTCTTTTGTGTTCTACCGTTTACTTTTCTGCTCAAAATTCATAGACTGGATCATTATGTATTGATCATCATATATTAATATGCTGATTTGCTTAAAAGCAATAATATAATATTCCAAAGTTTAGATTCAGTAAATTGAAATTTTTTTAGTAGTCAATACAAAATAAAACAAAAACCAAATCAATTTAAGCTTTGCTAAATTTTGATAAAGACAAAAAAAGAAAAAAAGAGAACTCTTTCCTTCTCTCTCTCTCTCTCTCTTAAATTATATTTTTATAAATTCCCTTTATTTTGTAGAAAAATTATAATTTAATTCGAATAAATAAATATTTTTAAGCAATATTATAGGGTTTATTCTAAAGAATTCGAAAAACATCATGACGATTCAGAATAAAACTTACGATAATCTTTCAATTTAGCCTTTTAAATAATAATGCTCTTTTATACATTCTTTTCACTAGATATTATAAGACAGGTCTATTAGATTATAGCAAAAGTTATACATCTGGTGTAAACAGCATTGAAAACTAGAAAAGGATCAAAATTATTAAAAGTAAAAAAAAAAGCCTAACTTTTTATTTTTGTAAATACTTTACTTCTATCTAAACAAAATAGAAGTTTAAATTAAATATCAACTAATACCGATAGATAATTTTTTATGTTTTGTTAATTGTATATAAGACCTGGAAAAAAGAAACAATTTATATTATTAGAATTTATAACAAAAACACTTCCAATATAAAAAAAAATTAAACCTATTTTCTAAAAAAAAGTATTTATTTACATTTACTGACAAGTTTAGTTATTTTGATACATTAGACTGTTGACATTTAGAATTACACAATTTTTCAGATTTTTTACATTTGCACTAATCAGATTTGCTCCCTAATTGGCAGTTTATACCACTGCTGTCTTTCAAAAAGATCATTTCCTATTACAAAGTTGAAGCGATAATTCTTAGACTGCAAAATCTTCAATAATAGTAATAATAATAGTAAATCTTTCTTCACAAACTGTTAAATGATTTTTAGTAAACCACTAGGAAAAATTACTTTGTATTCTTCCTGAAAGACAAATGTGTATGTGTGTGTCTCTCAGTTTTTTTTCATTAATACATTTCGTTGGTCATCTCACTTTCTGTGTCTACATCTTGCACTCGTAGTTTCACAGTGTCACCAATATTACCAAAAGAAAACTTGGGATTTTAAATTTTCAATGTCTTTTTAGCTTACTATTCATAGCTTTATTTTGCACTTTTCTAGTACTGTCTTACTTTGTTTTGCTTTGTTAAAGTGCCTATCTGGTAAAAATGGATCACTTCATTATTCTCATTCTAAATCGCAAAATTAGTTGCAAGTAAAGAGTCATATAGCAATGAATCATTAATTTTAGTTTTTTAATATTTATCTTTTATTTTGCTATTGATTTTGTGAGAAGTGTTATTATTATTTCTATAAATTTCGTTTTTTCTATTATGATTTTTGATAGAGTCATTTCAGAAGATGTTTTCAAACTTATTTCAAAAGTCATCCCAAGTATTGTTTCATAAGAAACATGTTACGGTAAATGCAATTAATTTCCAGCTTATTTCCATTATGTATAAATATCGGTATATAAATGATTATGTTTTAATTACAGGTTATTAATCACAATCATCACTAAACTTGTTAAAATTGATAAATGTTTGAATATTTATCTTGTTTTCCAGTGATTTTATGAAATCCTTACTCGTAATGGGAAATGCAATAAAAGTCCATAACTTTTCCAAAATGCGTTCAGTTTGCTTAGCTAGATGGTAATATCATGACGTACGCCGTTGCTAAGCAACGTGGGTTCCTAGACTGCTATTGAGGACTAGGCTGCTAATATACTTCCCTATACCTTGCTCAGAATTGGACTTGACCAATTAATGGAAGTAGCCAGATGGCTACTTCCATTAATTGGAATTAATTTGGAAGCGGAATCAAGCAGTAGACCCTCTAATACTTGATCAACCATCCCAGAGGTATCATTTGACTTGGAGGATATTGTGACCACGATAAATGTAACTGGCTTCAGCTGCCATTAGAGAACACGACGGATCTTCGGTCAAGCCATGATTCGAATTTACTACATTCTCGTCGATGAAAACGACACCCTAATCAGCCAGGCGACTACGGCCATTGACAAAGAAGATAAATTCCCATTGTCAGCAGCTATCTTACCTTTCAAACTAGCACATTTTCCTTTCACATATTCATAGTATAAATTAAATATCATACTTAAAGTCTGGTTTTTTGGCGCAACACTCCATACAGTCTCCCATTATTTGTAAAATTTAAATTTTTATAGGGGAAAATATATATTTAAAAATTCTCTTTTGAGTTATTTGCATTATTATTCGTAAGACCATACTTATACCGCATTCTTATATATAAGAAAAACTTCCTACACGCTATTCTCTCATTGCAATAATATATGTGTCGAACATATTATATTTCTGACAATATACTAAAATTTCTTACAATATATTTATATTTAAGTGTTTATATTCAAAGTTATATTTGAAAATAAACACTTAAATATAAACATCAAAATTCGAAGTATTAAAATAATTAACTCTTCGAGTCAAACCCTTATTATCAACTGCAGCAAATGCTTTAATTACCATTAAATTATTGCAGTTATAAGCAAAACTTGTGCCGCTTTCCTTGCAGGAGCTTCGGAACAAGAGAGTCTCGAGAGACATCGAGACCCTCACTGAAGACGAACTGTTCGCCACAATCGACTCAGGCGGCCACGTGCGAGTGTCTCTCCGAAAAGAAAACAAATCCGTCTCCACCGACAACATTGAAGAAGTGGTAGACGAAGATCCCTTCGCAGGTAAGTACTGAGCAATTAAGAAAAATTCTCATTTTGTTTTAGTTTTAGCCTATAAGTGGATAGAATTATCAAATACACACTTTATTATTATTTTATTTCATTATGCATCCCTTAAAAGTACCGCTTAATGTTGGACAAAAAAAATTCACTATATAATGCAATTTTTTCCCAGAATTACGGATATATTTGTTGGTTTTAATAATTACTAGTTAATATTTCAACCGTGGAAATTATTGTATAAGATAATTTTTAACTCAAAAGTTGAATTCCTGTCAGTATGCTCATTTTGTGTATTCCTTAAAATTTAAAGGTTATTTTTGAGGGAGGAAAATAAATTATTTCCTATTCAAGATAGAATATAAAAAGGATATAAAAATCTTAAATAATTATATATATATATATATATATATATATATATATATATATATATATATATATATATATATATATATATATATAATTTCAATTTCTGTGGTAAACTATTCAGTATTTATTAAATAGTATTGTTTTATAAATTCAGCTGCAAATAATAATTATTGAAGTTTTTAAATTTGTTCTAAAATCATATTGAACTTATTAAGACTATGTAAAGGTATTCTACTGTGTTTTCAATGTATATAAGATCTTCTCATTTTACAAACCTTGTACCACGAACTGGTCATGGTACAAGATTTTGTAAGCCTTTCCTATTTATTGGTCTAACTTTCAATTCCACACTTTTTCTCTCCTAATAATTGATAATCCCCTTTCAGGCTTATGCAGAGGTTCAGTTTGTCCAACTAGTTGCCCTTGCGACTTCCAAATGTCTTTGAAAGGTCAGACGGTGAAACAGCAAAACAGCTACGACAATATTCTCGGTATGAATACGCTCCCTGAGACAAGATCATCCAGAAATCTCAGGAGAGAGAGTCCCTGCTCAGACCCTGGTGGACAGGTGTCTAGATCCACGTCATACGACCGCTCTTCAGTGTCAGACTGGGGGGAAGGTTCTGCGACAACAGACTCTGTGTTTGTGAGAGACATGGAGGAGACGTTTGCGAGGACCTTGTCCCGACTCCGAAAAGGTAAGTGACCGAGGAAAATAAAAAAGGAAAAAAAAATAAATAAATGAAAACGATGTCTTGAAAGAATATTATATAGATTGAAAATTTAATACTGATAATTTTATTGTACAGAATTCCAGAGATCATCATTTACATCGAGTTTTACAACTGTGGAGGAATGGTTGAAAAGTCTCGATCTCGCAATATATTCAAAAAATCTCATGGATAATGGATTTGATGATATAGATTTCCTGGTAAGTCTATATAATATGCACAGAGTTCTTTTAATTTCTTTTTTCCATTTAATCTCTCCTTAAAAAATTTAATATATTATTTTATCAAGTCAAATTGATCAAAAATAAAATAGCTTACATGCAAGATTATTAAATGTTTTACTTAAAATAAAATATTTTTTAAATGATCTAACGCATGGAAAATGTTGGATTAATAATCCCTTTTATAAATAAACTTTTATCAATTAAAGAATAGAAGCTAATTTTATTATTATTTAATCCTTGTGAAGTGTGAAGTACTTTACTGCATTGATTTAAATATATATTTCATAATCCTGAAAAAATGTTTGATATTTTAAAAGATACTTTAAATTTCTCGTATATGTTGGAATATACAATAAAATTGAAATGTTTTGTGACTATTTTTTTCTAAACTTACATTGAATGTATGTCATATAATTTCAATTGTTATCTAGCTAATATCATATATACTTAATTAACAAATTATATTAAAATTAAATTTAATATTAGGAAATTTCGTAAGATTTTTACGGGTTTAAAAGCAGAATAATTTCCATGATTTAAGGGCATTTAATATTTACAAAAAGAAAGTAATATTAAAAAATATTTTAATAATTTGGTAACATAATCTATTTTGGGAGTATTTATTAACCTATTAAACTGAATTTAGATTTTGTAACATTAACTTAGTTTAACCTGTTTAAAAATCTTATAGAATTGTCTAAAAATAATATTGGTACTTCCGATATTGATAAAATACTCTAAAATACACATTATTATGTTTCAGCCATTTTAATCAAAATGCTAATGAATAAATTTATTATATACAAAGATACACAAACCATCAATTTTAACTAATAATTAACAAACTTATACAGATATCATTTTCAAAGATTAAATTGCATTTATGGTACGGAATGTATCAAATCATTCACTCATAAGGACAAACCTTAACAAGCAGAGTTTCTCTGAATGTGAATTGGATTCTGTCTTCAACAGGGTGGCAACATCTTGGAAGAAGACGACCTCATAGAAATGAACATAACGAACAAAGATCACCGCCAAAAGATTTTGGAATCGTGCCACAGTCTTCCGGCTCTGAAGCCCATCAACGAGAGTCAAGCGCCTGAGTCAGTGGGTGAGTGGCTGAGGTCACTCCACCTTGACCAGTACATCGACACCTTCAGAAGGAATGGATACACGGACATGGAACGCGCCAAGAAACTGTGGGAAGTGGAACTGAGCTCAGTAAGTGCGGCATGTTTCGGTCACTCTAAGCTTTACAGAGTTTATGACTGTGGATCAATGATATTTATTGTTGATTGATAAGGATTCCTAGCTTTAAACCAAGTTGAAGGTAGAATGTCACTATTTCCAAAAAAAGTATTTGTCAATTTTACTTATCTTATGTTCATGAAATCAGTTACAAAGCTTTTAAGTAAAAATTCAGATTAGTTTTCTGGATGTCGAAATGCAAAAATTTAAACTTATTGACTTGATTTGGTTGATTGAAACTGATTGAGAAAAAATACATTAAGCATGGCATGAAAAAGGTAAAATATTTACAACAGACAGCTGCTAAAGACAGTATGATTGAATACGGTTAAAGATTGAAATTATTTAAATTGATATATTTTTCATGCTTTTTAATAGTAATTCGTAAATATCCGACCCAACAACAGACATACTAGATACTAATGTTCCATTGACATTTTCGTTAATATCAGATGAGAATATTATTTCAAAATACGCGATTTTGCTTGTATTCATTCATTTCATCATTAAAAAAACAAATAAAACCTTTTTTTAAACTATAAAAATATTTTGAATTATTATAATATTGCTTAATGGGTAATTCTATTTTTTTCCGAATAATTGGTGCATGCAAATATAATGATGAAAAATTCAAATAAAGTGATAAATCGTGTTAGGTTTTATATTCCCCCCGTAGCATTTTCACAATTAAATTTTATTTTAGTAAAAGTTAATACTTATGCTTGATAATTATTACAATTGTTTTGAGAAAGATACATTAAAATGTAAAACGTAATGTTAAATATAATATTTTAGATGCCGATACAAAAAATAAAATGGTTGTAATGTGCGCATTTTTATGTGCTGACAATCTTTAAAATTAAGTTCGGTATCAGAGGATGATAAGTTTTCATATTTTTATTAATATGGAAAATGATTATTCTGTTAAGTATGAAACCTCAATGCAAATCGTAATAATATTAATCTAAGCATTTATGGATGATATTATTAATGTTAGGTTAAAGCGAATGATCGATTAAACGCCCTCTATTATTGTAAATTGTTTCATTCGTATGCATTCAAATAAATTGCTTTTGAACATTCAACACAGAATAGCTTTTGCTAAGGTAGATAATGACAAATAAAATGAATTGTATTGTGGGAATGATATATTTCGAAAGCTTTACATACTGTTCTTTTGTCTACATTGTAGCAATATCATTTACTGTCAATAACACACGATAAGTGAAAAACGTTATAAGCTTTGTTTGATTTACTGTGATTTAAAGGAAAATTGCTTGAAATTTTAATTGCTGTCATAAAATAAAATGGTAAATGATGCAAGTGTAAAATATTTTTCCGTTATTTTTCTTTGTTTCTTTTAATTTCAAGTATGGGAGATTGTGTGCTATTAACTCCATCAATATTATCGCTAATTGAGTTTATTTTCAAGTATTTCCATCTTTATTCTATATTTGTGAACAATAAAGCTTTAACTAATAGATCTTTGAGAGAGATAGACCGTAAGCATGATAATAGACCTACATCTCACATATAATTAATTACATCTACATCTCATCACACATATTGATCACATGCATCTAAATCTCACATATAAATAGCTATCTATACAAAACGTATCTAAATAGAATTAGGAATTTATGAAAACATCTAAACAATTTTCATCTGAATTAAATATATTTTTCCGTCAATTTTTCATTGTAGTTTTGCTTATATAACACACTTTCACTTTTACATAAATATTTTTCCTCCTAAAAAATTATGTTTGACATTTATGAGATATTAGACTGACAAAAAATGAAGTAATAAAAAGCTGGAATAATTAAATTTATTGCCTGGTTGATTCTAGGATTAAATCATACGAAGTTCAACCGGAAATTAAGTTTCCCATGACTCTAAAAGATGGCTCTGCAAAATGACCGAAACACAAACATACTTGCAAGGTAGATTGTGGTTGTGGCTATTATATGTTTTGCAAACTTAATTTTCAGAAATCACATATTAAAGTCGTTATAGTGCGAAAAGATGTCACACACAGTTCATATTTCTTCTTCCGCGGACTGAAGGTGCAAAAGTAAACGTTGAACATTATAGCACAAATCTAAGGAACGTGAGATGAGCCATTCAGAACAAGAACCCTAGGATAGTTAGCACTGGTATTTTGTAATTTAACAAAAACACTTGCCTTCATACGACGAATTCCATAAAAACATAAATAAACTGCTGGAAATGTTTAACGGGAAGTGCTTGACCACCCACCCTATAAACCCGAGTTTACTCGCAGCGACTTCTATCTGTTCTTGCACCTGAAAATATTCCAGTCACTTCTTCACAGACGAAAACATGTAGACATCTGTGGCATGTTGGCTCCATTCCCAGGCAGCAAACTTCTATGATACTGAAGTAAAAAAACCAAACCCATGGTATGAATATTGCTACCATTGCGATGGTTCTTATGTTGAGAATAGCTGATTTATTATTGTATCTTTTGCAATAAACCTTTTTGGGTTTTGTTTCTTTTTGTGAGCCATGGGAAACTTACTTTCCGGATGACCTCGTGACTTACTTTTCGGATGACCCAAGCTCGATATGCCTTAGCTATGTGAATTTAAGTCAATAGGAAGCGTGTTTCGTTTAATCAGAGCACCAAGAAGGTGAAAGTGCGACTTTGCTCTTCAAATCCTCCGATAGATGGCAGCACCAGAGGATTTAGTCTCTCAAATTTGACATTGATCTGAAGGGGGAGGAAATTTTCTCCAGACCATTGCACCCATGGCAACTGCTCAATGACCGACCACAAGACTTTCGATTCCACAGATTTAACGAGCACGTATATTGCTTGTACTCGGTGAGTCTTTGGCGACATAGGGAATCGAACTCCTCCCTTCCGGAAAGAAAGCCGGTGGCCTAATAACCAAGCCACCGCAGCGAAAAAACATAATAACATAAAAAACATAATAATTGTGCTATAAAAAAGCGCAATTATTTAAATAACACAGAATTTGAAAACCTGTTTCGTTTTCAATAATTTTTCTATACTCATATGTGAAAAAAATCAC
Source organism: Latrodectus hesperus (assembly GCA_037975125.1). Taxonomy (NCBI): domain Eukaryota; kingdom Metazoa; phylum Arthropoda; class Arachnida; order Araneae; family Theridiidae; genus Latrodectus; species Latrodectus hesperus. The sequence goes on along the minus strand of CM075850.1, from coordinate 102,602,358 downwards.
TACTAATATTGAATTCAATGGGCCTCTCTATTTATCATTACAAACTCTACATCCACTAAAAGATATGAAAGTTAATTTGCTACGATAAACGAGCAGAACATGTCTTTGTGGTCATAACAACTATGTTATTATATGTAGACTGTCCTATAAAATGCATTTAACAAACGCATTATAGTTTAAGAATAGTCTACCCTAAAAGTTAATCCTAATCTAGTGTACGTATGGCTAACCATTTTTCATCTATCTAACAATCCTAAATCCAACTTACATAATTACTAAGTTATCCGCACGTTTTACATGATTGTTTTAGTTCATAGTCAACGGTCATTTTTTTATAACATGAGAGTAAATTGAACTGTACCTCCAGTTCAATTTGGACAGTTACAAATATGTGGATGTAAGCTCTCAGATCACATTCAAACTATTAGAAACATTCACACCCGATGTGGGATGCAAACCCACAAATTGTTGATTCAAAAACTATAGCATTAAAAATTTACATTTTGTATGAGAAGAATTCTAAATGATTGCTGGCTTCAGTTATATTTCAAAAACTCTCTTTCTTAGTAAGCATATTTACATTTTATTTAATCTCTAACGCAATGTATCTTCGAATATAATGGAAAAGAAACTATCTGTCTTTATAAGACATAAAAAAGAACAGAAACATATAAAGTCTTTATAAGAAGCTACATTAATATAGCATTTCTTATCTGTTATAAGAAACGCTATATTAATGTAACTTTAAACGAAAACTATGTGTTTTTTTGCATAAGATATACAAACATATTTTAGTGAAATCCAATTTTTTTTTTTTTTATCGTAAATGACTTAAAGATAAAAAGTTTCAATTATATTTATAATAACATTCTAAACTCAAGCATATTCTGGGACTTATATATTTATTTGATTTCGAAGATATATTTTCGATTCTTACTCCATCAACAATAATTGCTATATATGAAAAAAAAGGATACTACTTTATGTGTGTAAAAAATACCTGAAAATACACATAAATCATGTTTTTGAGATACAGAATTAGATTTTCTAAAATAAATATTGCTTTAAAACATAATCTAAGAAATTTTGTGTTATTAAACATTATTATCTATTTCACATTAAGCAATTTTACACTTTTGACGTTTACTAATTTAAACCCCCTTCAGATCAATGCCAAAATGGAGGAAGTAGATCCTCTGGTGCTGCCATCTATCGGAGGATTTGAAGAGCAAAAGTCGTACTTACACCTTCATGGTGCTCTGATTAAACAAAAGACGCTCCCAATTGACTTAAATTCGCACAGCCAAGGCATAGCGAGCTTGGCTTGTTCAAGTGTCATTAGTAACAACAATAACAACTAATTTAAAATATAATGAAAATACACACAAGTTCACTTTTTTAAATTAAATAATATCAAAAAAAGAAAGAAAAAAAACATGATCTACTGGGATTCAGAACTATTGTAACACTTTTGTTGATTATCAGACGGATTCACGAGTAAAGGATAAATATCTTACTTCCCAAAATGACTCTTTATTAAAACTGTTATTTAGAATTGAAAATGACCGGAATGTTGTGGGTAAGTGATGGAATATCCTACTCAAAATAAAAATAATAATAAATTCTCTGTTTTTTCCCTTGAACTGCTGGAATTGTTTGCTTCGTTTCATTTACTGGACATTAGTATTTGCAAAAATATTTATATTGATTTGGAATCGAAAACTCAGCTTGTTGCCCGTTGTACCACCTTTATGCCTGAGTAATGTGATAAGAAAAGGTGATAATTTTAAGAATTGCCGCATTGTTGTTTGTCGGAAAAAATTTAAGGGTGTTAAGTTTTCAATTTTATGCTTCATCATCATTTTAGTGGTCTCGACCAAATACAAGATTTTGAAGATGGCTATTTGAATACAAAAAGTAGATTGCAAAACGTGTAAAATAGTAAAATGTTTCAATCTCATGGATTGTCTAATTTCAGTTTCCTTCCTATTTTATTAATAACAATGTCCATGAAATTATACATACATCAAAAGAGATTTCAGAGAAACTCCTATTCATACTTATTTTTCCTTTTGTATTTATTTTGTTATCTCAAATTCAATTTTATTATAAATAGTTAATTAGTAAAAATTAATAATTAAAGAATGGGACGTAGAACAATGAAATAAATAAAAAGAAAATAAAGATCATATAATTATATTGTGCACAATTTATGCATATTTGTGAGAAAAGCTGAAATTCTTAAAAAAAGCTATCAAAGACAAATTTTAGAGGAAACATTATCCATCTGTTTCCTATTATTTTCTTTGGGTCAAATTCCAAATACAATAACTGCAAAAGTAAAATTCAGACACAAACTCAAAATATTTTTCAAAAAGATATCCAGTATCTGAGATGAATATTTAGGACTTTTAAAGTATTAGATTATGGGGAAAATGATGTAAATTAATCTAAAAATTAAGGTTAGAGATTATCAGAATGAATAGAGTAATTTTAATAGTTTCGAAACTAGTTTTGAAACCAGATACTTATGTTTTATTAGTGCTGTAAGAACAATTCTCTCCTTCAACACAAATATTGATAACTTCTTAGTACGATTACCATTAGCTCAATTTTCCAGAAATATGAGACTTCAAAATATCCCAAATATATAACAGCTGCTACTTCTGTATCTCAGCAACTCTCTCATGCAAAATTAGTTATTAAGATTAAAAAACATAAGATATTTAGACAGATATGCATCACAAGATATTAAGTTTTAGTATTCTTCCAAGCTCATTGTTTTGTTCTAATGAAGAGGGAGCAAATGCAAAACCTTATCAATGCTTCTTATACGTAAAATGAGACATGTCAAATTATTTAAATATAATAATGTGAAAAATAACATTTATATTATATTTTAATTTACAGAAGAAGTTCTAAGTTAGCATGAAGTTTCCACTTTACACGTATTTAACTGAAGATTGGATACCAGTAGTCATCAGATTATTCTTCATATATTTTTAGTATTAAATTTCGAAGAAATTACCATGTGTTTCATAATTGTCGTAAGCTATATAAAATGCAGAATCATTTTTACTTTTTGTAAAGACTCCAATTACGAATGTTTTTATTTGCTCTATAATAAGAATGTGATTTTCGCACCTTTAAAAGATCATATACTTGCTTCAAATATTGCTTGGTGCAAAGATATGATCTTTTAAAGTTTCATAGACATTTGGTTGAAATTTGAACTTTGACACCAAAAGTCTCCTACTGCAAATAACTTCATGAACAAATGCCTCTATTATAGTATTTAAATGCCTCCATTATAGTTTTTAAATGGCTTCATGAACAAAAGTCTCCATTATATTATTTAAACGATTTCATGAATAGACGCCTCTCTCTATTATATTATTTAAATGATTTCATGAATAAACGCTCCATTAAATTATTTAAATGGCTTTATGAACAATTGAAAAAAATGATTTGACATCACACAGTGCATAACAGTTCATGATCGTTGTAAGGTACTTAAACATCCACTGTATTTTACTTTTAAGGTGGACTTTTCACAAGTAGTTGGTTGTACTCAAGTATTGCAAGAGGAAATGCCCAAAATTTCCCAATCACTCAATTTGGCAGTTTTATAATTTGTCTGTCGCTCAACGGTCATTTTTTGCACACGAGGGCTAATTAGACCGGGAGTTACGGTTTAAAGTGGATTCCGAACCGCTACAAACATCCATGCCCAAGGTAGGATTCGAACCCACGAACTGTTGAACCGAAGCTCAATTTGGCAGATGTATACATAGAAACTAAACATTCATTTCCGAACCAAGAACATTCCACTCGATAAGAACGCTCTTTCACTGTAAGATACGAAATGATTAATGATAGTTTTCAGAACAAAAACTGCTATCTATACAGAAACTTACATTGAATTTTCCAAAGTTCTGGTTTCTCTTCATTATTATATGAATGGTGATTTAATTAAAAAAGTTCCAAATAACTTATAATACTTAGCAATTGAACGAAAATGATTAGACTTCACTTTTATATTTAGTTTGCAGAGGTAAAATTTTATACCTTTTTTGGTCATTTCCTTTTTATAGAAACAGTTTGTAATATTTTACTTCATAATTATATTATTGGAATGTATTTGAAAGTATGAAATTATTATGCCAATTCTCATGATATAAAGTTGTTAAACTGTGATAATGATAGAACTTTTAAATTGTTTCATTATTTTAAAATTACACGTCAGATATAATTTAATTCTCAACAGCTTTTGTTTCTCATATTTCAGAAATATATTTGCTGTGTTAAAAACGGTTCCATAAAACGTGAAATGTCCCTGAAACTGGAAAATAATGCTACATGCATCATAGATATTTTTAAACAGCCATATTTTACTCAAGAAGAAATAATTTAAATACTTTTTCCGAAATTTTCTGCTCCTGAATTGATTTATTCGAAAGTAAATGTATGATTAAATATAGCTCCAAATAAATCAAAGAGGAAATTCATTCAAAAGAAATTCTAGCGTGTCAGAATACTTTCACAAGTAATTCATTTAAAAAATGATTCAAATTAGTGGAATATTTCTCTATGTGATGCCTTACAATCTCTTCATCATTTATACATAAAAAAATCTTGATGAATCATTTGAAAAACAGCTTAAAAGTATAAAAAATAACTAAAACATTTTCTTTTTTGACTTTTTAGTTCATGAAGAGAGTGGAGCGCATACGAAATTAATTCCCTTGGTACTGAGAAAAAACTTAATGATCATTAGTCGAAGCTCGCCAATATTTAGTTCAGTTAAGTGGCATTAGGAAAGTTCTCTTTAAACTTTTTTTAGCAGCACATATCATACCTTGCAAGATTTTTTATCAATTTATTTTCTATTCTAGAAACGAGCTTCGATCTCTTTTTTTTTTTAACATCCTAACTCTCCAAAACCTTTAATCGCCAACTCGCCAATGTCTCTCATTCAAACGAAAGTCATTCTTTACAAACTGGTTGTTTTCCGCTTGATTTGGCAATCTTGAACTCAAAACTAAATGCATCAATCTAGTTAATGATTGGCGTTGACGTCCTGCGACTAAATCGCCCCGAGGAGATCATTTGCCTACGCGCTCATTGGTCCATACAGGTACGGATGGGGGAGGGGCTCTTGATTAATAGCGAGCTTTCGGTAATTGGCCAGCATGCTTCATTACTCCTGTTAATTAATTGTTAATTGCGTAGACACTGAGATAATTGCGGCCATACCAGAGTCGACGGTATTTTAATTTCGCTATATAATGCTACTCCATCGAATTTCTCAAAGCAGAATGGAATTTTTTTTTCCTCCTTTCCTATCAAAATGCGCAGTGCTGAAGATCGCTTAAAAAAAACGAAATAATTGCACCAAACATTTCAATGTTCGTGCCTAACAGATCTTAATAGAAAATCCTTAATCTCTTGGATTTTAATTAGTACATCAACATTATTTTCTTTGCGCTCCGGGGCCACCACGAATGGCAGCAAAAGTATTGGAACGCTGGTGGCAAGCTGTTACAATGACTTAATTATTTGGTCCAGCCAAGCACACTTTGACACTTCAGGCTGGCTCTGGGTTGACAAGCGTGCAGCATTTCGAATTAGAAAAGTCTCCTCCTCCGCTGTGGAGGGTTAATTACCGGCCAGAAGATGCAGAAATTGTGCACACTTTTGCACATAGAGAAAGATTTACGGGTCATTGAGGAATCAAAAGGTTGTTATTTCTGAAACACACCCCCAGACGGAGCGGACTTCGGGTTCTCCTCCCGCAATTTATTTAATTTTATTATTTTTTTTGTTGCTCTCTGATTTTCTCGCAGCTGGGTGATTGATTTTCAGGAGTATGCGAAGGAGGAAAAAAAATGGCAGAGATTTTCTAGGTTTGTGAGTGTGTTTGCCTCTTTTTAATAAATGAATTTCGAATTGTTTGTGACGCGGAATATTTTCAGAGATGGAGAGATGTAATTTCATTTGTTAAGAAGTTGATTAATAAATGAGGCTTCAACTAAATTGTAATGCTTTAAAAATAATTTTGAAAAATTACAACGTATGAGGAAATATTTTATTGGCAACACTAATTTATTTAATTATTCAGGAATGACTCTTTTACAAATTTCTTGTTTTCTAATAAAATTGTAATTCCGTATTGCTTGTTAAATATGACCTTATTTATTTTTTTGATATTTTTTAACAACTATGCATTTTATCAATTAAATTAAGCAAATTGAAACAAAAGTGTATATAAATTAATCCTTAAAGTCCTAAATCTACGATTACTAAAATCGAATAATTTAGATAATGATTATTATTTTGGGAAATTTAAAAAAGGAAATTAATTGATATTTGTAATGTACTCAAAATTGATTGAATATTATATTTTTAACTGATGCAAATTATAAATTCAATTACGTTTACGATAGATTAAATAAAATCAGTATTATTTTACCATTAAAACAATATATAAATTGAAATGCCTGTTGTCTAGTTAGTAGATAAAATGTTCTTTCTAATTGAAGGTAGGCTTTCCAAAAAATATATTAACTATGATACTTAAGTACGTGTTGTTAATAAGAATGAAAAAGTTCAATATTTATACAAATTTTTAAGTAAAGTACTACATCACATAATATCCAAATCACTTAAGTAAATTTTTATCCAAAACACGAGATGATATTTAAATTGTGTAACGCCATAAATGGTTTAAATTACAATGTTCACGAAATTTCAAATGAAAATATTAAAGACAAATTTAAATTAAGTTCAGTAAATATTTATACGTTAAAAGAACATAGGCAATACAGCTTATGTTATTCTCAATTTTTTATTGTATACTGAGAGCACTAAATACTAAATGTTTATATTTTAATTAATTCACGTTTAGTAGGTTAAGAAATCATAATCATAAATCACAAAATGAATTTTCAAAGATGAATTTTAAAAACATTTCCAATAATTTATTATGTATATAGATTAGATTGTATAGTACAATTGAACTATTGAAACCAAACTGAAAATCCTTTACGGAGAGTAAATCATAATATAAAAGGTACTCTTACAGTTATTTTAAGTTAAATAAAACTGAAATGGAATCAAATTAAATGGTTGTGCAAGAATGGTTTGTTTCATAACTTTACCACAGGATTTTTAAAATTGTTGCTTTCTTTAAATACGTTGAACGATTCACAGGATTTTTAAAAGCCCACAAATATGCTGTAAGTATTTAACGGAATAACATTTCATCATAAAGAATAAATATACACGTGCTTTACGACATATCTAAATTGCTCCTTTTAAAATTCTTATTTGGAATTTTTTAACTAAGAAAATTTTCGCATAAGTAATACAACACAACATGATATATTAAATGAAATCAAACAATAATTAAGATGGATTAATGATCATTTATTTGGGAATGCTTATAAATTGGAATAGCTTAAATCAACCATCAATATAGTAATAAAATAATTTCAATCTAAGTTAATTTTTCATATTTCAGATTAGAAGATTTTAAAAATTACTTATCAAGAATAAATGTTAACTATGGAAATATATAACCCATATTCTCTTGGCCTACCAAGATGTTGTCCCGGATTGAACTGGGAACGTCTGCACCAAATGTAATGGAACTTGTATATAAGGAAGTTGGTTTGTGACAAACTTTTCCTTTTGAAATTTTCTTAAAGTTGTTTGTGATTAATTTAAATATAAATAACACTGATTTAATTAGCTTTGAGTTGGGCTCTACCAATTAGATAGAAACAGCTGGGTGGAGTCTTCGTGATTTTGAAGCAGAAAACAAAGAGAAGACCCTGAATATTTATCCTGCCACCCCCAGAGGTATCATTTTACTTGGAGGACATTGTGCCAAGTGCAGTTTTAAAATGCCCCAGCAGGCTTTAGAGACCACGGCGTATCATCAGTCAAGACGGAATTCGAACTCACTACCTTCCGATAACAAGAACGATGCCCTAACCAACCAGGTCTAAGCGGCCTCTCTGCCAATGCTCTGGTACACTGCTCTTTTCAAAAATGTAGATGTATGATTAAACAATTACGTCCAGTGTTAATGCTCTCCTTCTTTCTATATGCCTGCAGTATGATCTTTTGAAAAATAATAATGGTATTATTATTGTTGTTATTATTATTAATTTGATTTTTAAAATGTTTATTTTCTCTCACTGCAGCGAGCGTGTTTTCGTTTTCTCCAATACGCCACTGATCAGAAGTGCATTGCAACGCTTATAAACGAACTTTCAAATTTCAATATTTAATAATTTCATGGAGGACAGATGCTGCATTTCTGGCTTGCCATTTATCGGGGTGGGTACTTGGGAGTTTTCTGGATTTCTTCCTTTGGACCATTCTGCAAGAGAAAATTTTCACCGAAGGTAGTTTATTCGGTTTATATTAAAACGCCTTCCAAGGGGGACTTCAGACGAAAGGTTGTCCACTGCGTAGTGTCAAATCATTCCACATCTCAATTGTTCTGTTTGTCAGCTGATCCATACGTGCCATCCCATTTTGCGGTGTCAAAAAGTCTTTGAAACCGCTAACGAACTTATAAGTACCGTTATAAAAAATAAATAATGTTCTTCCAAATCGCTTTTTTTTTCTTTTTCGAAAGTTGAGTGCACGTTGTTTATCACTGGATTACGAAAGGCAGTTTGATTGACACGCTAATAAAAATTATAATATACCTTACAAAGGAATATTGGTTCACGAAAATTAACGCTGCCAATGGCTTTTGCATAATTTTCTTTTTAACTTAAATTAAAAACCAGATATAAACTATAAATGAATATTCGTAATTAAAATAATCTAAAACAACACCGTGGTCTATAATACATCACCATAAATATCGTGTGGTCTAAGCACCTCAGCATAATATTTTATCAAAAAAGTGACTCCTGTAAGAGAAATAGCAGATAAAATTTCAGGTCTTTCATTTTACCAAAATAAATAAAGTAACTATAAAGAAGAATCAAAAAAGGGAGGCTGCAATTTTATGTGGGAATTACATAAACGTTATTGTGAGAAAAATAGTTTGCTATATTTAGGGAGCTATAACTTTTCTTAATATTGCGAATTAATAAAATAGGCGAAAATTTCTACTAAAATGTAATTTGGAATTGTTTTCCAGATGCTTGACATAACGAAACCGGGTCATCGAAAACGGATATTGACATCTTTGGGTGAAAAACCGACTAGCAGATTTTTCGAAGAGTTGAAGGATTTTAGTCTTGCAAAAATGGTAAGAATTTTGAACAATATGAAGTGTTTTTATTTTGTAGATAGGTAGTAAATATAAATTTAAAACTATGTTATTATTCATATTATATATAATATAATCATAATTATGAACTCTTCTGTTAAAAACAATGCATGTCATTATTTATAAACGAAAAGTAAATAAAAATTATGTTCTCATCAGTCTTACATTGATAATTGTAAAGTAATACTAAAAAATTAAAATTTTAGAAGTAAAGAAATGTTATATTTTTTGCGCAAGTTTTTGTGAAATTTCAGGAGAAAAAAATTATAATTTGAAGAAACACACACACACAAAATTTATGACTACTATTTCTACTTTCTTACAAAAAATTATTTTGCGGTATGATGCTGCTTTTTTAAATTAAATATGAGTAGTTTTAACTATTTCATGTACACCCAATGAAATAGTTAAAACTACAGGCCATAAGACTTAAAAAGTAACGAATAATTGAGCGTTAAATGCTAAAAATCTCTAAATTACATTTCAAAGGTAATGTCATTCATCGCTGGGATGGATGCTTCTTTACATCTACTGGAAGACTAATAAAGGTACCTAATGCCATTTTATGATACAATCTGCCAAATATTAATCAGTTTTTTTTGCATGTCCCAGATATTTTATGAGATCCTAGTCTGGTGGCATATCTTGTTCCAGATATTTACAATTGGGGAAGAACCTAGTGGGGTACTTCTGGTAATCATATTTACCCCACAGCCCGTAGATATGTTAACTACATGTAACCTAGTATCATGTTGTTGAAAACGGAGCCCAAAGAGACTCGGAAACTGTAACTGTGAGCAGGAAGATTCTGTCGTATGAAATATAAACTTATATAATCTCACAAGATGTACTGTTTGAATATTTTTATAAAAATAAATGTTCAATAAAGTAATACAGAATGAGATGGTCATATGATTCAACACAGAAGCAGAATTCACAGTTAATCGCTATATGTCGCTACTCTGTTCGCTGCATGATGATTGGCTAAGGCATCCCTTGCAAATGACTCGATTTTAAAAGCCAATGTGAGAGTAATACCAATTCAGCTAAGCGTTTTAAGATGAGGGAAGAATTCACAGTTGCTATAAGAGATTATTTAATACATTAGATTATAGTAAATTATGACCTAGGGTTATAGATCGATACTGGCAAATAATCATCGAATCTGCTTCTCATTCATACCCGTAAATCATCCAAAGGCTTCATTTTACAACTGATTTCATTACAGCAACCATTGTTGCAAGAAGCTACACTCAGTCATGTCCGTACACTCAAGTATTGCCTAGTCATCAATTTCTCCATTCAGGATCACGCATTTCATTTATTGCGATTATGGAACTGCATTCGAGATCGTCCAGTTGGTGATAGGTTTCTCAACAATGTTTTTATGTTGATAAACTTATTACCAAATGGACGATAACTAGTGTTCATTGTGTTGCCAAGATAATACTTCCTATGATTGAAAACAACTTTCTAATAATAACATAATTGGATTTAAAAATTGAGTCGTTCGCATACTTACCATACAAAAATTTCCTTGCAAAATTTCAAGTTGATTAATTGTCTTTTTGGAGTACTTACATCACCTCAAACGGGGTATATTTATTTTTATTTACTAAAAAAATTGTTTGATAAATTACATCTTAATGACATTTCTTATAAACTAAAAATTGCTCTTATTATCAATATTTTATTTCAAAAAGTTCTTATTTGGTGTTTAAATGCAACCTTTTTAGAAAAAAATCATTATAGGTTCCATACGTAATAATTGCTCAAAACTAAAAGTTTTGTTTATTCAGTTGTAAAACATAAGCGTTTACTATGATATTTGTAGCTTTTAACTAACTGATGTTTAAGCTTATGTTTTTAATTAACCTCTTACTAATAAATTTTTTATTAAAATCACAATAACTGCTAATAATCAAAATTCAGCTGTATAGAAATTAATTACTCAAAATGATTTGTTATCGGTAACCTATTTTCTTGATAACATATTTTTACAAAATCATAAGCATTTTCTATTATTTTTCTTTCCATTTACTTTCGTTTCTTACAACCTCAAAAAGCTCCAGAAAGAGCATTTTATTCTTCGAGAAATCAACGGAAAGTAAGTTTCCCTTGGCTCCAAAAGATGACTCTACAAAATGACCGAAACTCAAATGTACTCGTAGGATCGATTATAGATGTGGCTAACATATATTTCAATCCTAATTTTCGGATAGTTTAAATTAAAGAGTGCGCAAAAATGTCGGCTCTTATTTCTTCGCCAGCTAACCGCTGATTGCAAGGTAATGTTGAACATTACTGCCAAACTTAAAAGAACTTGCGACGAGCTATTTAGGTCGAGAAATGCTTGGGATGGTCAGTACTGGTGCTTCGTTACTCCATGGCAACTCTTACCCCAATATGGCGAATTTCCTTCATTCACACACACAAAAAAAATACTGGAAAAGTTTAGCTGGGAAGCGTTTGACCACATCCACCTTATGATCCCAATCTTGCTCTCAGTGACTTCCATCTGTTCTTGCACCTGAAGAAATTCCTGTCATTCCCCACAGACGAAGACGTGCAGACAGTTGTGACATGTTGGCTCCATTCCCATTCGCCACACTTATATGCACAGTATGTCCAATTTTGGACTTTGCGACATAAAACCAGACTTCTTTTAAAACCAACCCTTTTTATGAGCCATGGAAAACGTACTTTCCGGATGACTCTTGTGGCTGAATTTGAATCGAATAATTATCATATTTAAAATTACTGAAATTAGTAGGAAGTCACCGTCACTTTTGCTTTTATAATATCATTTATTGATTACCTATTGAATGTATTAAGTATACACGTATGATTTATTTTATTGTCGACTAGAAATTAAATATACACGTAATTGTGGCTGAGTATCAAATAGGATATTTCATATACATTAATTTTTATTTTTGCTAAAGAAATTAATTATATTCAAAAATTTATCACATTTTAGCTTATCTAATTATTTTACAATAAATCAACTTAAATATTTAGTTTGATTTGAAATTTATAAAAATTTGAATTCACCAAAAGGGTTCGAAAAAATGCCCTATCACTACGATTAGTTTTTACTCTCAGATAATATTTTCTTTTAAATAATAAAAATAAATTACAGCAGAACTAGGTTTGAAATACAAAATAATTTTCTGCAAGATAAATGAAAATTCTGTCTCTGTAGGACTGGACACTGGGAAATGTCAGCGGAGTTTCTGCTATGGACGAGCCATCTTCATCGGGAGACGAATCTAGGACGGTGGACATTATGCGAGGTGATACTAGTATTCGTAGTTTTGCTTCGAATGGTTCTCTCTCCAGGACAGAGTCCCCGCCATCCGTCTCAGCACTGAAGATTCGTCCACCTACGCAACTCATGAGAGACACATCCCCCCAGCAAATTTTGCAGGATCTTCCCTTCAACACTACACAGTGGAAACACCAGCCAGATGTCCTGGTGAAGGGCAGCTGCAATTACACAGCCAAGGTAACGCTCAAAATCACTTTGTGCTAATTTTTAGTTTTTAAAAAGCACTGCCAGTTGAATGAACCGTTGCCTGTAGTTCCCATAAACTTCTAAATTTCATTAACTATAATCAATTTCTGTTCATAAATTATGTAAATATTTCACAGCCATCCTTACTTAAATTTATTTAGATCCTGTTAACAATTATTTTTCTGTATCACTTGATCCTATCCTATTAATTCTGTTATTTCAAATTTGTATTCCAAACTGTGATACAGTGGTCTTTTGCGTAGATCACTGTAGGCTTGAAAGCCCCACCTTTGTAAAGCATTCGTCTCTCAAACAATGTGTCGTGCGTTCTGGAGAACCTCTTAAGGCTCGCGTTCCCAGATTATAGATCCCAGCGGGCACCTAGCACTCCGTGCAGGATGCCCGACATTCTAGACTGAAGTTGAGGCACAACCTGATAGCCAATAGGAATAGAACAGGGCCTCTTCTTCTCGTTGTTTGTCTGTCTGCCTGTAACGATGTTTAGAGTAGTTGATATCAATTATACGATTCTTACAAACGATGCTCATGTCAGTTTTAAATCACATTTTAAAGGAATTTTAAGCTACCAGGCGCGTCGGCAGGTGGTGGATCACCGAACGTGCTGTAGGAATGACAAGATAGCCTTGAATAGAATCAGAGGCTGCGAACCAGCTCCCGTAAACCCTGGTGTTATGCAACCCGTGCCTAGGGCTATTTGGCACCGCGGTAATGGTGTCTTAACGAAGCCTCTAGTTGCCTGGAGAACTTCTAGAACTTTTTTGCCTTGCCCAGTAACTCAGGCAATGCTGGGTGGACTGTTATATTAACTGAGCTTATTAATTGTTATCTTGTGGCTGAAAAGACACAAGAAACAACTAACATTTCTGCATTTGCAGTTGAAGCCTCTGAAGTAGACCTTGCTGAAAAAGACAAGGGAACTCAGAGGCAATCTAGTGAAGGGGCAGCAATGAATCTTTCGCAGGAGGTAGAAATGACCTCCAAACCATCTTCTGGTGAAAGTCAGGAAGCTATCGCTAGCATGATTGACTCTCTGACCAGAGGAAACGGCCAAGCATATCATTTACGAATGCGAGGCTCTTGCCCTCCCTAGATTAACTTCGTTAGGCATCATCCATTTTAGAGAGTTACACCTAAACTCTTAAAGGGTTATCGGACTTTATTAATAAAGTGGATGACCCGAGCAACTGGAACTAGGAAACATTGGGTTTGAAGTTAATAGTACAAAATGCTGATTAAAACAGAGGTGCCCAGTGACATACAAACCTAACTATAAGAAGAGGAAAGGAATTTTATGTTGATAGAAATTTTTCTTCATTACGATTATATTTCAATCACATAAATATGAAAATAGTGTGATGATTGATAAAGAAAAGAACACTGCTATTGAGCATACTTCTACTATAGCCGCGAACAAAGAATAAGTTTATTTTTAAAAAAATATTGTATATATTGGCTTTGAATTCTCTTTATGAATAACATTCTCAACACTGAAATAAATTTGATACGTAACTATTTAATTAGAATCATAGAATAATTTATGGAATTTATTTGACTATCACTTCATCAATAAAATATCTTACTGATTTAATATTAAAATCTTTTGAAGAATTTTTGTGAATTTAAATGAAAAATGTATTTAATCCAATGTAGAAAGATGAATGTGCATTTTTAAAATTATTTTTATACAGAATAAATCGATTAACTTAATGTAAAATTCCCCTTTAATTTGCGAGGAATTTTACCTTCGATCACAAGAATCAGAAACAAAGTTGATTCTCGATTTCTCGGCACCATTTTCAACTTATCTCGCCATTTCGCTGGAATACTAAATTAATCTTACATAATATAATAAGAATTTATCTTTCTAACTCAAAGTTCACCGCTTAGCTCGCTTCTTGAGAATATTTTCTCGGAATAATTTTATTACATTTTTCTTTCGTTAAAACATTCCTTTGAGGGACGTTATACTCGAAAAATTCCTTTAGAGAATATTTAGGAATTAAGGCAAGGAAGAAGATTCTTTAATTTCAGTCATTGGTAATGTGCCAAACAATGCTGAAATTAGTAATACATTGTCAAAGAGAGAATTATTCATGGCTTAATTAAAAGCGAAGAAAATTTATTGGAGGTTGTATATTCCCATAAAGTGAAGGATTTCATGCATATGGATGTGTCAGAGCAAGATGGTAAAGTATCCCAGCAATCTGAGTTTAAAAAATCGCATAAATAACTTTTTATTATATAGACTCTTACATTATAAATTGTTATCTACGCATAATTTCCTTCTCAATGTCAAAATTTATGTATCTCGAAACTTTTAAATTATTGATTCCATATATAGTGGCTTAATTTGTATCAACGAGCAATTAAAAACTTGCTTTTTTTAGGGAATTAGGAAACATTTGACATGAGAAAAATGTAATTTGGATTCTATGCAAATGACAATAATTACTAGTATCAAAATATCAGTAAAATTTATGTGTCATAATTTTTCTAATTATGACAATTTGTTATATCATTAATACTCTTAAATAAAGAGACTTAATGATATAACAAATCTGTTGAATTTCGATAGAAACTTATTATTTGTAAATAGTGCTTTATTAAATAGGTCTTTATTATTTCAGTATCTTGGATCAACTCTAGTCAAAGAAGTTCGTGGGCTCGAATCCACCAGGAAGTCTATACAGAAACTAAAGAGCTCTACCAGAAATATGAACAAAATCCCTAACGTTATTTTATCCATATCTCACACTGGTGTCAAGTTTATAGACGCACAAGCTAAGGTATAAGAAATTCGATTATCACTCAGAATAGTTTATAACTTTATAATTTTCCACCATAAATGATTTTTATGTGTAGTTATTCAAAGTTAAAAATAAATCGTAAAAGATCACAATCGGGTATCCTTTGATTTTTGGTGATTCATTTGAGTCCAAGATATGACTAACAAGATGGCGACTACTGCTACACGAAAGCTAACATAGGATTACCACAAATTAAATTTTATCGCCAAATGTTTCGCCAAACCAAGGGTTACCTGATTCTTTACCGAAACCAAATACTTTTTTGAAAATTTTTAAGTTGAAAATATTTAAGTTACACTTCTAGAATCTCACTTTGGCTATATTTAAAGATCTAATATGTATACTTTAACCAGTAAGGGGAAAGTAAAGCATTCTGATCATTTGTACCCTTAATCACTGATCAGCTTTAATAAAAGCTCGACGAGATTAGTAAATTAATATGTGTACATTTATATTTTAGAAGAAAGCAAAATACATATATTTGGTATTTTTCTTTATTTTTTTGTTCTAGAAATTGGTGTGCGAACATGAGATACGGAATATTCATTGCGCATGTCAAGACGCCGATGATCTGAATCATTTCGCTTATATTACCAAAGAACATCAAACAGCAAATCACTATTGTCATGTGTTCTTAGCGCAGAATATGGTAAGAATAATTTCTGTGTTAGCTGTCATTTATAAAAATGGAATTAAACGTAAAACAAATTAATTATAAGAATAAATGTAAGAATAATAGAAACTTAAATTCTTAAAAATTGCTAATATTTTTCAAGATTATAGCTTTAGAGCAGCGATCCCAAATTGGTGGTCTTCCCAACTTAGATAGTGTTCCCAAAAATCTTATTTTGTATAATATTTATCCTTAAAAGTAAATAAATATAAAAATTTAAATTGTTCCAAATGAGATTATGGAAAACGGTCGTGAATAATATTAACAGCATTTATTGGAGCATAAAATATTGCAAGAAATTCGATGGAAAATACTAGAGGTCACAGTCATTTTGTGTGTGAATTCTTACATTTTTTTTCATCTTTCAAATATAGAAAATCTGAAAAGCAATCAAAATTCATTGAGACACATTTGCGTACTTACATCAACTGAGAACTGTACAATGACCCGTTAATGCGAGAGATAGTATCATACACATCAGGAGATAACATCATATAATTGGAATCATGACTCATGAATTATTACCGAATTCAATATTAAAATCCTTATCTCAACAGAAATAGAGATTTTAATATAAAATGTAAGATAAAACCACGTTATTGAATGCTCTAAAATTTATCATTTGAAATCTTCTGAATGTGAATTTTATTACTGCTTAGGATCTACATGCTTAGCAGTTAAAATAAAATGCTGTCTCTTTGGGCATAAAATTTATAAATTACTAATTAAATAACAAGTAAAATTCATTTTATTCGATTAATAATCAATTTTCAAATCCTTGTAGCACAATAAATGCTTCATCGCAATCAATCTATTTTGCAAACATTTGACGAACAATGATAGATTGTTCGAAGTTCTTCATAAAAAACACTTTCCTGTCATATTTATTTGTTTTTAGTACTTATTCTCGTAAGCCATATTATTAACTTAAAATTTAATTACTTATGTAGCTTCTTAAAGTTCTATAACAACTATCATATGCGCACAAAATGTGTGGAAATAAAATTCACGCTTTTAAATATTCAATCTAATTAAGAATCATTTTACTATTAAATATATTATAAATTATTAATAATATTTACGCAACAATATTAATCGAGGATGAATAATATGTAATTGCTCATCAACTAATTATAATAATTATAAGATAAAAAATATTATATGAGAAAAAGTTTAGAATTCTAATATTGCTCAATAAACAATAAATTCTAGAATGTACGAAATTTATACTATAGAGTGAGTTACATATCGTTTAACATGCAATAAGAAACTAAGGTACTTTTTTAACGCCAAGAGAACATTTATAAACTCTTAGAAACTCTATTGTACGTTTCTATTCCTTTTTAAGTTTATAATTAATTTTATAATATAGATTAAATGAACTGTTTTATAGTAATGCGTGGTTGATATTTGCTGTAATTAATTATTTCGATTCCTGTATAATTATGTAAGAATATTTAAATTTATGAGCTATTTTCATTGTTAAATTATCATCGCACAATTCTTTGGCATATAAAATAAGTTAAAAAATATCTTGTGACTATTACTAATTATAAGAACTGATTATTATAAATACGAATCTAATTAGTTTTGGAAAAATTAAAATGGTTGAATTAAATCTGAAGAAAGAGAAAATAGGGTATTCATTAACACGAGTACCGTAAAAATACATAAATTAAAAAAGAAAACAATTTTTGACGAATAAAATGTCAGATTATTTTAATATTTTATATTTTTACAAGTTATATGATGTCATAATTTCCCAGCTGAATTATTTAAACAATATTAAAATTTAAAACAGTTGATTAATAAAAAGAAACTGACTTCAAGTTATAATTTAATTAATTAAAAAAGTAAAAAAACAATAGCACGCATATTTATAGGGATAAAATGGTACATAAATATAAGGACTTAAAATGCATATTAAATTTCATGCGAACAATATTTTTGATAATTCTCCAGAAAAGTGTCACGATAAATATTCTTGAATGCGATTTTTAAGATACTGCATTAAATATTAATAGCTCATTAAATTTTACGAGAATAGCGTGAATTATGTAAGCCATAAAATTTCCCTCCTTGTACAAACTTTATTTCGTCAGTCATAGTTTTAATGTTATTGATTTTACATAAAAATTGAATAGCTCATAAACCAGACGGTATTCAATCTTATTACTTATAACTTAAAAAGAAATTCTAAAATAAAATTTAATCAATAATCTAAAGGATTAGAATGATTTTAATCCTAATGTTAATCATTCTAATCATTTTCTAATCACTAATGTTAATTATTACGTTTTATTCTAATCAGTTAATCTAACTGATTAGAATAAATCTTAACAGAAGAAATAAATACATATTTAGCTAAAATAATGTCTAGTAAGAATAACTCAAGAACTGAAAATCATTGGAAAGATTTTTCAAGCATTGCTTTTAGGATTTCATAATAAATGCTCATATTTACGAGACATAATGAAGAAAAATCATTGGAAAGATTTTTCAAGCAAATGCAGTGCGTTGCTTTTAGGATTTCATAATAAATGGTTATATTTACGAGACATAATGAAGGAAATTCCAAGAAACTATAAAGTATCTTTATAGTTTCTTGGTATACAAGAAAGAAAAAAATTCAGTATCCATCTTTCGTAATTCAAGGTCTCAGAAAGGAACCTAAAATTTAGAACTTCAATGGAAACAATTTTAACACTTTACGATAATTTGAAGCAAACATAAATAGAACTGAAAACATTTTATTGAAAAATCAAATCAATGTATAAATCACTAATTTCTTATCTTTAACTATAATTAGAAACTATTAAATAACACAAGCTAAATAAGATCAAATAAATGCTTTTTGTTAAATTGTAAAAGTTTATCATATATACACACACACACACACACACACACACACACACACACACACACACACACACACACACACACACACACACACACACACACACACACACACACACACACACACACATATATATATATATATATATATATATACATAACTTTTCTGTTTACAGGATATGGCGACAGAGATAATATTGACGCTGGGCCAGGCATTTGAAGTGGCGTACCAAATGGCGATCCGGGAAAAACCGGCTCGTTCCGGTAACAAAAGCGAGTCAGGCACGGCGTCCTGTGGTGACGACCAGAAGAGGTACGTTAGCCAGATAACCGTGCATCTAGTGCAGAAAACCCCGGAGAAAAAAAATATGGACACAGAACTCAAGCTTGCTGAGTCGTGACATTGACAATATCTTATTTGAATGTAAACTAGCATGTCGAACAAGAAATTGTATATTGTTAAATTTATCGATATTATTAAATTATTTGTTCTGAGTTCTAAGGTGGCTAGAGTAATTGCAAGGTTAGATTTCACGTGCAGCAGCAGAATCCCAAGCTGTTGGTGGAATTCAGGTATTTGCATATGTTGCGTCAACGGAAATGATTCCATTTTCACTGACATGAACTTCTCTGTGAAGATATGTCTTATTCAAATAATTATGATGTAAAATTTATGGAAATATGCAGTTCAAAACTGTAAATTCAGTAAGAGTTAATTTCTAAATATTTTCTTCTTAAATAAAATGACATTGCTTTATTTTATTTATCAAAATTACACATGTGTGGAAAATTAAGAGAAAATTTTTTATATTTGGCAATATTTTCCATTAAATGTAATTTAACTGTAATAATTCAAATTTCTAGAAGGTTATTTTTCATTATTACCATTATACTAAAAATGAATCTTATTGAATTATTTTAGTGCTGCCATCTTTCGGAGAAATTTGTACGTAAAATATAGCGAATGCTCAATTTATGACATTTTAAAAATAAAAGTTTTCGAGGATAAAAATAGTTGAATACTTGCTTCATCTTTGAAATATTGCTGAAATCTTCATAAATTTTTATTTTTAAAAATGGTTCACTCTGAAGCACAGATGATACTAATGGAATTCTCATAAAATTTTTGAAATTACTCATCAGCCCAAAGGTTATTTGTTTCTTAACAATCGCGATTAAACCTAAAAAATATTATGAATAACAATTTCTTCATATTCAGTTTTCAAAAGAAGTCATATTCAAAGCAAATATCATTTAAAATTTATCAGTAGCTATTGTTAAATGTCATTTGATTTATTTTAAATTTAGACAGTTAAAATACATAAGAAAAAGAGATTCTCGAAATGGCAATATATGTTCAAATATAGCACCAAGTTACAATATTGACATTTATATTTAAATTTCCTAATATGAGTAATATTTAAATTAAATTTTATATTTTGTTTCGTAGAGAAAAGTTATCTAGCTTCTAGTTGGTGAGTTATTTTTTCAGAAATGAAATTCAAAAATCACGACTTGCATTCCGATATGAACTTTGTTTCTATACATTAATAAAATAAAGACATAATAATCTTAATAATCATATAATATAATAAACTTAATAATCATATAATCATATCATATGATAAACTTAATAATCATAAATTATTAGTGCTACTAAATCATTTAAAATCATGAAGTTTTTAAAAAGCATAATTTTTAACTTAAATTTTCTCAGAAAATAATATTTCAATAATTTCTTACTGTAATTGTTGTTCTTACTGTAGTAATAATCACCAATGAAAATTTTGAGCATGTTTTAATAAACCATTTATAAGTAGTTTCCTTCAAAAATATGTAATTTACTTTAGTCAAGGAAATACTGTCTTTTTTATGCATAAAATATTTAATAAAATTTACTCTATAAAGTGCGAAACTATGATGATACATTTTTTCATAATGCGTTCATAACTTGAATTTTCAGCTATCAATATTATTAATTTATTAAATAGTAATTAAAATGATTAATTAAGTTTATAATTTCTAATATCATATGCCTTTATTTAATTTGAATGATAAGAGATTTGCCAAAACTATTTTCGATCATCAATATTTTGTATACTGTGATGTAAGCAAAGTAATTTTATCAATAGAATAGTAAAATATACAAATAACTTGAACCTTAAAATTGAAGAAATATGAATAACTTCAGCATTAGATATAAGAATTAAATTATGAAACTTTATTTTTGATTTAAAATTATTTTATATAGGTTTCTTTTTTAAAATATTTATATTATTATTTAGAAATGTTTTAATTAAATTCTGCAATAATTTTTAATTAATTCAAAAATTAATTAATTGCGTTAAATAAATTAAATTTTTATCATTAAACTAATTAATAATTGCATCATATGATGAAAAAAATTATAATTTCTAATTTCATCATAATTTTTTCTGTATGCATTCAGTTATAGGGGTTTAAAAATCAAAACGAATAGTTTTAGCACATTTTGACTAACATCCTACAATAAATCCTATTTTACTAAAAATTTCAAAAGCAAGTAATTAGTTTCTTTGGAATACCCATTATTCTTTATTTTAGTAAGCCTTTTATATAATACATTTAAATTTTTATTTCATTTTGACCTTTAGAAACATGATAATATTAAAAAAATCATTTGTAACTACGTCAGTAAACATTCTTGATGACTTATCTGAAAAAATTGTATTAAACAACAAATTGACAGAAATTTCGAAATCTAATTAAATTAAATCTGTACATTTAATGGCTAATCTTAAAGTTTTGGTATTCGAAATAAAAATTATATAATATTTTATTAGAGGTAAAATATTTGTAGAAAGTAAAGTTTGAAAATTTTTGCATCTTGTAATTTTATGCAGAAGTAAATTTAAATCAATTTTGATTTTCATTCATTTATTTTTATTCCTAAATATATGATGAAGAAGATTTTATGTAATGCTTAGATGAGTATAATAACTTGAATTTTACTGGAAATTGTATAGCAATCTAAAATTTATACGAACAATTCCATATTGAGTTTAGAGCATTTCAAATATAATTAAGAAAACAAATAATAGCAAAAACTTAACTTTTAAACTGAAAAGTTTGGATTAAAGAAAAAAATTATTATTATGAAAATAAAATTCAAATACATTATAGTACGAATACATTGAATAATCTTTGAACACCGAAATAGTTATAAAAATAATTTGAATATTTATTAATTTAAATATCGCTTTGTAGAATTTGTTTCATCGAATAAAATTTACAATTGGCAAGAGCATTATTGAAAATTTCGTTCGTGATTTATATATTATTGTTGTTTATTTATTATCTTTAACAATTAAAAGTATAAATAAAGGGCTAGTACTTGCTGAGAAAAATTAAATTTTTCAGCTGTTTTTTTTGTTTTTTTGATAGATAACATTCCAGATTATATATATATATATATATATATATATATATATATATATATATATATATATATATATATATATATATATATCAGAATATATATTCTGATAATATTTATTTTTATTTCTATTTTCATTACATTTATTATCGTTTAAATAAACACTAGCTATTGGAAAATATTCTGATTTTAACATTTAGGCGTAAAAATCGAAATTATTTATGAAATAATTATTCAAATTTTAGATTTAAGGCTTTTAGGAATTTATAGATTCGAATATCCCACCTGTAATTTTAAGTTTTGTGAAACAAAATTAAATTAAATTCTCTTATTATTTCTTAAATTTCATTTCTTTTTACGTTGATTTTCACCCTTTTACTCTCCTCTTTCCCAAGGTATCATCTGTTCTATGGCGGTAAATAGCAGAGAATCATGGGAAAGAGCCTGAGTGCAGAAGAAATGATGTAAAATAAAAAAAACTATATTCTGTTAATAGACAAGACAGAAGACCAAAACTTCATTTTGTTTTGCTTAGAGTCATGTTTGTATACCTAACATTGTGCTTTTAGCTTACAAAGTTGTTCAAAAATCAAGTGCCAATTCTTCTTTATAGATGAGCTTGCAAACACATTTATTTTATCATTTTTCTCATTCATTATTATTTTAATTATTACTTTCATAAGATTTATTTACTTAGATTAAAGATATTTCAGAAACATTTATTACTACAGTGTTTTAGTTACTTTTTTGAAAAATATTAATATTTAGTCTGAATATCGTACTTACTAATATTTGTATTTTCTAAATAAATTTAAATTTTATTAAATTTATTCAGATAGCCTTTCATTTCATATTTTTTTCTGTTTAAAAAATTCCACTAATGATTATATTTTTAATGAAAGTCATAGTCAAAGTTCTTTATTGTAAAAAGTTAATGTTATTATACCTTATTTGATTCAATAATTATTAGATATTGATTTTAATGTTTTTTTTTTTTTTTTTTTTTTTTACTATAGCATGCATGAAATTTAGTTTTACATTTGATTTAAGAAACTTATAGCAAATAAATCTCATTTATATCTGGAAAAAATAGTTATGATTTTATTACTTAAATCATAATATTTGTAATTTAATTTAAGGTTTTTAATTAAAAGTTTATTTTATAATATGATAAAACAGAAACTCACCAAACTTTGTATAATACGAAACTTATAATGAAATAATAAGAAACTTATTAACTATCAACTTTTTAAATAAAATATTCCTAATGCACTTAAATCCGCAAAACCATTGGAGAAGTACGAAGTCTAAAATTATAACCAACTAATATCAAATTTATTCATATGACCAAATTCTGTACAATATACATGAATGAATCTATAATTGCTAGTTGCAAATCCAAAATAAAATTCGGGAAGAAAAGAAATCCTATAGACATTCCAATTATGAATTGATTTTGTTGAAAAGTTGGATTTAAATTTAGAAAATTTACAAAATTGTTTTGGGTTAATTTTACAAACTACTGTTGAATATGAAATAAAAAAGAAATCTTGTCGAACAAAAATAGGAAATCGAGTGACTTTATCAAAAAATGCTGCTACCTGCAATAAAGAAAAAAGAAACTATTAAAGTGGCTAATCTATTAAACACATTAAATAATTAATATTTATGTATACTTTAATAACATTCCACACAAATCACAATTATTACTTAGCAATTAAGCAATTATTTATTAATTAGTTCATATATTTAATTATATGCAGTCTAACAATATAATATCATAATACTTACTCTAATCATTGCCTTGTGGTTTCGAGTTCCGGTACAAAAGTTATGGGACCAGAATGTAAAATAAATAAGTGTATATAACTGGTTAAAAAATATAGAATGTATTAAATTGTTGTATACTTGATTATTACTTGGCAATTGTGCTTCGAAATATTCATGCATGTGTCGATTTATTTTTGCTAGAATTCTAACTATTATTGAGCCTGAACATCTGTAACATCTGTGCTTCAGCGAGCAAAAAATGTATGAGTTAATTATAAATTTGTTGTAGTGACTGATATTAACTAAAGAGATAAATAATGCCTTATTACACAAAAATATTTTCATTTGGAATTTTTTTCTATGAATATTGTTTATTATAAAATATATTTTCCTTCGGATAATATTTTTTGATAATAAAGTGTTCCTTTTAACTATTAGTTCATAATTGGTTTCAATGAAGTGCGAAAAATAATTAGTAAATTGGCAAATTCTGTAATTAATAAATGCGCGTATGGCATCTTTCAACATATGTAATTATTTTTCAATTGAAATTTGTATCTCTGATGTATGAGGGAATTCAGAAAACAATTTAAAAAATATAAAATCAAATATGAAATATCACAATCAAGAAAGGAAAAATTATAGAAGTATTTTAGATTTTAAAATGTCAGCAATATTTCAACAGAGCAAATTTCTGTGCAATATTTTGTATTTACGATAATAATTTCAGAGCAAATATAACTGATTTCAAGAATAGATGCTACCTTATAAACACAAACAAGTATGAAATATTTGTGATAAATTTTAAAGACATTTTAATATGGTTTATTTGTTTCTCTTTCATTTTCTCTTATTGTATTATATTTGTTACTAAAAAGCTGCTAAATCTTGTTGGGTATACGTATTTTATAGAAATTATAAGTTAATTTAAAGGCAGCAACGTCCAATTGAAGCTAATAGATAATATTATGTGCCTGAATTTCGTGATTTATGATTTAGTTATAAATTATTTAGGCATAGAAAAATTGTTTACATTTTTTGCATTTGAAATATATTATCCGCTTGTATAAGAATGTTGAGTATATCCTTGAGATTTTTCTGAT
The DNA here is from genome assembly GCA_037975125.1 of Latrodectus hesperus. Classification (NCBI taxonomy): domain Eukaryota; kingdom Metazoa; phylum Arthropoda; class Arachnida; order Araneae; family Theridiidae; genus Latrodectus; species Latrodectus hesperus. Next base: position 102,576,898 of record CM075850.1, on the reverse strand, counting down.
CATTAATTTGTTGATATTTTATTTATAAATGTATTTCCTCTTTACATGATACTGCCTTTCTTTTGACAAATATTCAACCTGTCGTTTTATTGAGGCAATATTATTAAATTTATTATTAATGGTATATATTAAGTTAAAGCAAAAATATTCAAATAACTGTAATTTATACCATTTTATGTACAAATATAAGATATACCAGTCCATAACTACTAAAATTCAAAGTATTCAGTATGCAGAATGTATCTATATACTTCAAAAAGCCTTTCCACTTATAAATTCTGCATATCATTGTTACATTTTGCATAGTCAAGAACCAATTATGATAACGCATTAGGCATTTCATTGATTGATTGGTAAATTAAATAAAAATATTTTAAGCTTATAATAATAAAAAAAGTTTTTAATTAAATTTTCTCTTGTGGAAGATTATTAATTAGCAAATAAATTAAATAAAAGAAAATTGTTTGACAAAATATTTTATAAAAGAAATAATTTGTCATAATAATCTTTCAATAAATTTGTAATATGTTATTTGATTCTGTGCAATATTTTATAATGCATTTCAAATATTGTAATTGCAACGAATATTTTAAATTGTTTCTATTTGAATTCATGTGTGAAATTATAATATTTCAATTTTGGTATGTGTAAATATAATGCGAATTGGAACATATGCAGTATTAAGCCTTTCTAAGCCATTGCCCTTATTTGAGTGCAAGAAGTAGCTTAAAATCTGGGGTTTTTACATAATAGCTATGTTTCGAAATTATTTCAAATTTAAAAAATGCTGGCAAACATAAAATATTAAAAACATGTGAATGAGAGATTCTATTTAAATTAATTCACTATATATATATTTATATATATATATATATATATATATATATATATATATATATATATATATATATATATATATATATATATATATATATATATATATATATATATATATATATATATATATATATATATATATATATATATATATATAATAGTAAGTAATATTTCTGAAAAATGTGTATCTTATATTTACATAACCAACTATAAAATGACTTCTAAGTTTAGCTACTTGTATTTTATGACAAATTAAGGGAGTATTAAATGTATTTCTCTCTTAAGCTGAAAAAGATTTTTAATTAAGTAAAAATAGAAATTTAGAAATAAAAGAAAATTTAAAAGTATTTTTTTAAAAAAATTGAATTTTTTTTCCAAAATAAATAGAGAACCAAATAAAATTTTTCATTAAAATTAAATTGTTTCAATAAAAAAGTAAAAACTGATCTGAAATAAATTTTCAGAAGACGAAAATTTTACCGGAATGCGAAATCAAATCCCTGGTTCACAGATTGTGAAGATCATCAAAAAATCTTTTTTTCTTTGTTGGCGATAAGATTTCATACTGCATTTGTACCAAGAGATCAAATTCAGTACTTTACACAGAGCATTGTGCATGAAAAAGGTGTAAATGACGAATGGGCGTCTATATAAAAATAATTTAGAGCCCTGAAAAAAATCATTTTAAACCTGGTGCTAATTGAAAACTTTTTTGTGTTTTAGTTCAGCCCTATAGTTTGCTGTGGCAATGTGTGAACGCGAAATTGATTATTAGCAAAATTTAGTAGTATTTATGATAAAACTGTGATGCTTGTGTGAAAGGACCTTATGTTAATATGGAAATTGAGAGACCGGTTATAATCTGTGTAATATATGAAAAGAATTCTATAGACTGTGCTAAATTAATATAAATATATATATGAGATTTCAGGAAAGTTGTGTAAAGCAAGTTGAAAAGAATTTCTTTCATTCTGTTTCATTGTAAATCTCGAGAAGTAAATATTCTATTTCGCATTGTAATTATGTACTTTGTATATTTTATCCTCAGCCTTGAAATAAAGAGACCTTAAATTATCGTCAAATTCAAAGTGTTTCTCTTGGATTCTTTTAAATAAAGAAACAGTAACAATGCTAATAAATTAAAATGTTAAAAGCAAATATTTAACTATCAGTCTCGTAGCTAATTTGGTAAATGGTATTTATGCATAAGCTTCTAACATATTATGATAATATTTATGCATAACTTTCGAACATATAGATAGTATTATAAATATTCACAAATGATAATTATTATACTAATTACATGCGAACCATTCGCTTGACTTATTTAAACTTTTTTACAGTAACTTATTTATAAATAAGTTAATAGTTAATAATTATATAAATAAAAGATAAAGAGAGGTATTTAATTATGAATTTAATCAGTTATTTTATGTATAATAAGTTATTTATAAAGTTATTTATATATCACAAATGCTAAAATCATTTAAAATGAATTCTCTTCATTTAAAAAAATTGAAATAATGTAATTAATTATCAAGGAACAATGAAATTTTGTTTAAACTGAAGAAATTCTTCACTCTGTTTATATAAATGAAGAACATTTTAACAAATTATAAAGTTATTCATTTTAATAAATTATAATTTAGAAAATTATTCATATATCATAAATACTAGAATTATTTAAAAATAATTTACAAAAATAATTTTCTTAGACTTTTTTAAAAGTTGGAATAGTGTAATTGATTATAAAAGAACAAAACCATTTTTTAATGTTGAAAAAATTTGAAAAAAAATTTCACTTTACTTACAACTGAAGAAATTTTTAATAAATTAAATGATTATTCAGAGTAAAAAAAAATCAGAATAATCCTAATCACGAATACTTTAATCACAAGCATAAATATTCCTGTATATATTTTATCAACGTGTGTATTCTGAAAGAATATAAATTAAAATAATAGCCTTCACATTTATTAAGGAAACTTTTCTCTAATTTAAGTCATATAAAAATCATATATGAGAAAAATTATTTCCTTTGATAGTATTGTATGAATTAATAATAAAAAAAGAACGTTTCAATACATTTCTAAAACCGTTTTTAGATGGTCATATTCAAATATTGCTTAATACTAAACACATTATTTATAAAGTTTACTTTGAAAGAAAAGTATTTGATCTTTTAATACTCTACCTAATTTGAATTATTTTTTATTTTCTTTGTTACATTGTCATTAGCTACTGCAAAGGTATTTCTTTATTTAAATCACTGAGACAGATGAGAACAAGATAAAATTAATCTATCAGCTTTAATAATAATGTATTATCATTTACAAATATAACATTATTAAAAAATGCTATAAGATTTTTATAACTCAAAACTTATATTTAGCAAATGAATTATTTAAACTGCCATACTCTTAAAATCAGTTTTGGTTACATCAGTTACATCATTGAAAGGGAATTTTATCACTTAAAGAGTAAGCATTGGTATTCAACACATTCTGTTGAATAGGAATTTTGAAATTCCTTAAAAAAGGCCCAAAACAATAGCTTGGGTAAGATGAGTCCATGTAGTCAATTAATTCTATTTTTCCACTAAATCCATCTTTCTTGGAACATAGAGAGACCTGGATTTTTATCGGCTTTTTTATAAAATAAAGAGCTTGACACCAACTAGCGAAACCCAGATGAAAACAATGTATAAAGTCCAAAAACATTTTAACAAAATATTTAAGCATAAAGACTGTGATACATTTTATTTAGCCAAGCATGAACATGTTGAATTATATACAATCAATAAATAACTATTTTAAATTAGTTAAGTTGATGAGTCCATTTTCTTATGATACGTCATAATCGGCCTAATAATCTATTCGAACCATTCCCTTAAGATCTTTTCTCTGTCACTAATACATTTCACATTAATAGTTAAAGAAGAACTCTTCTAACTATCCCATTTTTTCTTGACGTCATTCAGAGGTGACAGTTAAAAACAAAGAAAGAAAAATTCAATCGCAACCAACGCAAATGAGGCCAAACAAGAAAGCGCTGGAAAACACAACAAGCCGATCGCCATGGCGTATTTGCAACGGCATCTTTAGCAAAAGAGAAACTAAGCCCGTGCACTGCCACCCAACTGGATAAAATCCTTCTGTCGCCCCCTTTCCCCCCTGAGAATCGCAGACGGAGAAGCGTGTTGGGGCGGCATACTAACCCTGCAGGTATGCTGGTAATTGGATTGTATGTAGTGCAAAAGAGGGGGCGCAGTATTACACGCCCTGCCTCTCCTCCTGCATATGACAGCACTCAACTCTTGTAATTAACCAATTATAGCGCCCCCGCTTCGTGCACGGTTCATGGAGCCTGGACCAGTGGATGGCAAGCATTGAGCTAGAAACTTGATTAGAGTGTATATAAGCTGGAGCGATATATCCGCGCGAGTACTGGGCTTCGGTACTTGGCTTGTACTGCACGCGTCTAGCTGTGCTCCTTCCTTTTGCCTTCTCCCCACCTTCCCTTGTGTGGGAAGGTAGATAGATGGATGTCTACAGGGATCAGAAAAGAAGGGTGGATTTTACCCCAACATCGAAATATTGTTAAATCACAGTTATCTTAAATGATCTGAATGGTACATTGTTTCGTCGTTGATGTGAGACCTGACTCTAAATCAAATATTTCACTTTCTATAGTTAGAAAGCAAATTTATTTTCCTCACTATTTTTTACTATCAAAAGATTTATTTTCCTAAATCATTTAAGAAAAAATGTTTTAAAGCATGATTTATGTTGTCTGAGGGAAGCTTAGTTGTGATTACAATTATGTCTTCTAGATTCAGCCAAACTAAAAAATGATATATTAAATAAAGTTAATGTACTTATTTTAAAATTATCGAAAATTAATTCTATTCTAATTTGTATGAAATGGATTCTCTTTAAATGTGCACACTCCTCATCATTTGTTAACACTAGTAACAAATAATTGTTACATTATACTAACTATTGAGATGTACAATAACAAAAGTTTTCTTTACTATTTTACTCTAACACTATAATCCTTTGAGAAGTGAATTACTGATTTTATAAATATTTTAGAATGTATATTATTGAAGATTTTCTTTCTACTACATGTCTATTAAAATGTTTGAAAAAAATATGTACACAATTTGTTTCATCTTTACTCTATTTGTTGTAGTTTGTTATCAAATATTCTGAATAATGTAATTAGGCGTTCTAATTAATACTAGTGAGACACAAAAAGCAATATAAATTTACAGAAAAGCTACATTGAACAAAAATTTTTTTCTTGGTTCTAATTTATATCTATATTTTTTATTGTCTTTTTTGTCATGAATGTTATATATTTTTTCACTCTTTGGTTTGAGTTATATCAATGGTGCTAAAATAATAAATGAACAAAAAACTTTTAATTTTGGTTTTTAATATTAAAGGAATATTTTAGGTTGATGTATGAAGGTTAAAATTTTCTCATGTGTGAGCTCAAACTCCAAATAAAACACTCAGTAAAAACTCTCTATTAAAACTCATAAAAACTCTACTTTCAAAACATCAGTGTAGCAAACAATTTATAGTAATGGAATCAACATTCACTTCATAGCTGACCATTGGAAAAGAAAATTTTAACTACAATTACAGATTTATGTGATTTCAAAACATTTACTCCTCCTTCCATATCATCATCAATCGCCTTATGAAACTTGACATTGGTAAATGAAAATTGCCTAAATTATGCAGCTTCAGCAGAAGAAAACTAGTAAAATTATGCAATTGTTCAGTTATTTTTTTAAAGGAAATTTGAGAGTAATATTGTATAAATTCTGATAACAATACCATGGAGTTATTAAATGGGAGCGAAACAATACTATCATTCATACAGAATTTAAGAATATTAAACTATTTCTGAAACTGATACAATGATAATAATCTACTTAATATTTAGTCATGAATCTTTAACTTTGACTAGCAAAATTTGCCACACTGTACCATAAATCTTTGTCCCATTTACAATGTAAGTTGAATAAATTTGCAAGAAATAAATTCAACATATCCATCAGTTTTTTTAAAAGCTTTTTTTGTAGCAATATAAAAAATAATGGAAACAAATCTCTCAACAATTCGAACGAAGGAAGAAATCTAGCTGAATTGCAACGGTTCAAAGATTCGATCTTGCACCGATACTCGCTTTCCCACACGGCCGACAGCTGCTGAAGGTGGAAGTCACAGGCTTCATTACATTCCCACAAAAGCGAGCATCGTGGCTTTGTGAGAGAACACCATGAAACCACTCCACTTGGCCCGTGATGAAAAGTCTGTTGCACTCTGAAATTTGCCCTTAAATTTTCTTCCCGACTTAATTGTCTCTGAAAGGAGGAAGAACTCCGGGAAAGGGCTCGTCGAGACGATTACTGCTCATGCGCAAAACGTCATCAAAGTGATGGTATCACGGTCAATTGCTCGGACCTCATAAAGAACCAGTGGTTTGGAAGGATTTAAAGGAATACTTTAAATGGATGTATCCGTTGGTTGACTTCATTGATGTTTTCATTGAGACTTTTGCATTTTGCCTTTGATGAATATACCGAGTAAAGCGGTGTGTGTTGGGAACGCTCTATAAAAAAATAATCCTTGATGGGTTATTTTTTATGAACTGATGTATTTTTTTATTTTTCGTGTGGTGTCAGGAGTTTTTACTCTCTCGCATGTGCAAAGCGAAATGGAGCAGTTTTTGAGAGCACTTTTCTTGTAGGAAAGAAAAAAATTAAAGTAACAATTCCCTACTATTAAGTAGGGTAAGAATCAGCAAAGAGGACCAAAGAAACTCTTGATTACCATTATAATACAACATAAATTTAAAAATACGTAAAATTTAATGTATCACATGTACATGTCCTATAAGATTCTTAGATTTAGACTGATATACATACATACATACATATATATATATATATATATATATATATATATATATATATATATATATATATATATATATATATATATATATATATATATATATATATATATATATATATATATATATATATATATATATATATATATATATATATATATATATATAATAATAATAATAATAATAATAATAATAATAATAATAATATTTTGGGTAAATTTTTTGCATAAAACAAAATCTAAACATAATTAATACATTTATGCGGAAATACAAGCTCAAATTATAAAAATTTCATAAATGAAGTTTCCATAAAGCATTTCATAAAGAAAATTTTGAAGGAAAACTACAAAAAAAAATAACTTTTTGAGAAAGTGATTATGATAATAACAAATAAAAAATAATGAAAAAGAGATTTTGCTAAACTTATAAATTTTATGGAGAAACATTGTGGCTTTAGACATGATCTAAAAAGACTGTAATTTGAGGTTTAAAGTGAAAGAATATACTGATATAAGTTCACTACATATACATGTTAATTACTTCATACTTTAATTGTAATCATGACTAAAAATACATTAAATTTGGTAGGAATTTGCAGGAAATAACATGCATTGTGTGTGTTTGTATAATGATATCAGTTTTTGTCACCATAAAAATCTTATCGTCTTTTGTTATTACTCGAAAACCATAAAATATAATAATTTCAAACTCTATAGAGGATAAGAAATTTCCTATGAAATAAGAAACTCAAAATATATGTGGGTTTGTATACTTACCGATGATGATAAATGTTCAATAAGAATTTGGATTACAAGTGAAATGTAATTAGTGATAACAAAAAGATATAAAGTTGTTGTTGTCGTGTGCCAACTAGGCTGGCAATTATGGGGTGCGCTATTTTTTCAGCTGAACCATATTCTGGTGTGGAGTCCGACTTCCTCAGTGCACACATACCGCAGGTACTCGTTTATAGAGTAGGCAAACATTCACAACCCATGCATACAAGGAAATGACAAATACAGGATAGATAAAGAGAGAGAAAGTACATCCATGCAAGAACCGGGATTCGAACCCAGGACCTCCCAAAGATTTGAAATTGTAAATAGAAAATAATAATGAAAAATTTGTTATAAATGTGCTTAAAATTATGGATTAGATTATTCAAGAAAATTTGTAAAAACTGAGGATAATTACACACACACATTTTAAGTTATAATCTAAACTTTACATTTTGGGAATATGTAATTAAAACTATTTACACATGCTTTTATTTTATAAAATTTAGTTAGCATTTATTTTATATTCGTTAAAAAAACTAAACTTCTCGTTTTAATTCTAGAAAGCGAGAACAAATTTGCTTTTTTTTAAGTAAATAAATAAATACATAATTTTATAATAAGTAAATAAATAAATACATAAAAAATTTTCCTAGAAAAGCGAGATAAACAAAAATTAAAATTCAGTTCCTTTTCAATTAAAAATATAAATGCTTTTTAAAATGGCATATTTTGCTACTTTTGTATGGTTATTCAACCATAAATAACAAAATAGATCTATTTGTCCATTTTAGCATTGAAAAAAATCGGCCCAAACACACACACACACACAATTTATTTTATTCACTACTTAGAGATTTATAAGAAAATTAATTATTCAGGTACGTTATTGCTTGTAAGAAACAAAGTGTATGCATAAATTTGCTCGATATTTTATAAATGTTTTACTATAGAACTTATAATCCTTGAAAATATCGTAGATTATAATCTTTTTGTGGAGATGAAATCGTTGAATTTTACTTCCTATTCTTTATGAAGCAATATCTAATGATCAGAATAATATTTGTATAATTGAAATGATTCTTATTAACAAAATTAAATGATGAAATATCAACCAAATATACATAATACAAGAGTTGTGTATAGATTTTATAGTCAATCATAATTCAAAATTCATATATAAAAATGCACGAGCATATTTATCTAATCTGTTTGTGCATTAATTAATTCGAAATTAAAATTCTAATAAAAACTAAGTTTTTGTATGAAAATTAAAGTATGAAAAATACAATATGCATTATTGAACATAATATTGATTTTTCCTATGTTTTTATCATATTTATTAACCTAAATAGGTTTTCCTTTATTTAAAAAACATGTGATTTTAATTTACTTACAGATTAAACTAAAATTCCTAATTGAGATGTATCCATTTGTTTATAATTTTAATTGAATTTGGGATAAAATGTTTTTGCGCAATAAAAAATTATCCAATTAATCATTTTCGGGACTTCATTATATCATTGATTTTATTGAATGGTAACTATATTTCATATATCTGTTATCTACAATTAGCTTTTATCTATGCTTAAGCATAAATTATTTACATACCTTTCACGAGAGATGAAGTAATTATTTATGAATAATGTATAAAAATTGTTCATTGTTTTGTGTTTTCGATGAAATTATAATCATAAAAATCTGATTTAACACATACTATTTAATAACATTTTTCTATATAATCCATTAGTTTTCACCAGTTACAAATTCCAATGCTCATAAATAAATAATCCATTTAATTTAAGATATATTTCCCTAAATTTTTATTCATTTAGCCAAAATATTTAATCAGTAACTTAATGTGAGCTTTTAGAAACGATATATTTACAGTTTACAAAACTGTATTGCATTTTATAATCAAAACATTATAAATAAATTTCAAAATATTTCGCTCAAATATTCGATGGACATGTTCAATCATATTATTAAAAATAAAATTTTAATGCAACATATTTTTTGCTTGTTTTTAATTTTTATAACATTAAAATTATCAAAAAAATTTTTCACCAGCTTTTAAATTTTTAATAAAAAATTTTCCAAACAGCTTTTGAAAAGTTTCCGAATATCTTCTTGTGACATACATTCTCAATTTTGGTCTGTTTTTGTTTTTATGAAATAAATAAGTTATTAAATTTTGGATTTTGAAAATAAAAAAAATTTAGTATCCGTTGTAACATATCAGATAAGGCCAAAATGAATAGCATTCACAAGTATTATCTCACTTAGTTTTTGGCACTATTTATATATTTATTACATGCTAATTATGATGCAACTTTTCATCTAAAAAAAGAAATTAATATTTTTCAAAATTTCTACTATAATTCTGAGAATTTTTCCAAGCTACTTTTATAAAATACTGAACATAAAAATTTTAATGAGATTATTTAGTGACAACTTTGTGTGTGTATGAAATAAATTATTCGGATTTCTTGATACCAAAACTAATTGATAAAGCTTATTTCCTTCATATCAGATATTAAATTTAACCAGAAAGAGCAAACATTGGAAAACTTCCATTATTAAAAAGTAAAAACAGATCTGACTCTCACTGCAGACTCATATGAAACAGTTAAGCATCTTTAACAATTGCCTTAAAGTTCAGCCAATTGGAAAAGATTCATCTTTTTATGCTGAATCTCTTTGCCTTTGACATGGCATACGCATTGTTCTTCAACAAGACCACAACACTGATGTCTAAATGATTATTTTTCAGCGAATGATTACATACACAAAACATGAATGAAGTGGACTTTAAGGCCTTTCAACGGGAATAATAGGCCCGTGCCTCTGATGTCAACTGGAGTGTGGACCACACAAGTTGGCCCCATCTCAGCTCTGAGCCATACTTCTCCAAGAAGGGAAAGTAGCATTCACATACCAGAGTAATAAAAGGAACTATTCTGCATATTTTTCATAAGCTTGGCTGGACCCTTGAGTTACATGGCATCTGACGGTTACGTCTTTCAACAAATATTTTATGTTTTCCTCTGCAATATTTCCAGTTTGTAAATATATTTATGTGCATCTAAATATTCTTGCTTGATTCATGTACACTGAAAAGATGTTTTCGTAGCAGGTGGTTGTGGATGTATAAAGTAACATTTATGGGAATTTTTAAAATCGTGGCATGTGAACCAAAATCCTTAGCTTTTCATTCATCAGATGATTGGGAGAAAGATAATCCCACTGAAGTTCTAATTTGACCTGAAAAATATGTTGAATGTTTTAACATGTAAGGCTATTTTGATCTATTGTACAGTGCTTATAAATATTTAGTGATTGCAAAATTTTTTAATTACAATGAAATTCAAAATATGTAGAAATTAAAAAATATTATTTATTTAAAGTTTTTATGTCTTTTTAAACTTTACGTTTATACAAAAATTCTTATCAAGTTAATAAACAAAAAATTGACAGATTTATATAACTGTTACATGAATTTCTAAACTCTTTGAAGACAATGAAAGACTGAACTATCAGTATTTAAGTATATTACTAATTATTTAATTAATTAATTTAATTTAATTCATTCATTTATAAGAATTAACTACTATAAAAATTGAATCATGAGCATTATAATGTGATATTTTCTTTCAAATCTAACAATTTGTTTCAAATGTAATCAAGCTAAAAAGTTTACTTTCATTTAATTTGTAAAATCATTTTAAAAATTTCATTTAAAAACAAGGTAATGACTTATTCGATTCACATTATTTAATCAAGTAAAGTGTCATCAAGTCTTCTGTGTTCTTAATAACAATTCTATGAATTTTTTAAAATCTATTTCATATTTTAATTTTTGTACAATATTGCATTTTTACGATCAGTTGTATGATGTTGATTCCTTTAAAAAATTACTTAACTGCATACAAAATGGAATTATCTGCATTCAATTTATTAGAAACATCCCCCGTATCTGCTATCCAAATTTTTTTCCTTTGCAGTGCTATTTAATTAAAAGAGGGATTTTTTTTGTAAATGAAAGGGACATTGGAAATGGACTGCTGTTGAATATGCAATGCTTGTAGGGGACTGTGCAGGGATAATGGTATTGTTGAATGTCTCCAAATTCAACCTTTCATTTGTCAGATGTTTGTTAAACCTTTCAACTGCGTCCCTAACTTCTCGTCAACCCCTGTTCTTACGGTTGTCAGACATGTCAAGTGCACATGCTGTGCTTAGTGTCCTACTCTTGGGAATTTCCATGGCTACAATAACATCAGCTGAAAAAATTATAAAAAAATATCATACAGCAATAACATCGTGACTGAGTTTTTAAAATTAATTGATGGATTGAGAGAAATAATTTTATATTTAATCTAGTAAAATATCACAGGAAGAAACACAATATGTAGGTTGAAGCGTAATAATTTTTAATGTTTCTCTAGACTAATAGATTTATTGTAATGACTCTAATGTTAAATTATCTAATTTGAAGGGATTTATGTAATGTGAAAAATTTGTATTGTTTTACGCTGTTATTGGAAATCTATTTTTTATCCTATATGTATTTAACATTATTTCCAATTGGCGAACATTTAATGTCTAAAAAATCTCACTGTTTTGGTAATTCCTAAACGATCATTTTTTAATTAAATAGTTAAAAATAGTATGATATTATTAATTAACTCCTAGTTATTTTTTCTAAAGCTTTTTTTTAATTTCATCTCAAATTTCAGTATTTATCGATTTATTAATCTCTTTTTCTTAGTTAAGGTCTTTATCAGAAGCTAAGTTACGATATTGTCAAAATCCCTTATTATTATTATATATTTAATCAATTGACTGATATGATAGAAGTAAAATGCGATATATTATTTCTTTAATTTGTGTATTGATCAATATGTTTAATCTTTTAGCAATTTATTTGATAATTTTTAAAATAATATTTTCAACTACATTCCACTTTTTTCTTAATAATTTGTAAAATTGTATAGACTGCGTAATTAATAATATTTTTATTTATTTAACAATCCGAAAAATAAATACAGTGTCAATATGAAAGAAGATAATGCTTTGACATTGTGGAGACGAAAGCCGAACATTCGAAAGACAGTGTAAGATTTAATATCCACCACGTAAGTTGTCTTCCGGAGGAGTATTTTCCATAAATAACGGACCTTATTCAAGTATTTCAAGAAATAAAGCTTGAAAAACTACAAAGAATCAACCAGATAGACTTATGTATTGAAGGAGAAACTTGCAGTTCCCGATTTTCAACGGTGACGGGGATCGAACCCCACACCTTCAACTCCGAAGAGCGCTCTCCCACCACTAAGCCATGGTGAACCAAGGAAAAATCCTCATGTAAAATAGTAACTATAGAATAACTATTTTTTAGTTGTAAATAAAAAAATTGTTAAATTTATTCCGCATTTCCCATCTTAAAAACGACTCAAATTTTAAAACACGTTTTGGCTAATTTGAAATTTCTGAAAGTGTACTGGCAACGACATATTTTTAAAACTTATCGATTACTCATGTATAAAAATTTTATGGAATATGTTAAAATTTCTGCAATTGACTTGAAAATTCTCTGTTATTGAAGTTAATAGGATGTAATTAATTATAGAAGAATTAAATATTAATTATTTCTTTAAATTCTGTTAAAATATTTTTCTAAATTTTGTTGTATTATCAAACTTTACTTTAAGTATAATATCATAAGAATCCGATAAACAAGTATTATTAATACCAATTCCTAGCTAAAAAACAAAATATTTTGCATATAAGAAAATATAAAAAGGAATGTTTTTTCTTAGAATTCACACGCAAATTAAATTTAGATAAATTTTACTTAAAAATGCTTTGTATACATTTTCGGAAAAAATATACTTAAGGGTGCTCTTTGGTCAAAATTGGTGATTTTTTTTCGGAAAGCTTGTTTTTGTGCATAATTGAAGAAAAAACAGGCGCTGAAAACACGATCGATCAACCAGAAATAAACCAATATCACAAATAATCTAGCGCCAAATTGGTGAGAAACTGATAGGCAACCAAAAGTATATGCCACCTATAATTTCCTATTCTTTTTACTTAAGTTATCAATAGTCTATAGAATTTCTTATAAGTAGAGAAAAATAACATTTTATTAAAATTAATGAAAATAACTATTTTTCTTTAAAACAATAAATATTGCTAAAAATATTTAATAGTGACCATTGTATACTAAAATTGATAATTACACATGCATCAAGTTTTTAAAACGATAACATAAAGTGATAGGAATGTAATTTATCAAAAATTAATGCCATTGGATAATATATTGCTTAATTTTATGGTAAAATAATTTCATTTGTTCTCTCTCACAGCTCTTAATCTATTTTTCAAACAAAACTCCTATTTTGGAAAAAAAATGTTTCATTTTTTCTCATATTTCAGAACATTTAAAAATTTACATTTCACACGTTTGAAAAGATGTAACATTTATTTTTATTTTTGAAACATTTTATGCATTAGGATAAATTCTCTGAAGTAATCAAGAATTAATTTTTATAAGAAATTTAAACATTATAAATTACTTTCAAAAATTAATTAATAAGAGGAACACTCTGAAATTTTTGCGATACACTTAGATTTTTTTAAAAGTTATATTTATAAAACATTAAGAGCATTCAAATGGCAAGCACTATTTTATAACATAGACGCACTTTTTCAATGAATTTTTGAAAGATTAAACCACCCACCCCTCAAATATTGGAATAAGAAATATCGAAGTTCAATCAATTTCATCTTCAGAATGAAAGTGAAACATACGCAAATTATATTTTAGATTAAAAAGCAATTAAAATCACTCTATATATCTAGATCCTGGGAACGTTTCACTCAGTTTTGTTTGATAAGCTGAACTGTCAATCTTTCTGCATGAGAAAATGGATTGCCATGATGAAAAATTAGTCCTCAAAAATTCACTTGTCAAAATATTTTTACTGTATATTTAATAGTATATCAGTCTATTGTGACTGTCTTCAGTTTTTTTAACCCAGGATCTACGAACACTTGAACTTATATTTCTAATGATTAGGCATACATTACTTTTCCCTTATACATTATCTTTTTAAAATGTGTGTATGTGGTGTGCTTGGAAATCACATTAAAAAACCTAAACGTCACTTTCATGACCTGTTTAAAGGTAAAAAATTATACCTATGCTTCATCATTAGTTAAGAGCCGTCGTTGCAACAGCATGCTTCCTTGTACCTAGTCATGAGTTGGGCTCTACCTGTTAGATGGAAGCAGCCGGGTGGAGTCTTCCGTGGTTTCGAAGCAGAGACCAAGCAGAAGACCCCAATACATATCCCGCCACCCCTGAGGTATCATTTCACTTGGAGGACATTGCAGCCACACCCAATTTATACGTGCTTCAGCCACCTTTAGCAAATACGACGGATCTTCGGTTAAGTCGTGATTCGAACTAATTATCTTTCAATGATGAGAATGACGTCTTAACCAACCAGGCCATTCACTACCCTAGTTAAGATCCGTGGCCATATTTAAAACTCTAATTTCTTTACAATGCACACGGCAGAAATCAAAATATTTATCGTATTCACATGCTTGACACCAATCTTTAATAAAATTTTTGTCCTTACTATCGGAAGAAAGCCAACTATTTGAAAATTTCGTAAATCGAGGCATCTTAATCTTGGGTACATACGAGGGTTACTCTGAAATTTTGAGATACGCGCAGACGAGAATTTACAAAACAAAAATAACGGCTTAATTTTAAAGTACAAAGTATTTTAACACAGAAGACGATTTTTTACTGACTTACTTCAACTTGTTTAGCGTGGAATAAATTTTAAACAGAAGAGAAAATGGAGTTGACGCGAGAACGTTTTCGCGCTATGATTTTCTACGATTTCAAAGCAGGATTCAATCAAGAAGAATGCGTTCAACGGTTGCAATTAGCATTTGGTGATGAATCTTCCGCTCGTTCTACTGTATTCAGATGGTTTAGAGAATTTAGAAGAGGTCGCAATTTTATTCAGGATGAAGAACACACAGGAAGGCCACCGTCGGCAGTAATCCCGGATAATATGTCTGCCATACGAAAAATGTTAATGGATGATAATCGCTGTACCTATCAAATGATGCAGAAGGAACTTAACATTGGATCCGCAGCCATACACAAAATCATTCATGAAGAATTACATATGAAAAAAGTAGTTTGCCGTTGGGTTCCCCATAATTTAACTGAGCATCAAAAAGAGGAGCGTGTCAGAATCAGTAAAGAAACTCTTTATATGCTGAATGATGGTGGCCACTACATCATTTCTAAAATTGTAACAGGTGATGAAACGTACATACCGTTTTTTGACGTTCCAACACGTCAAGAAAGCAAAGTATGGGTCTTTGAAGATGATCCCACGCCGACAATGGTGAAAAAACAACGCGCAGTGAAAAAAGTGATGTATGCCGTTTTCTTCAGAAGTACGGGATTGGTCAAAGCCATCAAGTTGGAAGGATAGAAGACAGTAACAGCAAACTGGTGTACCACTAAATGTCTTCCAGAAATTCTACAAGAACTGAATGTTAGGGGACTAATGCTTCACCATGACAATGCATCTTCACATACAGCCGGATTAACAGTTGAGTTTCTTAAACAAAAACAAATTAAAGTGATCGAACATCCGCCGTATTCACCTGATCTAGCTATGTGCGACTTTTGGTTATTCTTTAATCTAAAAAAGAACTTACGTGGACGTCGTTTTCATTCAGAAGAAGAGATTGATGTGGCTATAAATGCATTTTTTCATCTATTCGAAGAAATGAATAGCTTGGGGCATTTAATCTGTGGAAAATTCGTCTACAAAAGTGCATTGATGCTGGAGGAGACTACTTTGAACACACCTAAAATTTTGTAAGTATAACTATTAAAACCTAGTTATATCTCAAAAATTTCAGAGTGACCCTCGTATATATATATATATATACACACATATATACACACACACACACATACACACACATACACACATATATATATATATATATATATATGAATATATGACAAGTTAATAGAACAACACATAATAGTTAATTTATTTTATTTACAAGCATATTTTATTCAAATGAATCCTGAGACATTCGCCATTTAGATGAAAATGCTAAACATGAAATAAGTTCTAGCATTTGAATTGGTACTTGAAAAAATAATAGAATCAAACTAACCTTAAATTATTCGTGAAAGTTATAAATCTTCCTATTTTAATTTTAAAATCTTCCTATTGATCTTAAATAGAAAAGAACATTATTTTACATTTTTTCACCTAATAAAAAGACAAAAGTCTTTAGAGTAAGTGTTACATTGAAGGCCCACTTGCGAGCCCTTTCATTTCTCCCTCTTCGTTTCTGACACCTTTTGACTTGGCGGTGAACCTCTTCAACCTCGCAGCAATTCCGGCTTCTTTTGCATGCGTGCGCTCCTTTTATTTTAAGAACAAGTAATTCTCGCATACGCCGTTCTTCTTGAAAAACCGAAAACAATGAAATCGTAATCAGACCGAAACCATTCTTCCACCCACCACCACCCTCATACGCGCAGTTTTCCAACTAAGACATTAACCCAGTTCTTTTCGGTTCTTTCCGAGGAACCCTGTTCTTCTCTGTTGAAGAAAAGATATTATTACAAAAAGGAGCAAAACAAGAAACAAAAACCAGGCGGGAGAGAGAACAAATAAAAAAAAATCGAGATGATGAAGAAGAGGAAGAAGAAAAGAGGAAACAAAAAGAGAACATCCTACATTCCCAAAAAGTAGAGGATGGTGAGAGAACCGAAGAACAGTGCGGTGGGCACCGGCTCGGAAAATGCCGCCGGGGAGACTCAGGGGGGAGGGAGAATCTGAGATCAAGGGGGAAGTCCCCCATCCCCGTCTCTCCCCCTGGATTAAAAGACACCAGAGATTCTAGCACTCATCGAACGCCGAGGAGCAGTGAAGTGAGAAATTAAAACCCAATGTGGCGCTTGTTCCTCTTTGGTAACGAGATGGGGCGACGAAGATTGGTCAGGGAAGGAGGGGGAGGGAGAAGGCACGCACGTTCTGTGACGACACGTCACGTGACAAAACAGGGAGCGTCGGTAAAAAATGATCTGAGAGGATGAGACGTTTCCTCGTACTCCGGGAACAATGCCTCCTGATGGAGGAGTCATTCATCACGAAATATACTGTCTCTTTTCAGGTACTCCTCACCAAAATGGGGTCTCCTTCATTTCGTCTCCTCGTCGAGGCCTCTCTTAATAAAAAATTATCTGAGAAGTTCCCTAATAGAAAAACTTTCAGAAAGTTCCAGGTGTCTTAAATGTACTCCAGTTAAGAAACTTTACCTAAATTTGAATTTGTCAGAGCCATAAGACGTATTGAGTTGCATGTTATCAAAATAAACCCCTGAGCACTCACATAGATGACTTAGTTACTTATTAAAGAAATATAGATATATATTGGTCTATGAGATTGATAAAATTTTTTATTACATAAAATTTTCATCAGAAAATGCATTTAATTATTGGTGTTATTGTGGAGTTACTATAAAAATTGCAATTGTTTCTTTAAGTATTTATTACTTGCATCTTATCGCTTGTGTAATGATTAAGTAAACACTTTTTCTGCAGCAAAAAATATTGATGAATATTTGCTGAGTCAAGAAAAAGGAAAGTGGTCAGGAGCTACACTTGGAAGGTAGAGAAGACGAGAATAGAATCACATTTGATTTTAATTTCAGTTGATTAAAAATAGTATAAACTAAAGTATGAAATGCATGAAACTACACCTCATAATTTTTATTTCATTACGCTAATAATAAAAACAAATTAACGTTTAAATCGCACTTATTATAAAAAATAAAATTTATATCTTTTTGAATGAAAGTGTACTTTTAGCTATTCTTAAAGCTATCATTGTTAATGTATTTTTAATTTTATAGAATATATGTATATATATATATATATATATATATATATATATATATATATATATATATATATATATATATATGCACATATATGTATATAATATACGGAGAGATAGATATTTTTCCTTATCCAGAATTTGTAGAGTAATTTCTATTGATTATATTTTAATTTTTGACTTCAAACACACACACAATGCATCCTTTCACAAAGAATTCAAAATTATTTTCAAAAGTTTCAGTGAAATTAAAATCACTGAATTTTGATTGATTATTCCATATTGTTGATATTTTGTCACATATGTCATCGTTGCATAAAGGCTATTCTGCCTCATTGGGATATTATACTCAGCTCACAGAAGTTCTTTGTATAATTGAAGAATAGATTTTTCGGTAGTTCTTTGAATGGGACATCATCATAGAAAAGGAAAATTTTAAACTTTCATCCGAAGAAATTAGATTCAATGTAAAATGAAGCCCTACCAGTTGTTTTCTCCAAGGAATTTCATTTCTATTGTTGATGGTGATAGCAGTTTTTACATTTCTGTGTTGGCATTGTTGAATAATTTTTATCTAACAACGAAAACTTTTTTTTATATTTTTTACTTTCATTTGAGCAGGTCTTCTGAGAATATTAAATAAAATTCCAAAGTTATACATTTTAATTCAAGATTTTTTTTAACATTTTCTCGTTTTTTATTTTAAAATTTGCTTTAAATTCTCTTAAAACTAAAAATTATTATCTAATAGTATCAATGAGTCTCAATGTTTTTGTCAAAAGCATGTGTAAATATAATGGGCGCATTTCCTGATTCTTGAAATCCTGCAGAATCTTCAAGATAATTTGTTCTGAAATCTTCAATTGTTAATCTATTTACTTTAACACAAAATTTCGATTGTAGTTTTATATTTGAAAAGTTTCTCAAAGTGTATTGACATTATTAAACATAATTTCTTTCTGAGTCACTTTTCGTCTGGACTAAATGGTCATTTAATAAAGAGTGATTAAATGTTTACTAGTGGATACAATTAAATATTTGCTAGCGGATACACGTAAATTTATGCTTAAATAAATCAGTACCTATGTTTAAAACTAAAATTTTAATGAAGTGTGTGGACACATTCCTATGTACTGTTTTTAGCTAAACTTTTGTTGGAAAGATTTCACTTTTTGATTTTAATACTTTTTTTCAGATATCTTTAAAAATTTAATATTATTTCAAATGAATTTATTCCAAGTTATAACAAGAAAGTTATAATTGATCAGAACACATTTATGTAATATAGAAAAAAGTGCAAAATTTAATTTTTAATCATTAAAGTGGATTTATAATATTACCTTAAAACAGATGAATACTTTTCCTTCTATACATAAGCACTTCTCATTTAATGAATATAAAAAGACATTGAAAGGACGACTCGCTTATAAATTCAATGATTTTGACAAACAGAACCAATTCTTTAGTTACATAATGGAAATTTCAGGGGACCTTTGTTCAAATAAAAGTTATTTCGAAAAATATATCGAATTCTTTTAAAATGCATATTGTTAGGGACAGGTCTCTGTCAAGATTCAGGAAGAATAAATATGCGCAGAAGAGCTGTCTGAAGAGGAACTTTGAAGAGTGTTAGGTGGAATAGCTTTAGAGCTTATAGAGAAAAGTAAGATAGAAAAAAATAGAGGAGAAAGACTTTGACCAGAAATTCTTGCCACGGGAAAAAAATTGTCTCCCGGTTTTATTTTCGGATCCTTTTCCTCCGACATGTAGATTTTTTCCTCCCTTTCAATCTCCTCTACTTTTCGAAGCAAACTAGTCAACCAAAAATTTGAGGAAAAATCTCCACGAAGGAAATTCAGATGCGCCCTTCCCTTTTTTGCATATTGCACATTCTCATTCTTTGCCAGGACGTCCATCCCGAATTTTTCCGTTCTACTCCCGGGTATGCGTCCCCTCTCAGAGCAAAAGTGGTATCCCGCTTCCTGGAATCCCGGAGAGGAAGAATTTCAGGAAAATCAACTAAACACCATATTTTTTGACAGATTTTTAAAGTACTTATTTATTCAATTGCGGGTGAAAAAATCAGTGTAATCAAGCGAAAACAGCCATTGTTTGATTTTTATATCAAATCAAACAAAGCAAAATTGTTGTTGTTGTTACTAATGACACTTGGACAAGCCAAGCTCGCTATGCCTTGGCTATGCGAATTTAAGTGAAATGGGAGCGTCTTTCGTTTTAATCAGAGCACCATGAAGGTGAAAGTACGACTTTGCTCTGCACACATGCCATAGGTACCCGTTTATAGGGTAGGCAACCATTCACACCTCATTCATACCAGGAAAGGACAAAGACAGGATTGATAGAGAGAAAGTACATACATCCAAGCAAAATTTTAAATATCTTATGTGTTTTTATAAGTCAATATCTTAAAATTGCACTTAAACTATAAAAGTATAAACTATATAAGATACTGAAAACCTATATAAGTATTTATGATTACAGTGAAAATATATAGAAATATTTATGGTTACATAATTACAATGTGATTATTATAATGAAATAACTTGAAATGCGATCCAAATCCTTAAAAAACTTGAAATTTGTATCTTAATCTTTAATTAGAAATTTTCAATCCAATATCAAATTGAATTAGAAGCTCGAACTTAACATTTTAGCAAGATTAAAACTATTAATCCTTACGAAATTTGTTCATCGAAACTATATTATTTTAGTAAAAATAAGTTATAATATTTTCATGTAATCTTATAAATTTATAATGTCAGCATATTAATATCAATTTTATTGAATTGTATAGCATCAATTTGGGAAATCTTTTCTTAAAATATTCAAAAAAGATTTTATAAAACTTATTTACAAACGAGCTGTTTTAAACCAGTCTTGAAAGTTTTTAAAGCCAAGCTTCATTTGTCTCAAATAGTATAATTATAATTCGCATATGAATTGCATCACCTTTAGTAATGTTTTCACCTGAACATAAAATGATAATTTTAAAAATAACTCGCTGCAATTAATTTGAATTTTCCATAACATTATTTTAATAAATTTATCAACAACTTTTACATATTATTTTCCTATAAGGTTTCTGTGCATTTTATTTTATAAATTTTTTATTTATAAAATTTTATAAAAAAGCAAATACACTTTATTGTTATTGTTAAATAATCTTGAAGCTTATTGATGTGGCTGAGGAAGTGAATAAAATTGAGATGGATGCTCAAATTTAAGTATATAGCACGGATTTTACTTCTGTGTGTAAAATTTCATAATAAATATTAATGTTTTATATTTCAAAGAATTATTGTTTTATGAATTGATTTTTGTTCTAACCATTTTTTTAATTCTAATTTTACCGTTTTCAAGAATATTTTATAATTTTAAGGAAATAAAAAAATTCTCTAATTTTAGGAAAACGTTAACCAATTAGTTTTGGTCATAAAATTAAAATCTATTAAATAAGCTTTACTCTAAATAATAAAAAATATTGCATTTTGAAATTTCTATCTGGATATTTCTTTAGAAAAGTAACCGAATCTAAACGTATTTATATAGATAAAACATATAATACTTATAAAGCTGTTTCATGAAACCTAAAAATGCAATTTTTAGTTAATTTAACTGTGCAAAGCCAAAATGGAGTTTTAATAACTCCAATTATCCGAATCAATTGGAGCCGAACTCCAGTCGAAAATCAAATATTCGGATAATTGGATTTTTTGAAAAAAAGGTCGATTTTAATTCATTACTGCACGTTGAAAATGAGAACTATGTATTTTTAAATGAAAAGAGTATTTAATCAATTAGATGAAAATGCAACATTTTTACATGTTAGGGTACTTAGAAATGCTGTACATTAGTACAGTATGTAAGTACAGCTCTATAAATGAAAGTCATTGCTTGTTGAACATCTCTGCCAGAGTAAGCTGTTTCACTGCCTTCACCTGTTCTAGGGCAGCCAAGTTGCGCATCTGCTTGACAGTGAGATGGCACTTGACAACTTGACAGAGAGGTTGAGTTGATGGTCTCGTGTCTGCTTCTCTCTCAACTTGGATATACAGGTCATCTTTTTTATCTCAACACTTTCAATAAGTTTATTATAATTTGCAATTTGAAAAATCTAGGATCTCACTCATAATCCATTCTTCTATATCCTTGACACTAACTTGAGAACATACAAGAATTTTCAGAAGAAAGTTTTTCAATTCCTCAAGGGACACATCTCTCTCTCTCTCTCTCATTCTCATCTTCTCCTTTCTCTTACCTTTCCTTTTCTTGAGCTTTTTCTTTTTTCTCATTTTCCTTCTCTTCCCTTAAAAGTTGTTCAGATAATTGGAGTTTGGATAATTAGAGTCCTACTGTACTTAATATAGGATTATATGTGACTACTTTCCTGTCAGTTTACTTTCTAAGAAGAAAACTCAGAAAATCTTCATGGTAGAGCAGACTATATTTTTACATTTAACAACTTTTATTTATACTTTGCTTTATATCTTTTAATTCAACCATTAGCTTAGAAAAGCTACTATATAATCGAATTTATTTTATGATATATCAATTTCAACTTTTTTGGTTTGTAAATGAAACAAATAGTGTTTTTTTATATTTATGTGTTGCCTTTGAATTATGCTTAAAATAAAATAGTAACAATGGATAAATATTTCTGTTTTGACAAGTTTCCGTAGTATTTTGAAATGGGTTTCTTCTTCACTGTAAACTAGATTTCAAAACTTTTATGATTTGGAACTTATTTTATTATAATTTATAAGAAAATAAAGATAAAAATAATAACGAACTGAAGAAATAAATCAGTTTCAAAGTATGTTTGGTTCTTTATGAATGACATAGGAAATCATTTTAAAATTACAGAAATTTGAATAAAATTTTGAAATTTGTTACAGTAATTTTTTTAAAAAATTATGTAATACGGAAGATTTAAATTCTTATAATTAAAATTATTTTTATTATGAAATTTTTTTTTTGAAATTTCTTATCATTGTACATTTTAAAAAAGGTTTTAATATTTATTTCAAACAGTGAATATTCTTCTAGATATTAAAATTAGGAAATAAAAAATAAAGTACTCAAAAAATGGCAGCGATTAAAAATAAAATTTTGATTTTAATTTTATGATTAATGACTATATAAAACTGTAATAAAATATCAAAATTTGTTAACTAAAATCCTCTATTGTGTATATAATATCAATCATTTTTAAGAATTGATGTGAGTTTATTTATTTTTAAAGTTTTATTATACAGTTAATTTTTTATGGTAAGAAGATGATTTCAAGGTATGATCCTTTTTGATGATTACAGTATTTAAATTGTAGACGATTTCTTTTGCATGTTTCATTCATGTTACCTTAAAATTTTATTTCGATATTTTAAATTTTTTTATATTGATATATATGTTATAAACAGTATTCAAGATTATAAAATTTGAAGCATCTTATAGATATAATAATGAAAAATGATCATAATGTTTAGCAGTTTCTAATTTTTATGGAAAAATTAAAAAAAAAAACTTTAAGAAAAAAATCAAAAGAGGAATTTAATGACAAAACTGCTGTTTGAAAAATGAAAAAGAACGAAATTGCTTAGTCAGAGTGTATTAAAATCAACATATTTCCATATTATAATGCGATTTTCAAATTTATAATCTATTGATTGCTGTTGTATGATCTAACATATTTATAGCAATAAAAAGAAAAGGACATTAGGTAACTGCAAAAGAAATGTTCAAAACTATAACCGGAGACCAAAGGCAAACGTCGGTAATCCAAGCAAATCCTTTGCCTATTCAGAAAATTTATTGCAATTTATTGGTTTACCATTGACCTTGCTTAACTTTAGCAAATTTAAATATATAGAGGCTCTTCATCCAAAAGAAGCAGTGAATCGTTGAATTATTATGAAAATTTTTAAAAGTGAACTTTTTTATTAAAATTTAATAGTTTTTATTTCCAATAGAATTCTGAAAGTATTATTTGATTAAAAATAATTAGCATCCATGTTGCAATTAGTACATAATAATGTACTAATTATTAATTAATGATTTCTTGTAACTCGGAATTTATTACAGATAACTGATTGCAAGTATTTTAGAACATCAAAATTTCTATATAAGGCTTAGAGACACATTTTGTATAAAAAAGTAAATTATATTGAAAATAATAGAATTAAAATATGCTTAAAAATTTAGTTTTAATGTGCATTTTGATATAATATTAGTAAAAAATTTACAAGGAAATAAATATGTCTTATAAATTTTCAATGCTCAAAAATTTAGGCAAAATGTGACAAATTTATTGATTTGATAGATTAGAAATCATTATTTGTTATTTTTCAAATGTACGCAAATTCTTAACATGACAAATTTTTGATTTTCTGTAAAAATAAATATATCATTTATATTTGTTGTCTCATTAGATTCAGCTTTATTTTAAGATAAAGCATTAATGATTTATTTTCCTTTATTTCCTTAAAAAAAGAATAATATATGTATACCTCTCATTCGCAGTTGAATATCCTTTCATAAAACGCGTGACTAATATATGATTTTGTGATATTATTAAACCAAAACATTTTTATTTGTGTGAACTTGAATTAAAAGAGTCACAATTCAGTTTTTCTCGCAGGTATTGCGTTCTCAAAAATTTCAAACTGCTATTATAAATATTAAACGGAAAAAAATTTAAATGATTTTTTAGATTAGTTCATTGTACTTGAAGAGGTGGGAAAATATTTGACAATTCTATCTCGTGTAATTAATCTGTTTTAAATTTTTGCGAAAATATAGATTTGATTAGGCTGTTTTTCTTCTTGTATCTATATTTAAAGGATGTAGCTTGTGATTTTTTTTGATGAATTTTATTCCAGATTAATTTTGATAATTTATTTTGTGGTAAAAATAGCTTATAAAAGAAATAATTAATTTGTATCTGTAATTTAAACTAAGATTTTAATTTGATTTTAATAATACATACAAACATTTTTTATTTTGATATTAATTTAAAAACAAATAATATAACTTTAGGCTTCAGCTTCAATTAAATTCTTGTGGCTTGTACTCAAAAATACTTGGTGTCCTTGTATGAAATTTTTTTCATAACTACACGCAACTCAAGTTAATATACATCACATTACATAAATCATTTCATTTAATATTTTATTATTATACATTAATATAAATGATGATTTAACACGTAGGATTTAATTTGTAGGATATACATTTTGCTCTGTATTTCCAGCTCTGAACAAGGACTCAAACCAGTTTCGAACGGAAAACTCTGACGTCAGAGTATGGAAAATTCCGAGCACGATTCTATATAAGTAAGGGGAAAAGAAAGAAAGGATGAGATTCTTTACCTCCCCACCAGTGCCTTTTTTCCCTGAAATTTTTATTTATTTTTTTCATTTCTCTTTATTCTATATCCCTTTCCGGGATCCTGCCTATTTCCTTATTTCGAAAACTTGAAACAATAGTGTGTGAGCCGGCGAGAGACAACATAAGATTCCCATTTCGATTGAGGAAAACGTGCAAATGTGAAATATATATGCAGTCCGGGTGCCTCGCTGTTTTTGCACGTGAACGCTTTTTCTGATAAGATTGACCTACCGCTGCTTGAATAAGAAACGTCTCTGAATAAATATACCGACGGAGGGAGGCGTCATGGACAACCCTAGCTGCGCACACTGACAAAATTCGCTTGTGTCAGCGTTACTTTGCTATTCTAACTAACCTCAACCCCCTCATCCAATAGGAGAATCTTTCAAAGATATTGGAAAGGAGATTCCATGGTGCGCATACATATTATAGGATATACTTAAGCAAATTTATTTTAATGAGTTCTTTTATCACACAGGAAGAAAAGGATTCAGTAATAAACTGGTTTTTAAATTTTAAAGCTTATGATTTTCAACTAACCATAATAACTAACAATTTTAAATTGAAATCGTAGTAAAATAACTCTTTTAGTCCCTGGTTGAAATTGAATATTTTAAATGAACACTTTTTATCTCTTTTTATTTCTTAATAAATATTATCATTCCTAATGATAAATTAGTAAACATTTGGACAAGTGTTTCACTGTTTGGGCATTCCTCCATTCCATTACGCACATTCAAAATTTCGAAGAAAAACATTAAAAGCTATTTAAGATAATGTAGTAAATATTGCCAAATCTCAAAAGGTTGATTGATAAAATTTTGAGTTTATTTTTCTCTATAACTGGTATTATTTATAGTGTTTAAATTTCAGATTTATGGTCCAAAAATTAGTAGGGTAGATAGATATTTAAAAGCCCTTTTTTCCATATCAACTTCAAATTACCACTTTTTTGAATGAACTTTTTTTTATAAACTTATTCCTAAATGCAGATTAGACTTAAAATTATTTTTCCATTTCCTTTTCGTCAAAAACTAAAATTTTTAAAATTTTTGTCCGGGTTACTCGATGCGTTGTACTAATAAAAATCTGCACATTTAATATAAAATTTTAAGATTTTGGAAAGAAATTTTGCTTTCACATATCAAGCGAAAAGCGAAACAATTCATATATTTTTAATTTTTTTTCACCTATTAGGAAAATAATACAAACTGAATTAATTAATATTGTATTGTTTAACTTTTCCATATAATTTATGTGGTTGGCTTCCCACATCATCATACGCATACAGGACATAGAATGTTCCAAATAGGCTTTCAATGTCATTGCTTTTTTTAAGTTTTGTGAACTCTTAACCGAAAAGTCTGTCTGATTAATGTATAGATTTGGTTTTTCTCTCTCAAAGATTATTTTTTGTTCACTAAGGTTAATTAGACAGACCTTTAATTTGAAGAAAATTCCGAACCACTGTGAGCATATTGTGTTTTTGTATTATATCTAATATCATAAATATTACTATCAAGTTTCTTTCAATTTTTGTTGCATAATTTTTCAGTTATCGTGTGTATTCCACTTGTTGCTTAGCTTTAAGAAACTGTAGCAATTTAAGATTTACTATTTAAGAAAATTACTTCTTAAGAAAAATAATTTACTTTGTAATATTTTTATAAATAATTAATTAATTTTAACATATTTTCATTTAAACTAATTCTTTACAGAAAATATATTAATTTCTTCATCTTTTAAACCAATCTCACTTAAAACTTATGTTTAGAACATTTAAATATCTTAAGATTTAGCTTTCATAGAGATTCTTATAAATTCAAATGTTTAATTTTTACCTTTTTTCAGAAAAATTATTTTAATGGTTTGATTAAGAAATCAGTATAAGTCATTTGAAAGATCAATAAACTCCTGAAAATAAATCCTTATAATATGAATAAAAGAAAACTTAATTCAGTTGGCATATAAATAAAATTCTTAAATACTTAAGATCAATAATGGATATAATAAGAAACATATCAATATGGAAAATTTAACTTTATTATTATTATAATGTGAACTTTTAATTTCAATCCATTTGATAGTATTTATAAACAAAAATAAAGATAATAATATTATATGGCTAACATAGTTTTACATAGCATAGAAAATAGTCATTTACAGATTAGAATTTAAAAAGTAGAAAAAAAAACATGATTATAATAATTTGTAGATATTTCAATATTAGTTTGATTTCATTTTTGTAAAGTTTCCCTTATCATTTTAATAAATGAAAAATCATTTTTTTATTGCAATGGAATAAAACTTTTCTTCACTTGTCGTCTAAATTAAATTGTTAACTGATGATCGAAACTGCCAATGATGTGACACAAAAACACTCAAACGGAGAAATTGTAAAAATGTATCCTGTTTTAAAAGAAAGAATCAAATAATCGAGAAAATAAATCATATCAGCAGGAAACTAAAGCATGGAAGTAGACATGTATTTACCGAGAGCTCAAAGCTGGAAGGAACTCGGAAGTTACATCCTCTAACTTGGAACTGTCAGATAACGACTTCCTAGAGAGGGGGTGGAGGTCAAGAAGTGGACATCAGACATGGCAGTTATCGAAAGAGCCCTAAGATATTGGATGATGTCAAAACCATTCGGTCTCTTCCACTCGATGATAATATTTATTGTTAACGTCGCGGTTCCGGGCTAGAACAGCAAATTGTTTCGCAAATTCGAACGTCGGTATGATTGGCAAATATAGCCATATAAAAACTTTTTATCGAATAATTTTTCAGGTGAATCATTTTTAAAATATACCTATTCGATGAAAATCTGCTATGAATTCTTATAAAAAGGAAAAGTAACTAAAAATAATTTTTCTAAACTGACATTTTTTATAATATTTATTATTTAAAAAAGCTTGCAACTATTATATGGCTGATTATGTTTAGCTAAGTTCTCTAATTTAGTTTTATTATACTAAATTAAAGTAAATAAAAATCAATTTGTCACAATATTTTGATTAAATTAAATAAAAATATTTGTAATTTTAAAATATGTAAAAATATGTGCAGCTTTATCTTACTATGTATTCATAAAATATAAAAAAAATGAAAACATGTCATTACTTTTAAAATTAACAAAATCGTACAAAATGTTTGTAACCACATACTAGACTCGTTTTAGAATATTTATGTTTGCCTGTTTTAAAAGTATTTATATGCTGGAAAAACATTATAAACTAATATTTTATCATGTATTATATAAATGAAAATTGAACTATATCATAAACAAAATATTTATTACGGAGTTTATAAATATGATTTAAATTTGATACAATTAAAGGAAAACCCCGTTTTTAAATATTAGTTATTATTACTTAAATTAAATTGCTTAAAATTCTATCAATAAAGTTCAAACTTATTCCAGGAAATGTTTGTAAGATTAATTGTATGTATATAGTTTTCTTATTTTGTCTCTCACTTCCTTTTAATTTGGATATTCTTTGATTATACTTAAGTGAAAATAATTTGCAGCTCAGAAATTATTTATAGCACTTGGATTAGAATTGTATACTTGATTATTTTTACTTGATAAATATTAAACTATTTTTAAAAGAAATTAAAAATAACAATTAGATGCTTTCATTTTGAGAAGAAGAAAGCAATTGAGGACGGATTGTGTGTATGGCTGTTATTTATATGTTTTCTATATGTTCCAACAGATCTTTTGAGACCCATGAAAATTAAATGCGTAAATCGAAATGTTTTTTACCACATAGCTATGCTATTTACTTTTCTCTTCATTTCAGAATGCAAAACGATTAATACTAATTCATCAAGGATTGCTGCGTACATTTCACAAGTTGAATCGTAACTCATGTTTATTTTCCATTTCCCTCTGGAAAGTAAGCAGCCAATTTCATCTACGAGGATCTGAGAACGTCATGTGCAAGCATCTAATTCCTAAAAACATTACAAACATCAATGAATATTACAAACATTGGAAAAAGTTTGTTAACAGTTATCTATACATATAAAATTGTGCTTCAGAAACCTCAATGTAGAAACAGAGTATT
This sequence comes from Latrodectus hesperus, assembly GCA_037975125.1. Classification (NCBI taxonomy): domain Eukaryota; kingdom Metazoa; phylum Arthropoda; class Arachnida; order Araneae; family Theridiidae; genus Latrodectus; species Latrodectus hesperus. The sequence goes on along the minus strand of CM075850.1, from coordinate 102,546,910 downwards.
TTTAACTTTTATATAAAATAATATAATATGATTTAAAAATCAAAAATTAGTATATATGTACGTTAAAATGAATTAGTTAAAGAAATTGAGTGCGCTGAAATATAAACTTTTAATGCGAAGTAATAATTTCTTCCTGTCATTATTCTTAATAATTTTGAAAGATCAAAATTTCAATTTAATTATTTATTGTATTTTAAAAAAGCTTTTTTATATATATTCCTAAGCTAAAAAATCTTTTTCATGTTACTAAAATACTAAAATATTTAATTAAGATAAGAATAGAGTGGCAGGAATATATATTTCTTACAATTTAAATTAACTAAAATGAAAAAAAATATATGAGGAACAATAATGAAAATATATAAAGTTAAAAAGCTGCACAAACGTGTATGATTCAAATAAATATAAATCTTTTAATCTCAATTAGAGTTTATTATATTTTTAATATTTTTTGTTATAATAATACATTTTATAAGTTTTTTCAATGAATTTCATAACGAATAATTTATATAAATATATAGATATCTGTATCTTAAAATAAATAAATAATATGATCAGTAATGTATTTAATGTCGTAATTTGCTGTAATTCACTTTGAGGAAAATAAAGAAATCTTATACAGGAATACATACTTTTCTTGTAAATTTATTGTCACATGCAATAGCTTATTGCTTTATCACTTATCGCAAACAATTTTAATTTGTGACTTGAATTCAATATCTTCTTTAAAATATAAATCTCTTTTGGCAATCATTTTACTCCACAGCAAACTTAAATACTGCTCTCGCTTAAGTTTTTACATATTCAATAATTATGAAGTTACTAACTTTCCTGATCGTTTCAGATATTAGCTGTGAAATATAGTTATTTTAAAAATATTTTAAGCATATTTCTAGCTTACATCGTTTTATTAATTTCATGGTAATCAATGACATAATTTATATATTAATTTATATATAATGTAACATGACATAAATTTATATATTATTTTTTCTTATGAATATTAAGATTAAAAACTTAATTTTTATAAATATTATAGATTTTTAAATTGTGAAAAGGGGTATGGTGTAATAAGATACACTTTGGTTTGACAAAAATTTTGGCGATAAAGTTTTATTTCTGGTAATCCTCGTATTTTCAGTGCTTTAAATAACGTAGTTTCATGGTTGCCATTTTGTTATTCACATTTTGCCAACTATTTTGGAGTCAAAAAATCATCAAAAATCAAGTTATACCGGAAATAAATTTTTACCGTAAATTGCATTCTTAATCAAATTAGTTAATATAAAAATCTAATTCAGATGATTTCATTATTTATAAATATTTACATATGTGATTTTGAAGTTTATACCATGTATTGAAAATCTTCCAATAAATCTGATTAAATTATTTCTTATTTGAATGGAATTTTTTAAATACATTTACAAACTGCATGCATGTTAATGACTTTCTTTTTAGTAGATTTTTTTATAAAAGTACTTTTTATCAAATTTTTTAACATCATTTCAAGAAATCAAAGTTTTAAAATTAACTTGAGAAAATCTCATATTTAAATCTTCTCATGCAATCTCAATGTTTATCAAGAAAATTACTACTGATCTATAAAAATATAATGCGTATTGCAATATAAAATTTCTGTCCTTCACACGCTCTTCTTGAAGGATGCCAACAAAAATTCTTCGTCTTCCACTTTAATATTTATTCTTTCATAAACATTTCAGATCAAAAACTTGATTTTTCTTAAAGTGTTGATGAAATATAATCAAAGTTTTATGCATCTTAAATACATTTCAAGTTTGATGTTTTTAAGATTCGAGTTCTTGAAGATATGTTTGAAACACTTGAGGTAAAATTATGAATTCGACAGTTGGAAACATCTAAGAAAACTAAATTTTTTTCTCATAAATATTTTCTTTAAGTTTATGATCAGATTAGCATCAAATTTTCTCCTAATTTTTATTCATGTTTTTACTATTTAGATATATTTTTTTACTTTAAATTATTGCATATATATTAAAAGAAATTTATGAAAGGGAATCATTTTTAAGGAAATAGAGAATAAGAAACTATTTTACACACGCACATTTCTAGTGAAAAAAAGATAAAATATACCTTATGTTTAGATTTTTATGCAGAAAGTAAGGTATTAATATTATGAGGCAAAAATATTAACTTAATTTATATAGAATCAAATACACCAAGTATTAGTCATATAATAATAATTCCAAGTATTAGTCATATAAAAAATTAATAACATAAAAATTTTAAAATACGTATAAAGTAATGGAATTAGAAAAAATGGAAATTTAAAAAAAACAACATAATTTTAGTTTCTATTAAAAAAAAGTTTTGCTTTTTTAGTACAAATTTTTTGTTTATCCATTATTAGATGGTATTATGATAAATAGCTTTTCTCCTAATGCTTAACTCGGTAAAAGAACATGATTTTAAGTAACTCCATATGATAAAATTTAAAAAGCATGACTACAATTGAATATATCACTTCACTTATTTATGTTTATATTATATTTATAGCATAAAAATTAACGTCATGTTATATAAAAGAAGTTGTTTTTTGTTTGTGAGATTATACGTTTCTCTATAATCATTTAATTTGCCAACTTCTGAAAAATATGCACTCAACATTCTAAATATTCATTCATTTTTTTACTGCTTAATTTCTAATTAACAGGATTACATCAGAACATAATAAGAAACATATCCTTTGATGCAGTTGAAAAATGATTTACAATGTAATTTTTAAGTTCGATGAAGGGTGTGTGAATATAATTATTTTCTTACGCAGCTTCAAAAAATATACCCGGAGTGCCATTGGTGCACAGCTGACATGGCTCGTATTTTTGTGTGTCAAAGTTTTAGCAATTATGAGGTCCTGTGGTATTTTTTTTAGACATTTTGGATGCTTTCGGATTTATGAAGATTGTCTAGCTCTGCTAAATAGTTCCAAAAGAGCAACAAATCTACTTAATTATTGGTATCCCTTAGTTCATTTTGCTAGCAATAGAGAACTGTCAAACATTTAAAGGTTATTGAAAATATTCCTAGTCTTTCAATGTCTACAAGATATTCTTTCTTGAAAGTGTTTTTACAGGTAACAAATCATATTCATATGTCACTAAGGCAAAACCTTGACACTGCAGAGGGAATAGTCTAAAGAGTAAAAACTGCCCTATATTTTTGTTACCCCATACATAGCTGATTACTTTCCAAGGAGACTTCTATAGTGAGTGAGAAGGATTTACATATTGTTGAGAAAGAAAATTTAAAAATTCTTAAGGTTTAACACCAAGAAAATGTGTACGCAAGAAAGGTAACACTCAATTCCAGTTGTTCAAAAGTGATTAAGTTCAAATCTGCCATTTTATACTCTGAAGAATGTTGGAGTGCTATCTTACAACTAGGTTGTGATAAGCCCTAAATTAAAATTTTTAAAAACTATCACAGAAAAGAATTGCATAATCTTAATTCTAGTGATCTAGTGGTCGAGTTTTCAGGAAATTACTTACTAGTCGATTTTAAAAGGGATTTATAAAAGACCTATTGTTTATCTTTCAAAACTATGATATTATTTTAATTCTTTTTTACGTGTGTTATGTTGATAAATGTAAGAAACTTTTGAGTTTCAATATTCTTCGTTTCTTTCAATTTAAAAATGGTTTCTGTATTAATCATATTAAAATGATTTGATGATTGGAAAAGATTTTATCTTAACAAAAAGAAATTATACATCTGTTGATATTTATATAATTCATAGACTCTTCTGCGAGTTTTGAATCAATGGATTACCATCAATTCCAAAAGATCTGAAGGCAATTGTCGTCAATAATATGGAATTCTCGTTCCACGACAATAGCATGGAATGAAAAGAGACACCGTTCAGGGAGGACACAGAAAAATGGGAGGGGTCAATAATATAGTGGCTGCATTGACCTCTATCCTCTGACTGACATTGAAAGAAGGGTGGGGGTTAGCATTCTCAATCACGTGACGTACCGGTCATTAAGTGGAGCGGAATGCAATTGAGTGGGAGGAGAGGACCGCCTGTATGTATTTTTTCTCCTCTCCACACTGCAGCTTCTGTTGTTCTTTCTCCTTGATATCAAGTTTCGGACTGGCTCTCTTTCGTACGTGACTTTGGATGGTGTCGGAATTCGATAGAACACATTTTATTACGTTCTTTTATTTATTTATTTTTTGTAGCTCGGGAAGGCACGTGACGGCGGCAGGAGCTGGTAATTAATGTGTGTGAAGGAATGGTTGTTAGAGCTTCCTCTACAGGAATGTAAACAACAGTATTTCTGGACTCGAAATTTGTTCGCCCTCACATTTTTATTAGGGCTATTATTCTTAATGGCTGCGGGAGTATTGTGATGTCTAAGTTGCAAAAATTTTTGTCATAAGAGATGAATTGTTGTTACAAGGAAATGGAATTTTTTATTAGGAATTGTGTGTTATTGTTGAAATTGTTATATTTCCTATGGAACTTCTAACTTTTTTTTGCTGTACTTTTACTATGCGGTGTTGACATTTTAAGAAACATTTCAGTTCCTTAATATTAAAAGGGATATTCCATTTTATGTATGATTAATTTTTAAGCAATGGTTCAAATATTTTATAATTAAAGAAATTTTCAAATGTATCTGTTGTGGTAGAACCTTTTGATCACTTAAACTCCCTTAAGTGAAAAGTTACTGTGAATTAATATAATTTAAATGTGTTTATACTTTAAAATTAATAATAAACACTTATTTTTATATATAATTTATTTAAGTAGAAATTTGAGTAGCTGCAATTAAATTCTGCTGAAAAAAACTTTATAGTTTTTATGTAATAAATCTAAAATTTATATATTGTAGAACTGAATAGCATTTAAAAAAAAGTCCCTTTTTAAAATTCAGAAATTATTTCAAACTTCATAATTTGTTACTTAACTACATTAAATATCATATTTTGTTAAATATATATGATAATAACTGAAGCATGTTTTTTAATGTAAAATAAAAATTAGCTAAAAAATATGCCAAAAAAAGTATTCAGAAAATTTAAAATTGTTGCAAAAGTTTTGCAAGTAAAAAGTTAATGTCTTATGGGAGCTCAAATGCTTTATAACCAGCTGTCCCTTTGATACTTATGCTAAGCAAATATCGTGAAAAATGATAGATAAATTTTGCTCTGTAGTTTATTATTCTCATTTTTTAAAATTTTACTGATTATTTCAAAAAAATCTAAGAAGTTTATGTGAAAGATACGCATATTTTATCTTTTAAGGAATTACGTAAGAGTGATTACTTCGTAAATAAGTTCTGATTCTTAGTATGAATTAATTATTGTTGCATTATTCACACTATTTATATATAAGCCGCAATAAAATCAAAATATTTTCAAACTAAATTTCGTTTGAAATATTGTGAAATATATTATGTTACTCTCTTACGAATATAATAACATGTTTTTATATCTTTTGAATTTGTAAAATGAAAAAAAAATTGTAAAAACATTTCAAATTTTTCGCTCATATAGACAGCTAGTAATCATATATTTTGAAAAGGAATACGAAACTAATGTTTTACTGAAACTTAAAATTTCTATTGGAAATATTAAAATCAAATAAAATATATCATGTCTTGAAACTTAATGATCTTTGACACTATTTGGTATACAGCCTTACTCCATAGCGCTGGCATTTCAATATCTACCCATAAACTGCCTTCCAAGAAGTTTTTTCATAGATAGTAGGCCATATTTAAGTGCCTCAAAAGGAATAAAAGCAAGACGTTTCAAAAGCAATCACTCGACCATATGCATGAGAAAAACAGAAACTCATTGTTCAATAATTGCTTCGATTGAATCTGATGTCTTTTACTCCGAAGAGACTGGTCAGATCTCTTGGCCAAGGTGAACTCCTATCACAATATTTTGACGGTTAAGTTGTAAGCAAGTAAAGCTCTAAGATTGTTGTAAATATTTCTATCGTGTAAATTGCTATCGGAAGGGACTTATGGGTTGAAGACTATATTTACAAGTGGTAAAGAAGGAAATTATTAAAATTTCCGAGATCCTTCTTTGAGAGGTATAAAAGTAAAGCAAAACTATTTTCATTGTTCAAACTGCGATCGAATTCAGGACTTTCCATTCTGAGAAAAATTGTGCCTCTAGTACATGATAAAAAATTTGATAAACTTCGATTCTACGTTGTGGACAGCCCAATAACATAGGTTGTTGTAAAGTATTTTAATATTTAACGCATAAATTTTCCTTCTGGAAATTTTCTTATAGATATTCATCAAAGAAAATGAAGATATTATAAAAATATTTCATAAAACTCCTAAGGAACCATCTTATTAGGTGGTAATGGTGAAGAATGTAAGGAAGTCCAACAACTATCTCACATTCTTAAACATTAACTGGGATCGAACCTGCGTAAACTGAAAATCTATCACTCATTATTTATCGTGGCCTTAATGATATGAAATCCATGACACTGATTAAAGAAAATTCGTGACAATTCAAACTAAAAATCTGTTGTTGTTATTGTTGCACATCTATGGAGTTTAGCAAAGTTAAATCATGTGTATGAAATTAGTCACCCAAAGAAAATCCAACACTAAAATTGGGATGGTGAAAAGATCGATTATGGGTATCCCTAGACAGTATAGAATATGGTCAGCAAACTTCAAACAGGCTGAGAAAATATTTTTACCATAAGAATAGGACATAGATCTCAAATGTCCATTGATAAACTTGATGATGGCTGCTGGTTCTATCTACAACACTTGAGTGATAGTGCACCCCCTGGAACTTTCTGTGGTACTAATGGCGAACAGGTGGAAATCAGTGGCTCAGGAATACCTAAAGGTCTCCACCAGTACAAGTTTTAGCAAAAACATCTACTCTCTCATAGACATGCACATTCATGTCCATAAATTAAGGTTAATTCAGAATCACATAGAAATGGAACTCTAAAATAAAAATTTCACATGTAGAATCATCACACACATCTTGAAGAATAATATGCAAATTACAAGAAACCACCAGATGGCGCGAATAGTACGTCACAGTGACGAGAGTGTAAGAGAGGGGTATTTAAGGAATGGTTGCAAAGAAGTAAAATTGTTCACAAGCGCTTTAAAAGCCTTTTAGTGCAATAACCGCATAATTATGGCATAAACAAAGCATTCGGGTGATGTTTTACGTGGCAGAAATTATCGGCCGTCAGGAATGTGGACGTACCCAGCTGGAAGTATCCGAGGAACTTGGAATCGCCCAGTGTAATCTCCAGACTTTGGCAAAGGTTCCAAAATGATGGTAATGTGAGTAGACGTTACAGAACAGGTCGCCCCCGAGTTATAACGCCGAATGAGGACCGGTATTTGGCAGTTACTGCCAAAAGAAACAGACGGAGCTCAACATCAGACCTGTCTCGTCAGCTCTCTTCAGCTACAGTTTCAAGGCAGACCGTGTACAGATGCTTAGGGTACATTGGTCTATATGCTCATAGGCCTGTTAGATGTGTTTCACTTACCGCAACTCACTGTTACCTGCGGTTAGTCTAAAGAGCATGCATTGTGGACATCGCAACAGTGGTTTTGCGAGTTATTTTTCGACGAGCCCAGGTTTAGCTTTCAGTCTGATTCTCACCGTACTTTCATATGGAGAGGGCCAGATACCCGTTACCACCAAGAGAACACCATTGAACGACACTGTTACGGTGGTGCAGGATTGCTCGTTTGGGAAGGAATTATTCTGGGTTCCAGAACTAACCTGCATGTTCAAATTGTAAACATGACAGGTCACATCTATCGAGATGTCCTTCTGGAACAACATGTACGTTTGTTTTGGACACCATGGGTGCAGAATTTCTGTTTAGGGATGACAACGCCCGTCCTCACCGTGCAAACATTGTAAAAGAATGCCTTCAATCGGAGGATATCACCCGTATGGACTGGCCAGCATAGTCACCGGACTTGAATCCAATAGAACATGTGTGGGAAATGTTTGGCCGAAGAATTGCAGCCCGTCAACCTCCTCCCACATGTCTACCGGAACTTCGGAGAGCATTGCTTGATGAGTGGTGTAATATTCCCCAAGATCTGATCAATAATTTGATACTCAGCATGCCTAGGCGTTGTGCGGCCTGTATTGCATCGACTGCGGGGCATACTATGTCTTAACCCTGATACCAACCATGTTATATTGGTTTTTGTAAATAGGTTCTTTTTTGAAATTTGCTCCAGGGAGTAAAAATCGCCATTTTTTTAGTGATGTCAAACTTATAGCATCTTTTTTGCTTTCTCTTTTTTTGCCTGAACTTGCATTATCCTTAATTTATGGACACGATTGTATATCAACTTAGGAAGGTATCCATTGAAAGTGCGCCTCACGAAAGATGAAAGATGCACCAGCTTGTTCATAATTGCCTTTCCTGCATTGTCACGCACTTAATGCCAATTAGAAAGGAGCTTCGGTAGTCAAACAGGATACCAACGGCAAAAATCTTAATTTCCTATTGATTTTCAATTTCAACTTTTTTTAAAAAATACTCTAGGTATTATAGTAATTTTTCAAATTGTTTTGTTACGAAAGATTTTTTTGATTCAATAAGAAGGGTAATCTTATAGCACCAAGTTATATATTGCAGTTGTAACTGTCTGCGCATAAGTTTATAAAGGAAATGAAAATTAATGAAAATAAGGCAGTTCAAATTACACTTTTCCTTTATCAATTTCCAACTGGTAAACTCTGTTTTTATTTTCTTGATTTTTTTCTAATGATTCAAAAGACTGATATTGATAAGAGGTCTCATTCCTGGGGAAAAAAACAGCAATGACGTTTTAAAAATGCAAATTTTTGATAACTTATTTTGTGAACAACAAAAATTCGTCTATTCCTGATGTTTCATAACAGAAGTTTTTACTCTTTTTTATGAATTTTAACGGAAATTTATTTTTCTCAAAGTTATCATCTGTTATTTATTAAAATTTTAAATAATAATTATCTAAAGTAATTGCTGCATTTAAAGCCATCTTAGCCCTAAAAATATGTTACAAAACTTAAATATATTGAAAATGATACCGCCCAACTTGTCTTGTGGTCAGCGTATCTGACTGCGGATAGAAAGGTCCTGGGTTTGAATCCCGGTTAGGGCATGGATGTACTTTCTCCCTCTATCTATCCTGCCTTTGTCCTTTCCTTGAATGAATGTGTTGTGAATGGTTGCCTACCCTATAAACGGGTACCTATAGCATGCGTGTACTGAAGAAGTCGGACTCCACACATAAAATATGGTTCAGTTGGAAAAATGGAGCAGTGCACCCTATATTGCCAGCCTAGCTGGCGCACGACAACAACAACATTGAGAATGATAACTAAGGACAGTAATTACAATTATTTACTTATAATTTTTAGCTTACAAAATTAACTTGTTTTTAATCCCTATGATTTAATAATAGCCTTCTGATTATATCGATATACTTTGTAATTATTATTTTACGACAATTTGTTGACTATTTATATTGATATATTTTGAAAGTCTTAAACATTTTAGATTTGTTCAACTTTGCTTTAAATTTTTCTTCAAAATTTGGAGGTTGGCATGATTTCTCAATGCAGCATAGAGATATTCCATAAACTATACCTCTCGTTACACATCACAAACACACTATTCAGTTACTATATGTTTAATTTAACTATACTAAAATTAGTTAAATGATCAGGTATTGAATCTCCAGCTCCATAGCTACTAAATTTGATGTTTTAAGTATGATAGATCTCTCCTTGAGAGATTTCTCACCAAATTTGACGTCTTTTGTGTTGATTATAGAGTTGCCGGTCTTCTCTTTGGTGTTGCCATTTTGAGTTTTTGTTGCTTATTCGATTTTTTTGTTGCTAGGTTTCATTTTTTTATCGAATTTTACGCCATTCTTACGTAATATATATGGTTTTTTAAGTGGCAACAGCTTTTGAATTTTTTGTACAGCGTTTCAATTCGGCGGATTTCCAGTTTCAAAAATATGCATTCAGCTTGGCAACGAAAAAAAGTCACAAAGGTCACCAATTGGGAGAATATACCTAATAATTTCAATTTAACTATCATCAAGGGTATTGATTATCATAATAATTCAGAATTTTTAGGCATAACTCAAATTAGCTCTCATGAACAAAAAACAAAAAGTTTCAAGAATCAAACTTCATGATAAAATAAATATTTGATTTCCAAATTTATACTTGATATGTTAAAAATTTTTGTTTAATAAAATTGTATTTATTCTAAAATGTTATAATTTTAAAACTAAAGATAATGTTTGCCCAATTTTCTATAATGTGGTTGATGCTTTTGAAACATATAACTTTAAGATACAACTTTCTTTTCTAGTGTAAACTTTCTTTTGGCTTCTAAACCAAAGAAATTAAGTCTTAATGCTTTGATGACTTTAAGAGTTGCAGATTTTCTGAGACTCTTTTAGATTCTTGAGTCAATTGTACACTGATAATTCTGTTAATAATATGGACTTAACTTGAAATCCAATTGTTTTCATACTCACAACGCAATCCATCAAACATGGTTAATATAACGAAGGCTTTCAAATTCAAGGACTTATAAAGTAAAAAATGAATGTAGATAATGATCAAATATATGAACAGAATCTTTGAATTTGGTTCATAATGAGCATTTTTCTCGTACTTTGAAATTATTTCCTTTTTCATAGAAAGTTACATACTTTGAATTTAATTTATCCAAGGATCATTTTTCTTAGTTTAAAATCAAATCTTTATATATTTAAGGGAAAATTAACGTTGTACTTGCAAAAAAAGTAATTGGATAATTAAAATAAAAATGTATTAAACATAAGTATAAAGAGCGAGATGCTCTAAAGTTTGACATTTGATGACATTAATTTGACTCACATATTTAAGAACTTAAATAATATATAGCTTTTTAAAAATTTCGTTTTATTTAAAAATGAGAGCAAATGTAATCAAAATAAAATAGTAAGTAATAGTTAAAAATCTAATATTCATTCATAAAATTTTAATTTGTTTAAATTTTAACTAAAAATATATAAAATAATATAATTTTATTTTATAATATCAATCTTATATTTACATATTTTTTATCTCTTTTGCTTGCTTAATTAGTTTCATTTCTGCTAATATTTTAGCTAAAATTTGAACTTTACAAAGTATAAAATCCTTAAAATTCCCCATTGAAGAAACCTTCAGAAAAACTGGAAAAAATGCAATATTCTCTCCTGAATTTTTCCCAATATCTTATCCAGAAATGGCTATGTGAAAAAAATAAACTATAATTTAAAAATTGAACTTTCATACATGAGGGTATGTTAATACAGCTTTTCCTGAAAATAAAACTTTCCTGGGATAATTTTACGGCATCATTAATATTTCAATAAGAAAGCAATATAAATTTTTCATCACCCATCTCAGTAATCCAAAAGCTAAGTTTTTTCCATACCCGGTCAAACAATGTCCTGGTAAGATAGATAGAAGAGCCGTTAAAAATCGTTTGATTACTTCTCTGCTCTTTTCCCTCGTGCTTTCAAACTGTTATTAAAAAATGAATGAGGGGACAATCCTCGCTTTATCTCCCCATGGAATGTTTGTACGTTTAATTGCTTCTCGGAGTGGGTATGTATCCTCGCTAATTAATCTCCTGCAGCTCACGATTTGAGTTTTAAGATGATGAAAGCTTTAGCAGAAGAGTGGATAAGGAGAAAAAGAAGCGGTATTTTTATTAAGTAATGAAAAGATAGCTGTGTAAAGAAGTAAAAATGTTTTTTTTTATTTCTTAGGGCATGAAAAATGTAATTGAAAATATATGCTAGAAGTTACCTAAGCAATTTTATTTTGAAATTATAAATTTTTTTGCTCATTTATTTTCTTTAAAACTGTTAAATATTTTAAGTCATTTTTCTTTCTTACATATTGAAAATTCCTTTTAATTTTTTGTTGTATACTTTTGATTTAATTAAATCTCTATTTTGGAAGTTTTAATATTTCACTCTAAACAAAATTTTTAACACAATATTATTAGTTAACAATATTTTATTATTTTTCATTTTTTAAATATATATTTTGCGTAATATTATTACATATTCTATGAATTCATTTATATATTTAAATGAAATGTTACGATATGATATTTTAAGTAATTTTTGGGTACAATGCATAATTTTTTCTGAGTGAATAGTGACGCTTTTTGAAATTGTTTTATAAATAATTTTTGTTGATTATATTTCACAGTTTCTTATATAGCATTAAGCAATTAATACTGCTCATTGTTGACATATTTTGTTTTAATTTTAAAAAGAATTTTTTATAGAGGGTGTCTATAAAATGCTGGACACATTACGATGCTGAATATTTTATAAAATAATAATAAATTTATTTTAATAGCACTAATATTTAGAATCTAAACTTTAGACAGGCTCAAAAAAGTTGTATGACTGCTAGGTATGAGCAAGTATGTCAGTATGAAATGCTTGCCCATATCAAGCTATCAGCAAAGAAGAAGATATTACGGCTGAAATCTTGGCCTCCATGTCATCAACATTCGATTTTTGTTTTTTGTAAATGATGTCCTTTAAGAATTCCCAGAGAAAAAAGTATAGAAGCCGTCTTTCTGTGAAAGGGTCATTCAAAAAAGTGTAAGCGATAGTATAGCAATAGATATTATCATTCTCCACAATTTCTCATCGGATAAAACATCATATACAATAAAACATTATAGAATTCGTCAAAAGTAAACATAAAATTGAATTATAATCATTGCCAAAAGCTAAAGAGAAAAACCTAAAATTACATTAATACCTGCTAGTGATGTTTTAGATGGTGAATTTACTTAAGAAACGTGTGAATGATATTATACGTGATACGTATTATACGTGATATATATTATACATTATAAGTGATATATTATACGATATGAGTAAATGAGATATATAATACGATCAAAAGATATTTAACCAAAGAAATGATATTCAAATGGTGAAAGAAAATTGTCTATGCGTATGTTCACTATAAATGAAAATGTATGAAGTATTCTGAGCATAAATGCAATAAATTTCCTTACATCTTACTTATTTTATAAAATATTAAATAGCAAAGTGTGTCACACATTTTATAGACAACTTTTCTTAAAAACAAGCGGTGTTTCACAGAACACAAGCCGTATTATTAATCAAAATTTTCTATCGTATTATTTTCTCAAATATATTATCACTATAAATAAGTATTCGATGATAGAAACTAAGTCAGACAAGATTTAACTTTATTTTTCATTATTTCCCTTTTTAGCAATTTAATATAATTTCAAACGAAATTATTTTTGCTCCATATTTGTAATAAATACTATACAATTTTCACCAAGAGTATCTGTATGAGGGTTACTTAAAACTTTTACGCTTTTCTACACTTATCACATGAGAACACGATCACTTGCAAAAAGTTGCTTTGGAAAGATGCATCAAATGTATCATTTAAAGGTTGAGACTGTAATTAATTACAATGAATATATTGATAAATATGATATGATATATTGTCTCTCTCTCTCTCTGTGTGTTTGTGTATGTGTTCCAACGCTCAGGTCCGAGCTTCGATCCTCGGGGGGAACCTTGTCCCCCCCCCCCGAGGATCGAAGGTTATATACACTACTGGCCATTAAAATTGCTACACCAAGAAGGAATGCAAATAACAGAACGATATTTATTGGACACATACATTATAGGGGAAAGAACAAGTGATTAGATTTACAGGAAATTAGGATGTATAGATCTTGAGAAATCAGTACCCAGAGCAGCCACCTCTGGCTGCAATAACAGCATGTATCCGCCTAGGCATGGAGTCAAACAGAGATTGTATGGCATGTACGGGGATCTCAGTCCATGCAGCTTCAACACTATGCCACAGTTCATCGACAGTAGTGGATGGTGAGTGATGGCGTGCCAATCGCTCGGCAACCATTCACCACACGTTCTCAATTGGTGACAGATCAGGAGAACGTGCTGGCCAGGGTAACAGTCGAACCTGTTTTGTATCAAGGAAGTTCAGAACAGTACGAACAACATGCGGTCGTGCATTATCCTGTTGAAACAAAGCATTAGGGAGGCCTCGAAGATAGGGCAGAGCCACAGGCCTTAACACCTCGGAAATGTAACGGTTACTGTTAAAAGTGCCGGTAATGCGAACAAGAGGTGATCGAGATGTGTATCCAATGGCACCCCATACCATCACTCCAGCAGATGGGCCAGTATGGCGATGTCCAATGCAAGCTGGCAATGCGCGTTCTCCACGATGGCTCCAAACACGGATGCGGCCATCATGGTCCTGTATACAGAACCGAGATTCATCTGTAAAGATGACGTGATGCCATTCCCGCGTCCAGGTTCATCGCTGATCACACCATTGAAGGCGCTCCTGTTTGTGACGCAGCGTCAATGGTAGCCGAAGCCATGATCTCCGTGCAGACAATCCATGCTGCTGCAAACGTCGTCGAACTGTTCGAGCAGAAACTTCTTGCTTTGCAAATGACTCCATTTCTCGACTCAGGGTTCGTGAAGTGGCTGTACGATCCCTTGTGACCATGCGGATAAGATGTCTGTCTTCTCTGCTGTTAGTGATGGTGGGTCGCTGAGATCCTGCATGACGTTCCGTATGATTGTCCTGAACCCATCTATTCCATATTCTGCTAACAGTCATGGGGTCTCGACCCACGCGAGCGGCAATATTGTGTTACGATAAACCGCAATCCCGGTAGGTTATAATCCTTCCTCGATCAAAGTCAGACACGTGCTGATAGGCAATTCTTCTTCTTACACGAGCATTGCAACAACTTTCTTTGCCGAAAACAATGTTGAAACAGAAATTGAGTATGAGAAAACTGCTGTCAAATCTCTGGTATTATACACATTGTAGATGTCGCTACTGTCGCCTGCTTTGTATGAATGCGCTGAAAATCTAATCATTTGCATATCACTGCAAGTTCTACCTGTCATGCAAATTTCACGTGTGTGGTGTACCGCCTTCATGGTGTAGCAATTTTAATGGCCAGTAGTCAGTAGTATATATATATATATATATATATATATATATATATATATATATATATATATATATATATATATATATATATATATATATATATATATAACAAGATAGCTCTTGATCTTAAATTTTCAGATGTTTTCTATTGCTTTTTTTAGCATATAAAATTATAAAGCAACAAAAATTTTGCACGTTCGATTCTTTTTTATGCCTGTTAAAATAGTAATGAATATAAATATTCTTGAAGACAGATGAATCGTGGATATATATGACAGATTTAGGAGAAGGGAATTTTCAATGGAAAAACAAAAAGACAGTTTCTTCTTAACTGTTCAAATTTTTAATGTGATTTGTTGTTTCAAATTTCAAGAAATACTATTTTCTACCCAAATATATTCTAGCCGCGCGCGCGAAAGATGAGTTGACTTATTACATCATGTTTATAATCTGATAATGTTATTTATAAAGTTCCAAGAGCTGAGAAGTAAAAAAATTATCTGTTGCCGAATTGTGTTGTTGCACATCTATCAAAAATAGATACTGGATTCGAGGTTTTAAGAAATGATCAACGTGCCTAGAATAATATTGATATTTATTTTTTGGCAAACTTATTTTTTCAAATGAGAAGAAGAAAAGGTAGATATAAATAAATATTTATTATTAATACATTGTCAAAAATGCTGTAAAAATGTAAAGGTTGGTTCAAAGTAAAAAAAATGAAATTTTCTTCTATGCTTTTTCTAAGTAATCTACACAATATTATTGCAAAATACTCAAAACAGATAGCAAAATATCAAATATAAATTGTGCATATCAGAAAAACATTAGAATTTGAATAAATAGTTTTTAATGCCATATGTAACAAAAAACTTGTATATTTATTTTTATAATATACATGAATGCATTACAGTATAGTGATACTAAATAGATTAAAATGAGAAGTTTCTTTTATCATTTTTATTTACAGCAAATAATTGCTCTAAAAAGTGGTTATTTTTATTCTTTGAACTTGAGAACTATATCTTCACAAAGAATAATATTCTTACTGTGCATTTATATTTATACTTTTAAAAAATAACAAACCCCGAGAAGCATCTAAACTTTAAGTTTCACTTATATATAACACTTTCCAAAACTTTCAGCAACTTTTGTTTCATTTGCTTTCCTTATAGATTTAAATAGAAATGCAAAAATACAAAGAATACTTTAGGATTTCTAGTTACAATATATTTTAATGCATAAATGATGCTTCTTTTTTATTAAAAAAAAATTAAGGGTAAGCAAATAAAAAAGAAGTTTTCATACATATGCTTGAAGGGTAAGATCATAAGAAGACTTCGCGTAAAAGACATTTGTAGTTACATTTCTTACATTTCTCTGCAGCAATTACTGTATAAAAGCAGCCAACGAAACAAACTACTTAAAGCAGTTGCAGAAAAAGTTCAGAGGATTTATATGTAAGAAAAAAAATGTTTCGAGATAGCTGCGTGGAAAGAAGTTCTCGGTTTCTTACCCTGCTCAGTCTAAGCCTCCTATTATTACTTTTATCTGAGCGTTTATCTGGAGGGGGGGCGAGAATTATTTTCACGACACAGCGAGCACAACAAAACCCAAATAGGCAGAAATCGGGGACACAAGAAAAGGAAAGGCAGCCTGCACACGGATGCTTAGTCGTCTGGTTAAACTGGGCCGGCCGGGCGAAAAATACACGGGGCGCGCGGGGGCGCAGCGTTGCCCGACCTCGCACCGTTGAGTCCCTCAGTCCGGACCAGTGGTCCGCATCCGGGCGGTCCAAGAAGGCGAAAAGATTGATAGAAAGAGGAGGAGGGTGGTGCCCGGCCCCCCGGTCCCTTGCTAGATTTCCTTTCCTGCCGCTTCGAGCTTTAAGCGCGCAGCGCACCGAAAATTCGCGTTTCATTAAACCAGGAAATTTTTGCCGGAGAAAAGGGGGGTAAAGGATGTGGGGGGAGGATTTAGAAGCAAGGAACCAGTGAGACGGTTTGCACGGGCTTTGGTTTCTGATGTGGCTAAATACATACAGAACACTGGAAGTACCCCCACCCAGCCGAAAAGCCTAACGGGCTAGAAACGCCGGACGCTATATAAGTACCACCGACACACAGCTGAACTTTTCAGAAGGATTTTCTTAGTCTTCTGGCTCGGACTACCCCAGCCTGCTTCTCTTTTTGCCGGATATACCTGGTTACAGGATTCCGCTATTTTTAGAGTTAAAATTGTGTGCCCCTGTCGCTTGGATTACACCAACAGTGAGTTTTTGAAACCCGTCGAAAAGCTTGAAAGCAGGGAAGAAGTCGCGCAAAGAAGTGTTGGTTTTTCAAGGCATGCGCAGTGCTCTTGACCTCATGGTATTCTTTTGGAATGACCTACTTCCTAGTGCCTTCTAAAAGTGTCTAAAATTTGGATACATTCTACCTCTGGATTATCCCACTGCGTGCCCTGTGAAATGTGATATAGTAGTGGATTATACACTCTAAGTGGATTTGCATTTTTGTAAGAATGGCACAAATTATAAGGGTTCTTAAAAATTTCTTATAATATTAAACTGATTTTATTTCCCAAAACGAAAAATATCTAAGAGAAATGGTTTGAATAAGAATTTTTTGTTATATTTACAAAATAGACAGAGTCTAATCTGTGGCTCAAAAGACGATGTGGAGGTTACTATACAAAGAGAAATTATTTGTAGCAATTTTATTTATTTCAAATTATTTCCTGATTCCACTTAAGTTTATAAAACAATCCTCAATAGAGCGTTTTAATTTGTAACAAGATGTGTGCTAAATTTTGAAATAGAAATGCATCCGAAACATTTGAAATTATTTTATTATTGAAAATTATCATTAAAAAATATCATGTGTATAATATTAAAATTGTCCCAACATCCAAATATAACAGTTTCAATTCTATATTTTAACGAGGTACATTTTATAATAATCTTTAAATTTAAACTGAAAGCTTCGTATATGATGTACTTCACTGATACAAAATAAGCAATAAAGCAGATTCAGAAATAATGAAAATAGTTTAAAGTTTACCAAATTTTTGCCCTACTATTGAAATTAAAATATTAAAATAAGGGAAAATTTTGATAAAACACATAATTTAAATTTAAAATATGTATTAATTGCTTGTAGTTATAATTATAGAGGTTAAATATTTCAGTATAAATAAGTTTTCTTCCTCATTAATATCTTCAAAATGTGGTAAATAGCTATTTAATGAAGTCTTTTCATAAATGTTTTTTTTAATTTTTAACTATTTACAGGAAATGAAAATTAATATATGTTATTAATAACTTTATTCCTAATTTAGAAAGAATGCAATTTTGAAATTGTTTAAATGAACTCTCATGTAGAAAAATATATACTAAAGTTAAAAATTATGAAGGAAAATTTAAAATTTAAATGCTGGAAAGCAGTGAATAAAATTACGAAACGAGTGAAAAGACATAAAACAGAGAAAAATTAAAAATGAAAAGAAATATTTTTACCCTCACATATTTTTTGTTTGTTTTGATTTTTCATTAGGAATTAAAATATTCCTCCATTATATGATTAATTTTTATTAATATATGTATTTCTATAAAGGAATTATTTTATTTATTATAAAGAAAGTTACTATTTCAGTGAAGTTTTTCTAAAAAGAAGTTGTCTTCTATAATTGTATTATATTCTCCAAAAATAAAAGAAATAAAATTTACATAATTCAACAGCCAATTCATAAAATGGATAAAATAGGAAAACTTGCATTTAAATAACCAATAATATATGTATGTATATATGTTCATATATATATATATATATATATTATATATATATATATATATATATATATATATATATATATATATATATATATATATATATATATATATATATATATATATATATATATATATATATATATATATATATATATCATTGACTTTAAACATATATCACTTGGGTTCCAGGAACTTTAATGATTCCAGTTATTAATTTAATTTTTATACTTGTAAATTGAACAAGATGACAATATGAAATATACTATTTTTAAGTGATTGTCATTATAAGTCAACAATTTTGAGCATAATGTTTTTAAATTTAAATTTAAATTTAAATTAATTAAAAATAATATGTAACAAGCTCTCGTATGCATTATTCCAAAGCTCTATTTCTACAAATCAGGAATTAACATTAATAGAAGATTTAAAAACTTAAATTAACAATAAACTTTTTAGAAATTTTGATACTTATGAGGAAAACATTATTTCAAACATCATAAAATTATTTCTCTTGTTTTTAATCTTTGTAGTTTATTGTATTTGAGTTCAAAGTCTCATTAACTAAATTAAGTTAATTAGTAATTTAAATATGAGCCTAAGATTTTTGAAGGATTCAACGATATAAGATATCATCTGGTATATTTATTAATTTTAAGTATTTATGTTTAGTATTTGTGTTAATAAGTACAATTCACCACAATTATTAAAAGTATTAAATTAAAAAAATCATATTATCTTATATATTTTTTGCGGTTTTTTAAATGTTAATGATTATATTATCAGAAATTAAAATATTTTTATTGAGTGAAGCACATAATGTCACGTAGAAGAGAATCATCTAGGCGAGAAGGTAGAAATAAATCTGGTTTTATAAAGCTTCTGGGAAATCGGAATTCGGAATATATAAGATTCTTAAGAGTACCAAGACTGTTGTTCATAATATACTAAAAAAAAAAAAAAAAAAAAAATAGAAAATATATTACATCTGAAAGAGAGAGTAAATTTTAAGGTTGCAATAGTGGATCAGTTTTACAGTTTACAACAAAACAGGCCGACCAACTTGTCTAGTGGTCAGCGTACCTGACTACGGATAAGGAGGTTTTGGGTTTGAATCCCGGTTCGGGCATGGATGTACTTTCTCTCTCTATCTATCCTGTCTTTGTCCTTTCCTTGTATAAATGAGGTTTGAATGGTTGCCTACCCTATAAACGGGTACCTATGGCATGTGTGTAGAGCAAAGTCGTACTTTCACCTTCATGGTGCTCTGATTAAAACGAAAGACGCTCCCAATCGACTTAATTCACATAGCATAGCGAGCTTGGCTTGTCCAAGTGTCATTAGTAAACAACAACAAACAAAACAGAGTTTGTGTTCTCATAAAATAGCACAAGAAATATGATTGATATAGAGTCCATGGAAAAGATAGCTATAACTGTTGTAGCAAATGATTTACCAATACCTTATACTTTTGGGCTTCCTATTAGGAAAATTAAAATGGAAATTTCAACAAAACAATACTCCTATAACATAAACATACTTCTATATATACTGAGGAAAACTTATTCATACTTATATTTATCCTCTATAATTATACTCATTAGCAATTAATATAAATTTAATATTCAAATTATGTCTTTTATCAACTTTTTCTCTTGTTTTAATTTCTATAGCGGCAACAAAAATTTAACAAAGTACAAACTATTTTCATTATTTCTGAATCTGCATTATTGATTTTTTTCAAGGAAATAGATCATATATGAAACCTTCAGTTTAAATTTAAAGATTATTATAAAATGTACTATTTTAAAATATAAAATTGAAGCTATAATTATCCTTTTGTTGGAACAATTTTACAACTATACATATCATATAGAAGCCATTAAACATTATATCTATGTGTTGAAGTTAAATAAAAATTGATTTTGGGAAGAAAGAATCAATTTTTTTTATGCTGGTGATGAAAATCCAGAGCTATATCTCGGAGAAAACCTGTAAAGTCATTTAGCTGACTTCCACAATTGTAAGCAAATAACCAACATTATGATTCTGTATACTAATCGGAAGCATCTCTATCATAGATGAATCAGAAAAAATTCTAATATTTTAAGTCGTAAACTTGATTAACTGAATAAAAATCAAGATTATGAATAATAAATCAAAATAGAGCAGATGATTATGAATTTTGTGATCTAAATTTGAATGAAAATTTTTAAAGTGCTTATAAATATTAGTGTTTTAAATTAACTTATAAATATGACGCAAATATTTTATACTTACTTAATCTTCAGAAACTTAATTTAACTTAAAGACTTTTAAAAATATGTTCCAAATATTTGATACTTCATTTATTCTCAGACTTTTAATTCAACTTAAAGAATTTTACATTTAAATTATAATATAAATCTATAAAAAACACATTGGTCGTATAATTTTCTAACGTATGTAACTTACACAACTTGAAAAAAATAGAAGTTTGATCTAATTTTTAATTTCAAGTTTAATTTGTTTTGTAATTCAATGAAAGTATTTGGAAATAAGGAAACCACAACAACTTTATTAAAATAGATAAAATTGTGTAAAAAAGTAAAGAAAAGAAAATTTAGACATCACATTATTTAAAATAGTTTTTAAGAAATATAATTATTCTTCTGAAACATTGATATGGTAAACTATGTTGCTCATTTATTTGGATTAAATTTTTAACAATAACTGAATTAGTTCTACATAATTAAATTTTTATTGTAAGGGAAACTTTTTTATTTGTAAAATTCTTAAATGTTGTAGAACAATGTTAGTAATTATAAAGTTAAGCTAAATAAAATTAAATTATTTAATAGTTGACCCACACAATACTTTTTGGGTTGAAGGCTGAATCTATTGTTCATTAAAATTTATTTTTGTTCAAGCGCAATCATTTGTTGAATTATTTCTTTATCATAAATTTACAGGTATTTTCTTATCTAAGTTAAGAATTGCGATAATTTAAGCGATTAATTCTTTCTATTTTTTCGTGATTAGATAATTTAAGAAATTTTATATTTTTTAAATATAAAGAACATTAGAATTATTATTTATATCCTTAAATTTATTGTTTATGTTTTTCCTAATTTAGTTAGTTTAAATATTTTCTAATGTATTTACTTATAAGTTACTAACATATTGATTATTACAATAACAAAAAGAATTTAATTCTTTTTGCGATTAATTATTATTAAATTAAATAATAATTAAATTTTCTTTTAAATTTTAATTAATTTAAATTTTAAAAATAGATTATTTGCCTGATTTGAAAATATCTTATTATCTATAAGTTATTTGATTTAAAAATAAGTTAGTCAAAATTAAATAACTTTTTCTGCAGACTTTCTTTAATATTTCTTATGGAAATTTATTTTATACTTCCTTTTTCACACTTATTAATAATTATAAAAAATGTTTTACATTGAAATTGCTAAGAAAAAACGAACATAAATTAAACATTCTTAATTGACTAGTATTGCAAAATTTGA
This sequence comes from Latrodectus hesperus, assembly GCA_037975125.1. NCBI lineage: Eukaryota > Metazoa > Arthropoda > Arachnida > Araneae > Theridiidae > Latrodectus > Latrodectus hesperus. Next base: position 102,524,539 of record CM075850.1, on the reverse strand, counting down.
AAATTGTATTTCTGACAAAAAAAAAGGCAAATCTTTCAAATAAAAGAGTATTTTTTGTAAATAAATTAAACTAAATACTTATTTATAAACAATGTGTAGGGTATTAAAATTTAGTTGGAAAACTTATATTCAGTTCAAATGTAGTATTTGATTCTTTTATTTTTACTTATTTATTTATTTTCATTTTAAGTGAAACAAATTTTAATTTATTTTTATTCTTAAAAAGCTACAAGAAATTCATATTTTAAAAAAAAATGAACGATATAAATATTTAAAGTATAGTAATGATATAATTGGTTAAAGTATAACAAAATTAATAAGTTTTCCAAAATATAAAAATTTTTAAAGAATTAAATGAAACTTCATCTAATGAATTAATTCCCTGTTTTTAAATTATTGACATTAAAAAATTTATTTTCAAAAAAAAAAAAAAATCCTAACTCTCAGGTATTATTTGAGTTTAGAGTTAACTATTTCGTCCACATCAAAAATTTATAAATTATTCAAATTTGTATTAAAAAACACAATAAAATATACACACAATACTTTATTGCAGCAATCATAAATTGATCATACAGCTATCATTTGTATGATTATTTGTTCACTGAAACAATTTCTTTTTAAAAAAAATAATGATTTTAGGAAATTTTTAAATTTTCTATCTTTTTCAAATAAAAGAATTTTTTTAAAAAATAATACAGATACCTACACATATATTAAAATTTAAAAATTAAACTAGATCCAGTAAAAAGATTATAAATCTACTTCAGTCTGTTATTCTGAAAATAACTCAAATTTAAATCGAATAAGAATATTATGAAGATATATGCCTATTGAAAATTCATTTTATCTTTTTTACGAATTGAGAATTCTCTCTTTAATTTGTAACTCGAAATTGAATGGTTTGCTTTAGTCATTAAATAAAATTATAAATAAAATAAGCTTTTCAAATAAAATGAAAATGTTTTTGAACGAGAATATAACTGATCTTTTAATAAATCGAGTCATATGATCCAACACCATGTCATAAAAGAAACAGTGACTCAAAGAGCTAGTGATGATATTCTTAAATGAAAAAAGAATATCCGCCAAAAATGTCCCCCCACAAAATCACTTGCACCACCCTCTTATCTATAAACACCATCATTCCAGTAACTACTTCCATTTATATCATAGGCATATCCAAAAAAAAGTAATAAAACAAAAAAGTGGAATAGCAAAATTGTCTAGAACCAAAACAGTGCCACCCACTGAGAAACATACATCCCAAATCTGAGCCATCAAGAAAAAGGCACCCACACATTAAAGACCCCCTAAATTGGGATGAAGCTCCTCATCCTCCTCTTCCACATCCTCCCGGCAAGCGAAACGATCATGCTTTTCGAAGAATTCCTGCTGTTTCTCGGTGATCAGAATTCACTTAATGATGCCATTTTCACGCGCCATTAACCCTCCCATGACTCTAGCCTTACTGCTGGGGGAGGGGAGCAACTGTATGCAATGTGGCCCTCCTCCTACACACTCTTTCTAAGGCTATTTGAGTCCATAATAGCCGAATACTCATCCTTCTTTTTCCTTGCTGGCACTTTTAATGTTCACCGTGTGATATCTGCAAGCGTCGTGTTCTTATTCCTATAACGGATATTGGTAACAGTTGCTGAGAAAAGAGCAGTTCCAGTAACATATATATTCCATTGCACATTTTGTTTTGTTTGTTGATTCGCCATTTTTTAGCTGGAAAGGAAGTTTAAACTACACAAGTCCATTTTTGTGTCGTTAAGAGCTATTTGCTAATGCTTTCCGTAGTCAATGGGACGCAAATTCGATCATAGATAAGAGTGGTACATAGATATAAGTAAGAACTGTTTGGGAGTTTTATCTTTAAGTGCTTATATATTTCGCTGTTAGTGTCACTTATCAATGATTCGTAACTAAAAGATTAATGTATGGTGTTCGCACAGAAAGGGAATTAATTTACAGCCGTGTAGAATGTAGGGTAATATTTTACAACAAAAATTCCAGTGAGGAATTTTTATTAAGGAATTTGAATAAATTTATAAGCCTTCGTATTAAATGAGAACATTTATCAGTAAACAGTTAGAAAAGTGTGATATATAACAAAAATAAATTTATTTATATTGAATAAAAAGAATTTCCTATGACCTTTTATGGTGAATGAAACTCTTTTTTAGCAGCATAGACTGAGAAAAAGGCTATTATTATAGAGATTTTTAAGTTTTAGAGATTCATTTGTGAATGTAAATTGCAACTTTATCTTTGGTAAAAAAATTTGTTTAGTTTTTATTGAGAAAAGTTACTTTAAATTATAGTTGACATAAACCATAAAAAATTGCTAATGCATGGAAATTTAAGTGACGAGATAAAAACATAAATTTTCAATATCCTTTTTTAAATAATTTTTGGTAGATTAAAATCCTTCCAAGAAAAACAAATTTATCTTCTATTTTCTCTATAAAATTATTGAAAAATTATTAGGTTGCGAAGCAAATTTTATTTATTTCACATCTTGGGAAAAACATTTCAAGTTATGAAATGACCAAAAATGACAGTGTTACACAGTTTGAATTTATGTGTACTATTAGTAAGATTTTAAATTAATGGGTAGTCTAATTGTGAGCGCTCTTGTGTTTGGTTCAAATGTTCGTGAGTTTAAATCCTACATTAAGTATGTATCCTTGTAGTGGTTCGGAATGTACTTTGAACCTTTGATTCCGGTCTAATTAGCTCTCTTGTGGAAAATAATACAGTTGAGTGAGCATTCAAGCTAATAAGTCCTTAAAAGCAATAATGAATACTGAGAAAACATACGAGGGAATAATTGTAAACATGTTGCGACTAATATAATGTATTGGACAATATTTTTTATATTCTTTCTTATTCGTTTTCTTTATCTACATTTAACAGGATTTTGACACTGATATATTTTGGAATACTTAAAGAATTTAGGGAAACGTAATATTAAAAAAATTTTAAATCTAGTGAAACATAATTAATCCTTTAAAAAAATTATCGGCCCTTCTTGAGAAAAATTTGCAATATAGTATACTTAAATAATTATTAGATTTTAAGTGCGATATAATTATCATTAATTATAATTGATATGCTGTTTAAAATACAAATTTTCATATATTATCGCAAATGTCTATTGTCTCATAAAAAGAAAACCTTCAATGAATCATGCATTATTTTATGCATTGTTTAAAATCAAAGAGTATAGCGGTAAAATGAGCATGTAAATTAAAAGCAATAAAAATCTGTATAAAAGCTTTCTTTGATAGTTTGATTTTTATTCCAGTGAAAATAAACATTGGTGAAATTGGGTTGATAAATCTCATAATTTAATTTTTTCAAAAAGTTAACTTTCAGATATTTATATTACATTAAAGATATTAAAATTAAAGTGGAGAAACAAAACTTTCATATTTGACAATTTTAATGATTTAGAAAACAATGCGATAAAAATTTTTCGACTTTCTTTTTAATAAATCAAACTTTTTTAAAGTTATTCAAAGCCTTTCATAATCTTAATGATACACAATTCATTCATATTGATATAAATTAATTGATTACTGATTTTTTTTCTTATCGAATAAAAACTGAGCTCTTATGTTTTTTTTAGAAAGTGACATACAATTCTCTCCCATATAGCACAAGTTTCTGCTATTTTTTTTTCTAGAGATCGAAGATGCTGGAAAGACAGGAAATAGGCCAATGCTATATCTGAAGAAAATGGAAACAAAAAAGAAAGAGTTAATACCATTAAAATTACATTTATCAAAAGGATGCATCGGTCCGTGGCGAAAGCCAAAACATACATCTTTCACACCTTGATGAGCATGGGATGGCGACGGCCGGACCGAATCTTTCGCATCATCCATCAGAGTTGACGTCACTTGAGTGACGTCACGATCTACCAATCAGCATGGCCTCCCGTTGTCAACGCTGGCCGCAACGACGAAATTAAGTTACAAATTCTGTACGCCCCTGTGATTCCAGATGCGTAAGTGAATTAAGAGCTCATCAGCCCCGCGGATGGGGCGCAGCTTTGAGCGCCCCTGCCGCCCCCGGGAGAGGACGCTAACTTCATACAACATTGATAAATAATGAAGTCGCTCCAGTTGGTCCTGAACGAACTCGAGCAATTAAATTTCAGAATGAGTTGTTGAATGAATTCCGCAGTCCGAAGTCACGCAGCAGTGACCAGTGGGTGACTTTAAATTTCATTCCGGGAAACGCGTAGATATCGTGTACACGCAGCCCACATGAACTTCGAAATACACCACAAATACCAAAAATAATATTCAACTGAAAATTTGTGGTAATATATTTTCGCATTTTCAACTGTTTAATTTTTTCCATAACTAAATATAACAGTAACATACCAAATGCTTTTGCTTTTGAAGCTAAAATAAACATTTCAACATTTTAGGCCTCCATTTCACATATTTTTCTAGAAGTATTGGAAATCAACTCAAGTTAAAATTTAAAGGAATTGTTTATTTCAAATAAATTAATAAATTTAGGTTCTGAATAATCTTATTGTTCTGACTCATGTTTGCTTATTTGCGTAGAGTTCAATATAATAACCCAATTTCTTACATAAAGGTTTCTTCTGTTGTTGTTGTCGTGTGCCAGCTAGGCTGATATTATGGAGTGCGCTGCTCCCCTTTTGCAATTGAACCATATTTAGGTGTGGAATCCAACTTACTCAGTAAACACATGCCATAGGGACCCGTTTATAGGGTATGCAACCATTCACAACCCATTCATACAAAGAAAGGAAAAAGACAGGATAGATAGAGAGAGAAAGTCCATCCATCTCCGAACCGGAATTCAAACCCAGGACCTCCCTATTCGCAGTCAGTCCCGCTGACCACTAGACAAGTTGGGTGGCAAAGGTTTCTTCTAATTGAATAATGAGAAATACAAAAGTTAAACTGACTCATTCTTGTTGTTGAATTGCACCTATATACGAAAATTTACCCTTTCATGTGTCTAAAATAAAAGCATTTAAGCACATTTATACTGCTACAAAAGTACCGCTGAAAATGTATAATTTTATGTATTAATAACTACTCTGTTTTGACTATCTCCTGAATGGTAAGGTGGCAGACAAACAGGAGGTTCTGTAAATTTTTAAGGATATTCGTGTGCAGTAGACACCGTTATCAAGACTGATAAGTAGACACTTGAAATGTTTTAAAATTGACCAAGGAATCAAGATTTTCCCCATCTGCAAGAAATACAATATCACGCATAGTCATTCTCCCCTGGTCATCTACTTTCCTGCTTTAGGCTTATAAAAGAGAACATGTTTCGAAACCCTCTTCTTGTTTTGGACTTTATATTAGTTCATCATTTCATGGCTCTGATTTAGCCTATTGGATAACCACAGATAAGATAATGAATAACAACACTCTGTTTTGAAAAAACACGTAAAACACATTTTTTTAAATTAATTATTACAAATAACCCCTTCTGTATAATTTTGAACATTATTTCTTTAAACTTAAACATAAAAATTCAAAAAAATCCCAATTTATCTTAAATTTTTATGATAATTTATACAATACATTCATCTTCTTAAATCTTAAATATATGAGTGTGTTGAAATAATATGACTAAATGAACACAAATTCAGTTTTACTAGACATTTTACACATTAATACTTATCTGTATTTTAAGTTTTTTTTTTCCATTAGTAAAATCGTACAAAAATAATTCTAAATAAAGTGTTATATAATTTATGAATACAAAAAAGTATGTAAGCAATTAATGACGAATTAATGATTTGTTTTCATTTCTTTTAAAATTAATTTGAAACTCAATTATTATTTGTCAGTTCATTACTCATGACACTTTTACATTATTTTATATCTGATTTTTTTAAATGTTTCCACATTATTGAACACACAAGGATGACTTACATTTCTAAAATTCACTATAGCTAAAGCGATATTGTTGAAATGAATACATATATACGCAGCTTTTATTTTGACAGGGAAACAATATTTTTTTATTAAAAATTTAAGGTTTTAATCTTGAAAAATTATCTAAAATAACAGAATAAACAGCAAAATTCTCCCCCTTCAAGTGAAAATATAAATATGCTGAATTCATTATTGTAATTTGTTTTTATTGGTTTCCAATGATTTTATAAGCTAATACATTACTAGTTAAATGTTTCTAGAGTTTCAGTTAACATAAGTTTTAAAGCATTATTAGCGTTAATATAATTTTAACTAAAATTATTAGGATATATATATATATATATATATATATATATATATATATATATATATATATATATATATATATATATATATATATATATATATATATATATATATATATATATATATATATATATATATATATATATATATTATCACATAAAACAATATTATTCGAAAATTAACCTTAAACAAAATATTATCAATTCTATTAAAGTAAAACATTGATGTAAAAACTAACGCCCTGTACAAAATGAAAAAATTAAAACCAGAAATTTAAAATGTAATAATTTTTATTAAGAATAAATTAAGAAAAATTTAATTTGGAATGCTTATTTCTAATTGATTTTAAGTTAAACGAAAATCAAATAGAATAAATATATAGCAGAGTAAAATAAGTATTGTGTTGTGTGGATAATTAACATTATACAATAAGCTTTTAAAAATGCATTTTCACCTATTCCACTTAAAAACTCAATAATGTATACGCTCCAGTGCAAAATGTTCTTCAACTTAATTTATTTATATTTAATTTGTCTATGCTGCTGAACAAAAATAAAAATATTAGAATCAACAATCTTTAATTAAAATTCGGAAATCACACGCAAACATTATAAGATCTCGAATGTCTATCCAACTTCCCAAAGTCGAAACAAATCTAAAAATCCTCTTTCTTTTATCCCACAGGTAGGAAACTTTTTTTTTAATTTCATATCTGTTCCAACACGTTCGAATCGAAGAGAAAAGAAAGAAAATGAATAGATATAAAACTAACTTCGAGGGAAATAAAAAAATAATATTTGTAAAATCACTGTATACTCCTTCTTTCCTGAGTGGAACGTGAAAAGTACTCGGAATAATAATAATGAAAAGATAAGATGGAAGGAAGAAGATAAGGATGATAAAAAAAGAATGAAATTCGTCAAACATCCGAGAGTAGCAGCAGTCAATTGAATGTGACGGCAGGTGAGGTGGGGGTGGACCTGCAAAGGAGTTGAGAGCTAGGGCTGCTGGTTTAATGAGGAGACTTTCCCACGAATGGAAGGGGAGAGAGAGAGAGGTCCAATTAGCAGACGACGCTTGGCTCAACAACATCCACTTGACATTCCGGTTTACCTTGGTGCATAAATTAGTTGCTGTGAGACCCCTCCTCTTGGCTGCACCGCGAAGCGAAATAATTAGATGACGTCACTTCTCTCTCACCGGTGGATGGGATGCTCTCTCCAGACCAACACTCTGACGTCCAGCCATGTTTGGTCACCAAAACAAAGCGGGAAGGGGTTAGAGCTCTGATTGACTTGGCTGATAAATTAAGATAGTCATTTGAACGTTGTTTATTCTAAATCCTCTAATGCAAGGTTATTAGAACAGTTTGCATTTTTCTATAAGAAAACTATAAACTCATATCAATAAATACCTGTTACATTTAAGAAAACGTAATAAATCAATCATGACAAGCCTAGTTTCAACCATTTATAATTTAAATAATGCAAGCACTATAATTTAATCAGCGCAAGTTTATTGTGTTAATTTATATAACAATTAGTTTTTAGATCTATGCATCTTTAACAGCTAGGAAGTTTTTTGTATGAATTGTTTCAAATATACGATATTTGTTAATATCATGTTTTATATAAATTTTAAGCTTAAAATATCCACTTATTAAAGCCTTAATTGTATTACACGCATCTGTTTTCAATGAAGTTACTTTTTCACTTCAGTTTGCATTTCTTAAAGTAAAAATGTTTTAACTCAATATATATATATATATATATATATATATATATATATATATATATATATATATATATATATATATATATATATATATATATATATATATATATATATATATATATATATATATATATATATATATACATATATATATATATATATATATATATATATATATATATATATATATATATATATATATATATATATATATATATATATATATATATATATATATATATATATATATATATATATATATATATATATATATAAACCATTAATTATATAATTTACGTTTTCCAACATTTTTAACAATTCCCTGCTTAATTTCTATAATAAAACCATCAAATTAAGCTTATATAGAAATTTTAAAATTTAAACATCTCAAACTTGCTAGATTCATTTATCATGTCTATCATCATTTTAATCATGTAAATATTTTCAATGATTTTTAAACTATTTATAAAATTAGTGGCATCAAGAGGGATATCATTCTGTTTCTCAGCAAATCAACTGTACAAAATGGAAGGAAATTGAATATGCATTATTGTCTATAAAGTATAAATCCTACCTTTGTTCATATATATCCTCTTCAAAGGATTAATATAAAATCTTGAACACGTGTCATTTTTATCATTTATTTATCTCCTATTTATTTTAGAATTTATTGAAAGGGAAATTGTTTTAATACATTCAACATAAAAGTAAATATTTTAAAGCTTCATGTCCCAATAAATGTGCTCAAAATATTTTAAAATTGTTAAGACAAGTGTTCTTGGTAAATGCCATTTTGTGTGAGTGGTTTCAACATATAATTAATTATAAATTTTATCAAATATTTTTAGATAATCAATTATAATCCCATGCTTCCTTTGATTTTTAAAAAATTACTGTTTTCATTAGATATGATAAAATAAATACGTACTTTAATTAATAACTAAATCTACATTTACCAAATGCCATTTGATTTGCGCGGTTTTTATTTAACAAAATATACTTATAATAAATAGAATTAAATATTTTTGGTGAACAAGTAAAAGCATAAATACGATTACTGTGGAAAATAATATAGGTAGATATTTTTTTAAATATTATAACATCAAATGAAATGAAAATATAAATTGTAATAAATATTAATAATAATAATAATAGTAATAACTGATTATTATATAATTTAACTGTAATATATAACAAATAAATTTTTGCATAAGAAATTCTATAAGGAAATTTAGATGAATATGAGAAATATTTTCGTAGAATGATTGACGTTAATTTACATTTGTCAGAAATTTTCATTCAGATGGGGTAATATATCAAATAATCTAATTACATTTTTATTCTTTTTGGTTATCTATTGTAAAATTTCATAGCATATTAAATCTTTTATTTTTGACTTGTGTCTTATAAGGCGTAATATAAAGTAATTTAGTCATGAAATATTTGAGTTAGTGAATACATACTTTTTAACTCAGAAAGAAGTTTTAAAAAAAGGAAGAAAATATATTTATCTATGCATGAAGAAATGGTACGGAAGTGAGGTCTATTCTTGGTAAATTGTCTCATTTTTACAATTGCTTAGTTATTTTATCTTTTCATGTTGTTATTTCATTTACTTTTAAGTATCATAAATTTCACACATTCATAGTAAAATATTTATCGAAAAATAGATTAAGGTACAAAGTAGAAGGTACATTTTTATCATCAGTAGGTACTTTTTAGTAATGAAATAAATGAATTAATATGAAAAAGACAGAAAATAAATATAATGTATGCTTATTTTATGTTACAAATATGGATTCATAAGAATGTTAAGAGGCTTATAAAGGGCAACAATGATTTGCATAAGTTTATTATTTATTACTTGATATTAAATTAATCCCCAAACTCATATTATGGTCATGACACAAAGTTTCTTAAAACATCACATTTTTAACTTGAACATTAATTTAAATCTTTCTTAAAAATAAATATTAAGAAACGTTCAATAATTTAAATTTTGAAAAGATTCGCAAATTGTTGAAGAATATTATTGATTCTGGAGTTAGAGCAGTTTATAAATTGCTATTTCTTTAAAGCGAATAATTTAAAGTCACTTTTTTAATGTGGAAAAATAACCAAATTTATTCCATTTTATTTTATTAAGTATAAAAAAATATATTTTAGGAAAGAAAAAAATATATTTGAATTACTATATCTACAGTCAAATGAACACTTTCGATTTTGTAGTTAAGTTTTCAGTTTATGAAACTCTTTCAATTAATTTTATGTAGACTGTATTTTCTTTTATACGCATGTGGGCATCACTAAGAAAAGTTTGGCATGGAAAAAATACATTTTTAATAACTTACTTAATGAACAAGATGAAATTATTTCGGCTAAACTAATAAATTTCGATACCTGGTAATTCTTATACTGACTAACAGTTCTCTTCAGTATGGACAAAGATGGCTGCTTTGAGAGACCTTGATTAATATCTTACTTCACTCCATCATTTTTCACTCTTTTGCATCTCCATGAACCGAAGAAGGGCATTAGTTTTAGGTTTTGACTTAAGACAAGGAGTGGAAACAAACAACGTACGAATGAAAAATCACGGAGCACTAGGACTTCGAAAAGACCGATAACCATTGAACTTGACGGCTTTGAAGACAATGAGACTTTAATAGAGACGCCATAAGCTTAAAAATTATTATTTCTTCTCCTCTTAACAACAATAAAACAGGAAGAAAGTGCAAACTCGAACTAATAATTTGAGAGAGCGATGCACGATATATATATATATATATATATATATATATATATATATATATATATATATATATATATATATATAGTACATATATATATATATATATATATATATATATATATATATATATATATATATATATATATATATATATACACACACACACACACACACACAATTACTAAAAGAAAAGAATATGTGAAATGTATATAAGATAGAGTTTAATTTCTAGTTATTAACTCAAAAGCAGCCTTTAGAATTAAAATTAATAATTCCAATATTTGATTACACAAATTGTTATAATTGTAGTAAAATTAACCCGTAATTGATAAATGAAACCTTTATTTCAAGAAAATTGAGATAAATTAAGAGCCAAAACATGCAAAATTATTTTTTTAAAGTTTCAATTCTTTATTAAATTCGGAATATGAGCTCTTATTTACAATAAATTCTACTTTTAAGAAGATTTGCACTATGTAGAAGCACTAATAAATTTATAATTACATAATGCATTTTTTGATTCGCTTATGCAATATTTGCATCCGTTTGAAATAATCAATCTCCTTAATAAAGCAATTTTCATATTATTTAGAATTCTGTAGGTATTATTTAATACCAAATAAGATTATATTTTATATCTGTGAGAGGTATATAATTTTTTTATCATCTTGTTAAAGATAACTAACGTGCAGTTCCTAATAGCATTTCATTTATCTAATTTGAAAGAAATTAGTGAAATAATAAAATATATTTTGTTATAATCTTATTGTTTCGACTGATTTTATAACATAGAAGATCATATTTTGTTGTTTACTATTTTTATTTAATTATTTATTAGAAATGAGTAAATAAAGAATTTGCAAAAGTTATGTAAATATATTCTGTATTAGGTTTGGTTGGTTGGTTTGTCGCTCAACGGTCATTTTTCGCACACGAGGGCTAATTAGACCGGGACCTACGGCTTAAAGTGAATTCCGAACCACTACAAACATCCATGCTCAAGGTGGGATTCGAACCCACGAACTGTTGAACCGAAGGCAAAAGCGCTAACTATTCGGCTGCCAGCTCGTCTTAACCAGTAATAATGAGAGCAACGTTTCTTTACTAATAAGCATAATTAATTAAAAAAGATTTAAAAAATAAATATTGAATGATCTAAAATTTATAAAATATTGGCACATAGTAGATTGAAATTTTTTATTTATTTTTATTTTTTTAGTGCAGAATATGCTTGAAATTATTTAATGTTGTTTGTTATTACATAAATGGAATAAACATTGGTTGATATTTATTTATAATCCCTATTGACATTAGGATATAAGAATTTATGTGATTAATAAATGAAAGTACGCTAAAAATTAAAAATACTTTTGCATTATTTCATTTTAAATTAAATAAATTAAAGTTTAATAAATTGTGAATTTTTTTACTGTTTTGATATTACATGTGATGTTCGAAATTTGTTGCAAATGAACTAGCCTGTAAAAGTATCTTCTCCTGCAACAAGCTATAGATGCAGTGAAGCAATTTTGATGTACTTTTCTTCGGGTTCTGCAGCTCTTTTAAACATTGTATTAAAAGCACAAAATAATTTTACCCATGTAAACTATAGTTATTATATTAAATAATCATCAAAATATAAGTTAAATTAATTCAATCAAAGAGATCAATTAAAATCCGAAGGCACAAATGGACAAGTTAAAATTTAGTCTTACATTCAAAATAGTTTTCAACTGAAAATAGGAATACATTGAATTTAAATCACAAATAATGTTATTTTTATTAAATCTTATACATTTCCTCTATTTCTAAGAATTTAGGGTGCATCTTCCTTTGTACCATTTAAATTACATAAAATTTACGAAAATTCCACTGTTAAATCACACAGAGAAAATGTCATAGAAGTTACGCCAATGGTTCACCAATTAATTTTTTCCTTTTGGGAGGTTTAAAATATGTAATATAAGAATTCGTAGTATATCTTATTTATCAAATGAAATGGCCTTATATTCTAATTCTTGTCCATAATATTTTTAATTAGAAATTCTCCCTAAAATATAAATAAAATTCTTAATTAAAGTTAATATATTAATTAATCTGAAAGAGTTGATCACAATTCTGTCAAAGCACATTAATACACTATAAAAACTGGCTTGCAATTCGAGTTAAATATATTAAATTAATATGAATAAAATTTATGATAATTATTATCTCCAACATATAAATAATTAAATCATATACATTTTTGCACTATAGAGTTAATTTAATACATTTAATGATTAAATTAACTGTATAGTGCTAAAAAGAATTCAGTTGTTTGCAATATGTAGAGATCTAATGAATATGTAAACAGTTTCTCTTTCGGCCACAAAGCTAGAATCACAGCAAAAGCAAGGCTGAAGAGGGACTTCACTCTTGCTGCTTATGCTGTGAATTGTGTGTAATTGTGTACGAAGGACACAATTACACAATTACGAAGGAACGGGTGTGTAATTGTGTTTTTGTAACTGTGTCAAAATATTAAAATTAGTTGTAAAATTACCTCTGAAATTTTTTCTATTTTTTATATCAGTTACTTAACAAAATAAATATTAAAATCAAATATAATTGTACTCTCTATAAAAATGTTGGAGTCTGCTCTAAGCAAAAAGAATTGAATTATGAAAATCTAAAATTGTGTATTTATCTTCAATATTTCCTTTCCAAAATGCATTATTTATTTTTTTTAAATTATTTATCTACTGTTGTACTCCATATACATGTTATGAAATATAAACAAAACTGAACTGAAACGTTAATTTTTTGATAACTTGTAGGAATAAAATAAAAAAAATACATAGGAAAACATTAATTTTAATTTATTAATAGGATCTGTCCCATACAATGTCCCTTCTTTTTTATTTTATTAAATATTATCACTTTAAACTTGAGATACTTATAGTATGAAGCTGAATTTATATTCCATGGCAGTATCACTTAATTTTAATAACTGTGAAACATGAGAATTTAAGAGTGCAGATATTTTTATAAATTCACAGGTTTAGTGCTTTTTATATATAATTGTTTTTCGCAGTGACTGTGAGTATTTTCATGAAACAAAAAATAATTGAAAGTATCATGGAATATTTTTTTTTAAGTTCGATGAGAACATTTAAATTTTGAATACAACAAAATGCCACTTTACACTTAAACTGGTTGTTAATTATCATGAAGGAATTTAAATTTTTCATTTAGAATAATTAAATTTCATAAAATGATTTGTTATTTCAACAAATGTAAAAGAAATTATAAAAGCGTGTTAAGAAATGATAAAAAGCATTTTAGCTTTTCTTCTATTTTATTCTTTTCACAAGTTTAAATATATATAAACAATTATAAAGCTACTGAGATATTTTATATGCTTAAACTTCATTTTAAATATAATTATTTTCTATGTATATTTCAAAATTATACTGTGCTTCCATTTTTTCACATAGTTGAACACTAATAGCAATATAAATTGATAAATTTCTCATCGATGAATAAAATCCTATTTTTCTGTTTGAGTTTTGAACTGAACTCAGGAATAAAAAGAGTATTGTTCAATCTTTCTCTAAACTTCTCTCAAACAAGGATCCACAATCTTCCCTTGACAACGACAGCGTGAAAAGTCTTAACAGAATTCTGCCATCGCACACACCTTGCTGAGAAGCGTCCGACCGTCGAGCAAACTCCCTGGAAAACTATATATTTAAACAATGCGGAACGATGTGTATATTCTCCAAGAGTTACGCGCTCCTCCGTTCTTTCCATACAAAAGAGGTGTTTCACACGCTTTAAGCTGGGGAAGTTGGGGAAAATTAGAACAGCAATGTAAACGCCAGAAAAGGACGCCAATTCTTCCCCACTCGCTACAGGGCATGCCAAGGAAACTCGAGAATTCAATGGCCGATTTAATGCAAACAACTACTTCGGCAGCGGGAGCCTTGGGAATCGGAATGTATAACACGGATTGGCTCCAATTCGGACAAGAGTAAACAGCAGAGCGGTAGTTTTCAAGGGACAAATCAAAGGCAAGGGGGAATAGCATTTGAAATTTCCCTTTGATAACGAAGCAAGCGCTCTGATTGGATGCAAGCCCCGCTGAGTTTCGATTGGACGTGTAAACGCGACCCGGGTTCTCTTTTATATTTGCATCTTGGCAGTGATTTCGCTTTAAGAACATAAAAGCTTCTGCCGCCGTTCGGTATCCCCCCTCTTTCTCCTCCCCTCCTGAGTTTTAATTCCCTCCCCGACCCTGTTTCAATCTATCCAAGTTTTATTCCCTGGCTGTTGAAATATTCCGACCCCCCCCCTCTTCTCATCAGAGTTTCGAGTCAGGGAATATTTGCGCCGAGTAGAGCAAACATGTGACAGAATGGTAGTGAGAGGGTGCTCTGGGGGGAGCGAGGATGCTGTCGAGGAATACCTCCGTAAAGGCTTCTCCGACGCTTTCAAGATTCTCCCGAGTTCCCTCCCGGAGCTAAAGGATTGCAGGGGGGGGGAATTCATACTGAGCATGCACTAAAGCATTTTATTTGAGTGGCGATTGGCTTTCGGAGTGACTTCACATGGGAGAAATGAATACAATAGATAGCGAGATTCTCTTCTTATTGCCTTTATTGTTTTAAATAATAAAAAATATTTCCTGTCTAATACTGTCAAAATAAAGTTGGGAAATGTTACATTTATATGCAGTTTAATTATAATCTAATATATGTATGTATATGAGTGCATGTTTAATTATTCGGAAAATGTTCTACATTCAGTCGAATTTTGTATGCTTCTCGTCATTTAAACTTTTATTCATGAAAAAAACAAAAAAAAAATACCATCTAAAAGATATTTATCGAATAAGAGTTACAAAATTGTATCGAATAAAAAGAAGCATTGAAAAATTCCATTTCAGAAAATACTATCTAAGTTTATTAAAATAATATAAATAATTTTTATAATTGGGTGTGACTGTTGTAAGTTCTTTACTAGATTGCAGACCCTAGTCAACTTACCTTAGACAATAGATATTACTAAGGTTATATACAGTCGTTTCGAGCTCAAATTTTCTTATTAATTAGCTTTATTTATCAATTAATTTATTTATCAATCAATGAATTTTATTCATCAAATTTTATTTATCAATTAATTCAAGAGTGGGTTTCGGAATAAGTTTAAAAAGTAAGCTTCACTAAAAGCTTGCGCGATTAACTAAATTTATAGATAAAAGTCATGGTATATCAGGATATAATTGAGATTATTATTGTAATTCATTATTGAATTAACATTTTGTAATTGGTTACAAATTTATTTGTTAAATCTCCATTTAAAATGTTATAATGAAAGATATACGTGAATTAAAGAAAAGATCCACAGACTAAAGCTTTTGTTTGTCAAACAAAATCCAAAAATTTCTTCTCTAAACATAACTAATGTTAATTTAATTTAAATTTCATAGACAAATATTAAAAATTAAACAATTATCAATTAAAATTAAATAAATTTCATAAAATATTTCAGATAATTATAGATAATTTATTTAAGTGATGAAATATTGTTGAATTGAGAAGAATGAAGAATGTTGATTCTCTTCTTTTCATATTTTAAATTATCTTCCTTTAATCCATAAAATATCTACAAAAATATGCTCCTTAAATTATTATATGAAATATATTATATTTATAAAGATTTTAAAAGCTTCTTAATTTAAATGACTTTGATTAACAAAAATTAAAATTTATGATCAATAAATACATATGTATGGATTTCAAGACTATCCTAATTTCAATTTCAAAAATCTTCACTTTATTATTTAAATATATTTTCTGTGCTAGTAAATAATCAAAGAATACATGAATATTTTAAATTTTTGTATTTATATATCATTTAAAATATTTGATTAACTCTCTATTGAAAATGCATATTGAATATAAATAATTTACTTAAAATATTTTATTTTTTATAATAGCATACCATATATATACACAAATACTACTTTTAAATAAATAAACAAAAAGTATACTAAATTCTGAGGTTTTTCTTTTAAATGTTAAAGTAATTAAAAGATTGAAGTTTCAGTTATCCAGCAAATAATTTAAATATTTCAAGCATAGTGAAAGAGGAGTATAATAGTTTTCAAAAATTCAAAACCATTTAATTCAAATTAAATTTAAAATTTATAATTTGAATAATTTCATTCTTAGCAAAAATTTCTTTTTCTATATAAAATGGCAATCAAAATTATCGTATCCACTACACTGTTATGTTGTTGTTTTGTTCCAGTTAGGCTGGCAATATGGGGTTGCGCTGCACCACTTTTTCAACTAAACTATAATTTGGTGTGGAGTTCGACTTCCTCAGTACACACGTGTGGCATAGGTACCCAATTATAGGGTAGACAACCATTCATACAAGAAAAGAGAGATACAGGAAAGAGAGAGAAAATACATCCAAGCCCAAATTGGGATTCGAATACAGGACCTCTCTACCCGAAGTCAGGCACACTTACCAAGACAGGGTGAACTGCACTTACACTGTTATTATAAGTATAAATAAATAAATTAAAGAAATTTTAATGCTATTTCTTCAGCAGGACGCAGATTCTTCATACATTTTAAATACTTGCTTTAAAAAATTGTTGATTTACAATTCGGAAATTAATACGTATATTGTTAGTGTGTGCTTTTATATGATTATAGTACAGAAATTCGGCTTTTATTGGTTTTATAAAGAAAAGCAATTTGTAGATGTTCCCTTATTCGTTCCTTTTTTCCTTGAAGCTCATAATATTGCTCATCAGTCATTTCTTTGTTTACTAGATATATATATTTCTGCTTAAAGATATATATTTCAAATTCAAGAATTAATCTGTTTCCCAAAAATGCTTTTCTATGCAATAATACATAAAATAAGTTTTACTTTTTTCAATTTAAAACAAATTAAATTTGGATAATACTTTTATTTAAAACATTACCAACAATGAAATTTTTAATAATTACTTAAAATAGTTATCAGCAAACAAGTTTATGTTATTTTTATTTATTGTTTTCATTTTAACATTAATATTTCCTGTAATTGAATTTTTAAGATTGGTTTTCCGATTTCTTGTCAACTCTGATTTAATTTGAATTGGTGTCCAGATAATTTAAGAAGGCAAGTATAAGAATTTCAACTTCTTAAAGTGATAAAAATCAGTTCTTAGTTCAATTAAAAATATAAAATAATCCAAATAAAAGTAAAAATTTGTTCGCAGTTTCTTATTTTTTTCAATTTTTTAAAATAAACTTCGAGGTTTTTTTATTACAAAAATAATTTAATAAAATAACGAAATACTATATTTTTCTTAACTTAGCAAATTGATATACCCGTTATAATTTAAAATCAAAAATAGATTTAAAAAAAGTTTGAGTTTGATTATAGAATTACATTTATAAGGATTCTAAGCGCCTTAAACTTTAAGAAATCATTACAACATTTTTCAACTATAGTAATACATATTTCTGACAAAATATGACTTTACTTATTTCAAACCAATTATAATGTTCTCTAGTTAATGTGGTTCAGAATTATTGCGTAGTGTATTGTATTTCTAAAACGTGATGATTAATAAAACCATTTTTCATACATAGATAGCAAGTCATTTTCCTCTATTGCAAGGAAGACAATCTGAGAAACTTACAAGCACACTTCCAGACGGGAATATAAAACAGTAATGAAACAGCCAACTCATATCAAACAAAAATTTCATAATTAAAGCTGATACCAGTCGAATTTGAATATTTTCACTTTTCTCAATATTGTTTTGTCATCCTATTCCATTATAGTATCTGAAATGAGTTTTAGTTGTTAATTAACCCTGTTAGGCTGCCATTATATTGCCTAGTCAGGCATTACAAAGTATTAAAATATATCAACTGATTATTCTGTCCCTGGTGATTAGTCTAAAAACAATTGCTGTTATCTCAATGATATTCAATCAATTCATCTTTAAATCTCAAAGATATTAAGTCAATTAATCTTTAACTCTAACAGATGTTCAATCAATTAATTTCATTTTAAGCTGAATGTATGATATATATTAAATTTATTAAGTGTATTATGAATATCAAATTTAGAATTTTCATCATACTCTCATCTCATTCCACCTTTGCATAAGATAAGTCAATAAATGTGTGGCATTCTAATAAAATATTTTTATGTTTTAAATGTGATCCTTTAATTTAAAATTACTTTTTCAGAAGTGTTTCAATGAATGTTTTATGGTCTTCAGAATCCAGAGTATATTATTTAGATACTCATGTAATAAATAATAATAATATTCTGAGAATTGCAAAATTGAAAAGGAAAATTCTAGGGTTTAAATTGTAAGATTATCTATTTGCTTCTATAAAACTACAAATATAAAATAACAATTCATAACTTGTTTTGGCCAACAGGGAAATTAAGCAATTTGATAAATTTTTCTCTTAAATTAGATGTAAAACTTCAAAATATTTTGATGATTGAAAATTTAATTGAATCAAACTAAATAATATAAAAAGAATTTTACTCGAAACATAAACTAATTCAACTCTTCTAGCAAATTTCATTTCTTAAAACATATTCAAATGAAGAAGAATCAGATAAACTTAACATTCTGGAATTTCTGGTAAGACATTGATAATCAAGTAATCATATCTGCTGATTATGGTTAAAGGATCGTGTGGAAATAAGTATATTTTATTAGGCATTATTCTTCTCCATTCAAAATTTACCTCAGGAAGCCCTCTCGTCTTGGCTACAGATAACTCCAGAAGACATGGCAGAGGAGATGATTTTGACGTTTCTCCTCCAAATCCTTCTGGTATTCTCCCTGCTCACTGGGGCATGGATAAGCGCTGAATCAGTCCCAAAAGCGAACAGCCCTCCACCAGAGAGGGATCCACCACCGCATGCATCGTGAGGGTGGAGGGCGCCCCTCTTTTCCCGGAAGCATGGGCCACTTCATGCAAGAGTTCCTGCCCTCCCTCGAAGCCCTCTTTTCATATAGAACGTGCAGGACACATGTCACTTGGACAAGGGTCAGCAGATAGAGAAACGCCGGCAATGGATGGTTCTCTCTTCAGAATATGTTATGTATGTATACATGCTGGATGGGAGACCTTATTTATATTTTGAAGATGGACAGGGGCGTATGTGGGAAAGGGGTTGGATATTTTCGCTCACTTGCCTCTTTTGCTTCGACTTTGCTGCGTTTCAAATCAAACTTCCGAGGAAGCAGCATCCGAATCCTTATTTTATGATTCCCCTCCTTCGCTGTTTTCTTCATTTTTTTAAAAAGAAAACAACTATCTCAGTTCTGACAGTCCTGTTGCTCGACGACATTTTGAAATGGTAATTTCTTGAGATGAAACCGATTGAAGAATACTGGTCTCGAATACAGCTTTAAAAGGAAACATTTGGTTTTCTGTTTGTGATTTTCTTTTTCATTTTGAAATTTTGCTAACTTGTAATAAAATGTTAGGGATTGGAAAAGAAGTTTTAATAAAATGCTTACTCAAGGAACTTGAC
Source organism: Latrodectus hesperus (assembly GCA_037975125.1). Taxonomy (NCBI): domain Eukaryota; kingdom Metazoa; phylum Arthropoda; class Arachnida; order Araneae; family Theridiidae; genus Latrodectus; species Latrodectus hesperus. The sequence goes on along the minus strand of CM075850.1, from coordinate 102,504,235 downwards.
ATTTTTTTAGGAAAAAATGACGATATAGGAGGATACACAGTTTAACTTTTGATATTTAGATGACATAACTACTCTGACAATTTTGTATTTTGTTAGAAATGATATTATCTGTAATAGATTTTATTGACATGACCCTCATGTACAGATATTTAATGTCAAAAAACTAATTTTTAAAATACAAACCTAGAACTTTACTTTCTTGGTGATGATAAGTTCTTCCAACGATAATTAATAAATTATTTTCTTAAAAATAAGACTTAATATCATTACAAATAAAAAAAAAACTTAAGTCTCAAAATCTGTGAATTCCTCTATTATATTGCATGATGAATGACAAAATTTTTGTTTTATGTAGAGATATCTATCATTAAATATATTAAGAATGATTTTAGTTTGATATCTGTCCAGACATTAATAGTGTTCATTATCCAATTAAACTAACGTAAGGAGTTTACAAAAGTCTCGTTACTAGATCAAAAGTGAGTCTTATTTTTCCTACGTAGGAATACATTTATTATCGGAAAAAATTGAGTGATGATGTTTGTTTATATCAAAATTCATCACTCCTCAAAACTCAATATTCTTAGGAGATAATGCTGAATTTTGAATAGTTTGATCTACGATTTAAAAGGTTAATTAAAAAATTATATATAAATAGGAAAATTAAAAAGCCATCAACTGTCAGACCCTGTACAATAAATAATTCTAAATATCATATTTATTTTTACTTTAAACTAAAAAAACCCATCAACAATTAAAGAAAAAACTTAGAATATCAAATGCTTAACTTAGTAGGTTTAATTGTTACTTTGTTCCATACTGTGAATGTATGGAACAATAATTTACGAAAAATAGAAGCTATGATTTAAATCATTCAACTAAGACTTTATTTAAACATTCTAGGACTAACTATAAATGTCAGATTGTTATAAAAATGAAAACTTTCCCATCGAAAAGGTTTTCTTAAAAGAATCTGTTCTGCAGTTGTAGACCAATAAATTCATTAATTAAGTAACTATTAAATACAATTCTCTTATGAGAGGAAAATTTTTATTCTCAATATAAATATTTTGAATTTAACTTTGATGCTAAGTTTCATTAAGTTAAAATTTTTTATAATTGTTTCTTGTATGTAATTGATTACATAAGATTATTACATAATATAAAAATCACTTTTATATAGAAAAATGTTTTATCTTTCCAAATTTTTCGCATTAATTTAAAATTTTATTGAACATAGACTGCAATAAGCTTATATTTTGTTTAATTGGAAGTTTTAAAATGTGTGAAAAGTATGTTAGCACATAGTTTCATGAGGGTGAAATTAATGCAGTTTGGAAAAAAATGAACCTAAATTATAAAGGTTTTAGTATTTTTTAAGTGCTTTTAATGTGATATTTTGATTTTAAGAATAACTTGAATTTTTCCAAAATAAGCATTTCTAAAAGATTATTCAGAGCACTTAAATAAATTTTAATCCTTCTTTAAGGCTTCCATTATTTTTATGTGGAAAAAATAATACATTATCAACAAAAACATTTGATTTAGTAAAATGTTGTACATATTTTTTGTGATTTATTATTTTTTATAACTTTTAATTTTTTCGCATCTCATTCATGCACATATAAATGCGTACATTAATATATAATTAAACTAATATACTCACACAGACAGAGATTATAATACTACTTAAACTAAGATACATATACTTTTGCTCAAAATTAATTACTTTTTATTTAAAAAAATATGCAAAATATTTTCAAGTATTCAATAGTATTGCATAAAAATATCGCTTTACATAAATGAAATATATTTTTTTTTACGCAAAATATTTATTAAGTTCTAAATAAGTTTTGTCAAATACTAGATTTTCCCAGCAGCTATTTTTTACTTTTGATGTTAGAATCTATTTTATTTTATATATTTTTAACTAAAGATTTCTCAAAATATGAATATAACTAAGAATTTATTGATAATTCTGAATCTATCGTTTAGGCTGTAAATGCTTATGTAGATTAAAAGAAATATTTCACAATTTTAATATATTTTCCCTCCATTACTCATTCATCAAACAATATAACAACATTTTATTAAAGCTACAGAGAAACTCAGAAACTTTTCAAGATCGAAACTTATGCCACTGTTGCAAGACAACAAATTTGACTAAGATACCTCAAAAAATGCAACCGATCTACATCCATTCCTCAAACACCCCTCTCTCCATGCAAATAACATCAATCGAATAATTTCAGAAAAACCTACCCCTTTACATGCCGGAACACCCTTTACATTTGCAAGTCAAAAAACTGCCAGATGCGAAATGAAGCCAGCATCGTACCGAGGAACCGCCCCGAAATGCGTTGGGATAACAAAATAGGCAATTTCCATGCAGAGATTTTGTCCTGAGTATATACATAAACAAAACAACACTGTAAGAACCTTTTCCCGGTGTTCTTCCCAGGAAACTGTCCGAGGGAAACATCTTAAGGGAGAGGAAATGACCATTTTCAAGGGGAAAAATGGAGCCGGCTGACAGGTTTGCAATGAGTGATGAATACTTGATAACCCGTCTTGTCCAGCGAGGGATACACAAACACCGTGGGCAGAAAGGACAATTGTCCGTTTTCCAATAGCCTCTCGAATGTTGATTCTTGCTGCATCGGGTGGAAATATAGACTGTCAGAACAGAAGGATCCCACTGGACATGAAACGTATGTTATTCTTCCCCCCTCGTACTCCACAGCTTCTGCTGAGGCAGCAGAATGGCCGATGGGATGGCTTCCGATGGACGCTTCACAAATTGAAAAATTCACTCCTCAAAAACAACGCATTTTGCTTGTAAACAACGCATAAACTAATTAATTATTTTATGAGTAGAAAAAACTATATTAAAAATATAGTTTAAATAAAGATCCTATATTTATTACAAGCAGTATAAGGAAATGTCATTCTCATTAATATATTTATTTATCTGATGAATTTCATCACTAGTAAAATATTGCATATTTTACTGGCTTCTCAAGCACTTTTTATGAATTTAAGCAATATAAAATATTATAGATCCAATTTGTTGTAAGTACATGTTATGATTCGCATTGGTATCTTCTATCCTGTTGATAACATCACTCTCATATTGTAAAAGAAATTATTTGATATAAAGTAATGTTTGGTTTAGGAAGAAAGAGTCAATCAAATTTATGATGGCTTCACTTTACATTAATGTTTTTCAAAAAATAAAATTTAAGTTGCAAAATAAATTTTAATTTTGCTTTTCTTATTTCCTTCGTATTTTATTTTATTAAATATAATTCTGCTTGCTTTTCTTTATTTAGTGCTTTTTTATTTAGTTTTTATTGCTTATTGTAAGCTGTTCCAAAGAATAAATATATTCATGGTACATTACAAACATATTACATATTGGTAACAAGTATATTATAATAAAAAGTTTTTAATCCCTATGATATTACAGATATCGATAAAATATAAAATTTTTAAGGATACTGCTTTTATTTTGCGATAGATCATAATTTAAATGAAAACTGCACTGAATATTTTATCATTAAAAGCAAATAAATATTTTTGCAAAAATTTATATGGAAGGGGAAAAATTGGTCAATTTTTTCCTTCTCAATGTATTATATATATATATATATATATATATATATATATATATATATATATATATATATATATATATATATATATATATATATAAAGCATGCGTTGAGAATTGGTGGTTCGCCGTTAGGCTGACACCTAATCTGGACATATACTTTACACCCCAGGGTAGAGTTCAGTAATTTAGTAGTGATTTAGTAGTGTGTGTGTGTGTGTGTGTATATATATATATATATATATATATATATATATATATATATATATATATATATATATATATATATATATATAGGATTGTTAAAATTTGGTCTGTTTTATAAAATTTTCAGCTGTAATTCGTTAGAGCGCAAAAAGCTGAGGGAAAGAACAACATTATTCTAATGTCTTAAGAATCTATAAGTCCTTAAGAGGTAAAAGCTATAAATTAAGAGCCTTATTCAATTGTCAAAAAATGTATTTATATCACTTCCTAATATACTTCCGGAGGAAACAAAAAAGCATTTACGCACTGACTATCCGCTCCCTCAGCATCTGCAATCCCTTCGTATCCCCATCCTCCCCCTACCCTTCGTATCCAACGTGTCGCCAGCAAACACAGCTCCATTTAAGAAGTCACGTGCAGAGGGAAAATAATATTTCATGTCACCATGGGAACATGTCACAGTGCCACGCGACTGACATATCCACCCACACGTCCATCCCTCTATCCCCCATTTTTTTGTCTCTTCCACCCGTAGTTAACAAACCCGTTATAAATGAGAACTGGTAGATACATGCTGATGAAGGAGCATTCGATAAACGATTAGCATCATGCAGGGGGTATATCCGAGTATCTAAAAATGGTCCGGTTACAGATACAGTGATCAGTAGCGGGAAAACACTTTGTTCGCACATCAACCTCATTATACAAACGCTAATCCCTGTTGTAAACATTTGTATATTAGATACGCAGAAAAAGTAGGGAAGTATTTTGCACGCGAATCCGTGACTTACTTCCCCCAGCAATGAATTCTTTGATTAAAAATGAATTTTAGTGAGCTGTTCAGGTTCTTCAACATTGATGCATTCAAATACGCTAAACTTTCCTGTACTTCAATTTTCAATGCAATTTATTTAGTTTTATACAAAAATTCTTCTTCTTATCATTAAATAATAACTAATTTAATATATATTTCTCAAATTTGTGTTGTATGAACAATGAATGTTAGAAAATGTTAATAAATAGAATGTGCAAACATGTAAGACATATTTTATTTATTTATTAATTTACTCAATTTTTTACTTTATGTGTATATAAATATATAAATAATATAAAGTAGTATATGAAATACACATTATAAGATATAATGTACTAAAATGTAATGTTAAATGGAAATAAAATACAATACCAACAAATAAATATTTGACAACCCAACTGGAGTAAAAGCAGTTAAAGATGGAGTCTTAAGAATATAAATAAGATAAAGATATAATTTGAAAATACATAAAAATATATTAAATTAAAAATTTTAAAATCTATAACGCATGAGACAAAATCTTGCATATCAGATTAAGAAATTAAAAAACTTAAGAACCACGGCTTCATCAGGAATGCAAATGAGGCGAACACTCTTTTTTGATGTATACAAAGATAAAGGTAAAAAAAACCTCTTAATTACATTCTTCTGGGAAATTGTGAGAAAACTTGTAAGCCTTTGCTTTTAAGTTATGATATCGGACTTAAAATTTCTTTACATACTAATTTTTTCAAAAATCTCAAGGTTATAATAATATATCAATTTGGCTTTCACTCATATTCTCATATTTTATCTATATCTGAAATTATACCGAAAAAAAAAACATCAAGAACATTCTACTTTTTTCTGCTATAAGATCCCAAATATTTTTCTTCTTATCCATTTTCTATTCTTAAAAAATTATATGCCTTTAACAACCATTTAATCTAGAATGTAATGCTTTGTAGAATGATAGAATGATTGGCGCAAAGATAAAATAAAATAATGCAACTCTCCCAAACGTTGAAATTCGCCAAATATATGAACCAAAAGTTTGTTTTGTTCTTATATTTTGGATAGTAGAAAAATTATTTGAGGAAGATGGATCTTCAAAATTAATAGTATCTGAAAAATATCCAAACAGTTTCACATCATAGCTTATATGTGAAATTCTTAGAATTAAACTTTTTATTCATAAACTTTCTATACTTTTAAAACGTATACATGAAAAATAAACATTATTGCATGAAAATTTCTTTAGTAAAAATATATTCTAATTTTTATAATGTGAGGATATGTTAAAATTAATTTTAAAAATGCATACCAAAACTATCGGAATAAATCACAATGGGCATTATAATCTACTTAGTAAAATAGCAGAATACATTCGAAAATTAAATGCTTTTCAATAAAAATATTTTGAATAATAATTTAACAATTATTTATATTATATACTGTGTGAGGTAAGTAGAAAATTTTATTATATAAATTTTATTTTTTAATTGAAGTATAAAAATGCTTTCATGACATATAAGTACAAAAATACCATGTAAATAATAATAATTTAAATAAAAATTTTAAATATTTTAAGCGTTTTTACACGGAATTTTTTTTATTCAGTTTATAGTGTATTTAAAAAAATGCTGTAAAAATTCCTATTTTCTGAAGCTATTCGCACAGATTACAAGCGAAGTTAAATTTATAAATTTTTTAAAATATAAACAAAAATAAAGTGAATAAAATCTAAAGAATAATCTAAGGAATGGGCTGATAATATTTAGAAATTTATTATTAATCTATACATAAGTCTTAAAATTTTGATGTGAGAACTGCATTTTAGAACTGAAAACTGCATTTCTTCAGAAACAAAATTACTTTGTGAGTTCCATGCAGGAGTGTCCTGCCATCTATCGGTGAAATACAGTATATTTGTTTGGGTTTAATTTCTTCAAAATTCGACAATGCTATTTTAAAACGACTTTTTATTAAATTTAAATATTGAACACAGAAAACATTCTAAAGTAAGTTAAATATCATATAGGTCATCAATTAATAATAGTTTAATAATATTAATTAATAATTTATTTATTCTTGTTGACATGAAATATTATTTATGAAAGAATACATTTTTTAAGAAATGAATTAATGATACTTTTGTAAACATATTCTATTATATTTCCAAAAATATAGATTCTACAGTTCATAAAGTGTTCTTGGCTAATCATTATTTTTTTAATGACATATTAAGAGTTTTTACGAAATAATCAGAATTTTCTCCAGTTTCTGCTGACATTTATTGTTTATTAAGAGTATTTTAATTAATCAATAGAAGTTTTTGTTGCATAGTAAGTAATTAAAGTAAATTTAATGGATTTTTTAGTATTGTGTTAATCTCTTATAAAACTAGACATAAAAGTAGTAACTTCAATGCTATAAAATTTATATTTCAATATATATTATCTTTTTTTTGGTTTGTGAATTTAAATATTATTAATATGGAAATTTTTTAACTTAGGTGCATTATTATTAAAATATAAAAGTGCTTTTTACAGAATTCCAAAACAGGATATTAAATCAAATTGGAACAATCTCAATATTTATTTTTTATGTAACTAAATATATTTCTTAAAACTCCATAAAAACGTTCATTGGAAGTCTGAATTATTTATTTTAGTTACACACACTAATAATTCATTTAAACTAATTGAGTTCTTCACATATAAATATAAAATTACTAATCAACTCATTATAATTAAGAATAATTTAGTACAAAAAAACGCTTAAAAAATTATATATTCCTTAAAAACTTGAGAAATATAATGTATGTAATTATGACTTGTTCTTCTTTTAATATTTAAGTTGTTATTCAAATATAATTGTTAGAAGAATTCTGTCGTTGTTCTACATGCAATTTCAGATAACAATCTACTTAGATTTTATAAATTAATTGAAGTAGGGAATGTGTTTTTCTGTGAATGCCCAACATTTTTTTTTACTGCATCAAAAATATTTAAGTAAATACATAATTAATTATATATATAATTATAACACACTTCTAAGACTGTGTTTATAATTAATTGATACGTGAAAGTAGTTTAAAAATTCTTTTTTCATTAAGGTAATTCATTCACTGTACAAGTTAATTATTTTTATAAAAACTATGCATTTTTTTAACTATTTTTTCACCCTTTGACGAAAAAATAATACTTGGAGATTAAAAAAAATAGCGTCTTGTCTTCACTTAATAACTTTATTAAGTTAAAGTTACCGTTGTTTCAGCAGCTTGTTAATTTTTATAATTAAGGTGAAAAAAAATTTCTCGCTTTATTTTTTTTTCACCGGCTAGCACTCTAAGGCAAACAAAAGAATATGCATTTTTTTGGCACCAGACAAGTGAATTAAAAATTCGCCTTTAAGAGAAAGATACTCTTAGTTGCGAATGAAGCAATTTCCGAGATTAGTAAGCGTAAAAAATATTTTAATGAGTTTCTTATCCACAAGTGCTTCTGGTTTTTTTGCGCAAAATTAGATTCCCATTATTGTAAGCAACTTCCAATCCATGAATATTCATGAAATTACAGATTTTAAATTATTCTTCAAATTCGTTTCTAGAATATTATGTTCTACAAAGCAGTCATCACTGTAAATATCTTATGTATAGGTTCTGTCAAAATTATTTAAGGATTTTTTACGATAATATCTTATTAAAAAATCACTAAATGCTTTTTTAATTAATCTTATTATTTTTATTTTATTTTTTACTTACTTATTTATTCCATCAAAGAAAATATAATTCAGTATTGCAGTTCTTGCTTATTTGAGTTTTAAGCAATAATTTTATCTCTTTTTTACTGTTAAGATTAGTGAAGTTATTGTGAACTGAAAATATTTTCTTTTATTATCACTGTATTCTTTGATTATCATCTGCTCATGACAATATCTCATGCCGATAAAAAATAACTCATGGCTGAAAGAAAACCTCATACTTTTTTTGAATTTACTTACTAAAACAAATAATCAAAATTGTAAAAAGATTTTATCTTTTCTAAAGCTAATCATAAAGGGCAAAATATTCTTATACAATAATACTACAAATGAAAAACTACAATAAATTTTAAGTTGAATTATTTTTTTATTAGGTATTTTAAATTTAAAGACTATCTTCTTCAATTTTTTTTTCTAAAAATAACACTTCAACTGAACAGACTTATTGAATTATTCTTAACAAATTGTTAAAAATATTGTGCACAAAATTGTTGCTTAACAAAATAATATTTGTCTGTCAAAAGCATAACAGTGATAAAAGAGACCTGTGACGAATTTAAAAGTTGTTTATTTGTTATATTTTTAGATTTAGAGAATTTTGATCGGAAGTTTTCCAGGGACTTGTTTGAAAAAATTAGAAATTTAATCAATCAAACTGTTTTTTACATTAGCACAACAAATTTCAAAAGAAAATACCATTCAAGTCATTCAAACAGTTTTTTTTATTTCTTGTTTCTTCATTTTAAAAAAAAAACGTGTTTTTGAAAATTTTCTATATTATTATTTAGATTCCTTCTGTGATATCAAATCACTTTCTTTTCATTTTTATTTCTTATCTATTGCAAATTGATAGCAAAGTGCATTATTTGATAAAAAAAAAAAAAGAAACCAGGATATTTATGAGGATGCTATAAAAATCACAATTATATTATTTTTCTTTAGTTAATAAGAAATATAGCAATTTAGAAATTGAATTTTAAATAATACACTGACAATATGCTATATAAAATTATGAGAAAGATATGATAAATTTATTTAGGTACATAATTTTAGTGTAAGAGGTTGTCATAATTATTTGGTAATTTTTTAAACCTCTCAAGAAGAGATGAAATATATATATAGTCTTGAAAATATATTCATATAATTTATTATATGAGCATGAATAAATATATTGCTTTTATCTTAAACTATCCATTAAAATTTTGCAAAGAATGTTTCCTTGACTATCTGGTAAAAAAAAGTAGGAAATTTAAAAAAGAAAAAAATGAATGCAAGAATATAATAGAGTTGAACCGACTCTCTTTAAAAAAATTTGATAATGATTATATGAAAATCAGTCAGACATATTTATAATAAATACTGTACAAAAGCTTCTAGAAAAAGATTGAAATTTGTAAATGACATTCTTAATTTTTGAGTCTACTTAGAATTTTCGATACTTATTTTATAGGAAAATTTCTTTTTCAATTTTTACACTAAAAGACTAATTTGCTTTTATAAATGCACTTCGTGACTGAGCTTGAATATGTTTCCATCCTCACGAAGCATTAATAAATTTTTCTGAACTTTTTTTAATCCTCTCAGTTCAATGATTATGAATTCTAAGACACTCGGTTTTCAGAAATCTGTATGATAGCCATATTTAGGGAATAGTGATGTCCAAAAATTTAAAAAACTTCGAGGTAATTATGCCAAATATGGAGTCAAAATTTAATTTTATACTTCTGTTCTTGAATACTTAAAAAAATGGATTTCATCGTGAAAACGTTCACAAATTATAGTTATAGCAGTATTGTTACACATCAGTACACAGAATTGTGATTACTTCCACTACGACAACGAAGTAAATAGACATTTACTTCATATTTATTGATTTTGAAGCAGTTTTTTAAGTGCTCTGTATCAATTTGTCTATAAAATTACTCCATAAACTAAAAAAACGAGCTTTTTATTAACTCTTAGAAACCCTGCTGGTAAAAACGTTGTTTTTCCTAAGAAAAAAAATGGACTTATTTTTGTCACCATTTATCAAAATTTTTCTGCTCGAATATCTAATTATCTAAGTCTAATAAGGATGTGGGAAAAAAATATTGTTAATTTGTATTAGAAGAGATGCATAAGAAAAGTGAGAATAGTAATTTAACTTTTCTACTCCGGAAAAAACATAGTGTATAAGCCTTTCATTAACGAAGAAAATCTTCAGTTGAAAAAACTTTTTAAAAACAGCCTGCCAAAAAAAAATTTTTTTTCACCGTGTCCTTCATAATATAATAAAGAACAAAACACTACTTGCTGGAAGCCATTGGCGCAGAATTAACTCATCTATTTAATAAGTGCCAGTTGCATGGCTTGGTACTAAAGTGGGGTAGAATGGGGATTTCAATAGGGGGTGGATACAGATGAAGGGACTTTCGCAAGGGAAAAGGGGGTAAACGTCCCCACTGTGCGTTTTCCTATAACTCAAACCTTCTATTGTAGAAATCCCGGGCTGTGGAGTAGGCCATGGCACATCATGTAATGACCATGTCAATTACAGCGCCTGGCTTATGTTATACGTTGATAGGAAGGAGAGTTGGATTATTATTTCCGATAAGCCACCGGTTAGAAGACCGGATTTTCATCGAAGTTGTGTTGTTCCACTCCTGCTCTTATTGTCTACTGCTTGAATCGTTGTTGGGGCTTCGACTTATGGAAAAGATTTGTGTAATCCAGCTATAACTAGAATTTTTACCATTATGGAATAATATCACATATTTTTTTATTCATGGCTAGTTCTTTTTAGTGATTTTTATCAATTTTTTACACAAAAGAAATCATTGTTTCTTCAAAAATTTCTTAGAATAAAAATCAATTTTAATGATAAATACTATCGTTTGCTTTTAAAGACTAAGGATTAAGTAACATATAAAATTTAAAGAATTATTTAAATTACACTATAAGCGTATATTTTTATCTATATTTTGTTTTATGTTTACCTTCGCGTGTTTAGCATTTATTATCTCACAGGAGGATTGATAATTATATAAAATTGAAAGAAATAAAGTACATCAAAAATTTTTTGGTGCGAAATTGTGATTTAATTCGAAAATCTGATTTATCTTAAATCAGTTTAGCAAAACTAAAAGCACGTTTTAACTGCCTCAGTGATCTTTTGTTCTCTGTTATTATTGTCAATCTTTGTTGAAATATATAAAACCAATCAAAAATACAAAAAAAAATTTGAAATAAAATGGTAAAGCAAATTTTCTAATAAAAGTAATCTTATAATAGTAAAGTAAAATTATGTTCGCTTTCCGACAAAATAGATTTGTCAACGTCATTATTTTGTTTTGTAATTATCATTTGACGTATCAAAACCATATTACTATCGTTTGGGTCCGTAAATGCTGAAAAAGTGTGCTCAATTATTCAAAAATATCATTTAATTTTTTACATCAATGAGCAACAAATGACTTTTAGAACCAAAAACAATATTTCTTAAATCTGTTTCGAGAGCCTGCAGAGTAAACGTTGTTTTCAGCAAAGTGTTTAAGTTAAATCAAAATATTCTGCGAATAAATATTTTTATAAATCGATTAATTAAGTCTATTAGTTGTCTTAAAATAATAATATAATAAAGTCGATTAGTTGAATAAAATATTAGTGGTGTTATTTTATATTTTTATAAGAGAGAGAGAATAACTATACATTGTATTGAATAGTAATGTTGCATTTAATATATATATAATTAAAATTTCTAATTTAATTTTATCATTTTTTAAATAAAGTACACAATTTTCATATTTTAAAAAATATTACAGTTTTTGAAAAGACAGTTTTTACAACTTAATTTTAAAAATTTTGTATTAAATTACTTATTTTTGTAAGATTTAAATGAAATGACTTCATTTTTAATTCTATCTTTTCTGAAATTATTAATCCTTGATTTCTCAATTTGGAGTTTTGAATTTCAATTTCTAATTAAATGCTGATTGCTGATATACTTTTTCCATAAATAAATACATTTTATGCCAGAAGATTGCAAATACCTCACACAACTGCAATTCAAAAAAATATACAAATTACAATTTCCAGAATATGTTGACTTAATTATCAATGTTATGATTTAAGATAGTTATCATTCAGGAAGTAGTTATCTTATAATTTCTTGAATGATCGACTGTGAAGAATGTAGATTAAATGTTACTAATGGAAATAATTAGTGACATCTGACTCCAGTGGAATGATATTTGGGTTTTAATAGAAATACAATCATGAACAAGTTATGGACTTTTGATCTGCAGCAAACATTCCGCCCTTTTAATTCGACCATGTTCCCCCATTTTATAAACGTCAGTCATTAATTGAGATAAAATCCAACTTCCCGGTGACAACCCCATTCTGATAACTGATCTGCTGAAATTGAGAATGGCAACGGAGCGTATCCCAAAAAGGCAATGCGTAGTGTCCACGGTTGCCCCGCGGCAACCACAATGGCGTTTCAAGTTTCGTGGTTGAAAGGGTGTTGAGCACACCGTTCCAGTGTTACGCCTTGGAAATGGTTCCCTGACGGCCCGAGCTGTCAGTGTCGGAAGAGATAAGCTGTTAGCACCGCACCGTAACCATGCGTGCTGCTATGAAATGCCTTTTCCCTATTGTAACTTTCACAATGAAATTCTAGATAACGGTATAACCGACTTTTTTTAACAATGCACGTTTCAATTTTTAATTAGGTACATGATTAATTTTACATAATAGTTATAATAACATGATAAAAAATAAAGCATTTAAAAATTTAAATTATATTTTTATGTATTTAAATTTTCCCGGATTATCAAATAATATACTCACAATTTCTAATGTATTGTTAGAATGTTTCGATTCAGCTTTAACAAATTTCGGGTGCATCAAATTATTGATGAAACACTTTTGACTAACAATTCTTCAATTTTGGAGAATTTGAAAGTGGAAAAATCAAATAAAAAATACTTTTTACTTTCTCGTTTACTCTAATATTTAAGTTTTAATTCTATCATAAATATTTCAGTCCAATAATAATATAGACACAAATATTTATACTCCCTAATCATAAAGCATTTATAAGCCATATACATTAAGAATGTTGAAGAGGATATTTTGCTTAATTAACATAAAAGCAACAAAAAAGTTTTAATCTCTTTGAGATCAAAGATTTAAATCGATGAGTTTTGAAATTCCATAGATTTCAGATTTTAAATTCTATGATTAAATTTTAGTGTTTTAACATCCTTTGAATTTTTAAAAAATAAACATTCAATTCTTTTAAAATTAATAATGTTAAAATAATTAAAATTACATCATTTTAAAATTTGGTTCTATTGTAACATGTATAAATTACACATCTATTTAAACTATCATTATTAAGATCTAATTTTTTTCACTGTTTTTCAGTTATGGAATATAATGATTTATTAAGTACTAGGATAGAAATCGGAGAAGTAAAGTCTTATTAAAAATTGAAATATAATTTAGTTGTTCTAGTATTGATATCGGTATAAATTAAATTGTTGTTTTCAATGCTTCAGCACTAGGAGTTTCCCATTTCAGCATTACAAGCAGTCGAAGTGATGGCCCTTTATAAAGTGGGACGCATGTCATCGTGGCCCCGAAAGTAAGTTCTCGTAATTTATAGAAGCAAAGACAAAGCAGAAGATTCACAGACACATGGTCTGCCTCCCAAGAGATATTGTCTCACATGAAGGACGTGTGACCACGACATCCTTACCTGCTCCAGATTTCAATTGATGAACACGACGAATCGCCGGTTGGTTCGATACTTGAAAGTATTGGTGAACTCACAACTTTCCGAATTTGATGCCCAAATCATCAGGCAACCATGGCCATTTTAAATTAAATGAACTTGAAAAAATGTATGAGATACAGAAGTTTTAAGTTTTATTTTTAAGCTGAAAATAAAATTTGTCTTAATATTTGCTTGAATATATTTATTATTCTTCTGTGCCGACCGATTGGCTGAGTAGTTAGCGTTCCTGACTCCTGAGCTATTGGTCCCGGGTTCGAATCCCGGTTCGGGCATGGATGTTTCTTTCCTTCTGTGTTTCTCTGTTCTTTCTTCTGTGATGTTGTATGAATGTGGCCCGCCCTATAAACGGGTTTGTGGTGGTATGGCGCGGGTAACGCTACTCGCCTCCGTGACTTGGTTCACAGGTGCCCGCTGGGTAACGATAAATGAGTAGCAGTTTCTGGCTTTGTTGTGGCATAAGGTTCAGTCACCCTTGTGTGCCCGCCATTGGATTAAAAAAAATTATTTTTCTGCAATTTTGCTGAATTAATAAGATGGGTTTAAAGTTTTACTTAAAAACTATGTCTATGTTAATCTTTTGACGTTTTTTCTTCTAATAAGATTTTAAATGTTTATCTTAAGTGAAAAACTTTTAATAAAAATATTCACAAATTTTGAAAATTGCCAGAATAGTAAATTCTTAGATCTTTTTCATAATTCAAGTGCGATAGAAGAAAACCAATTTTTTCAATTGTTCATGACTGAATTCAAGATAAATATGAACTAATAACCATTTTTTTAATATTAAAAGATGATCTAGCTTTTGAATTCCTCAGTGTACGAACGTTCAATAGAATAGTTCTTTAACCAATCTCTTAGAAGAACAATTAACGCCTATTTTAAATACTTTTAATCGACTTTAAGTGCAAACTAGAGCATGATGGAAACGAAAGCACTAATGTAAAAAAATGATTCAAAGTTGAATAAAAAATAATAAATATTGGGAAAAATACACTTTAGGGTACTTTTTGGCGAAAACTGGTGATTTTTTTCGCCAAGCATGTTTTCGTGCATGTTGGAAGAAAAAAGATGTCTGAAAGTACATTGTCTGAAAAAAGCCAACATCGCTAACAAAATGGTGCCAAATTGGAGAGCAACTGAGAGGCACACTAAAGTATAGGTTACCCAAAAATATGTCATAATATAGGGAATTATAGATCACTTTCCCATACTTTTAATTTAAAAAATTCCTTTTTTTGTAATTTGATGCCTTTTCTTTCTTTATGAACTAAAAATGTTCTTATCAGAATAAACTGCAAAAAATGAATATCTTATCCCTGGATTAATAAGACTGTAATTCTCAAATATTAATTTAAAACTGAAATAAGTGGCAACCAATTGCAAACTCTTCTAATTAACATTTATTTATTTCAAGCTGACATTTGAAATCCTTCTCTCTTCTAAAAAAATCATTGTTAAATTTCTTTCTAAAAAACAAATTATTTCCAGTGATAGCAGATAAAAGTTTTAAAATATTCCCTTAGAAAATTTAACTTTCACTTCTTATTTTTGTAACTTTTAAGTAATTCTTTTTTTTTAATGACTTTAAATAAGAAGGAATAAGTGTGGGACTAACTTAGTCTGGGTAAAAGAGCTCACACTGGATGTAATAAATTCTCCCAATGATAGATATTCTTAACAGTCATTATTTTTAATAATTGATTTCCCGTTGCTTTGATATTTTATTTCATCTTAATAGGAATAGTGATTTGTATTTATTTATCCTAAAAATTTACAAAAATGCTTCATTTGCTTCGAAGATATTTGTGTGTGTAGGCGTATATAGCTGCTTGCATCAATTATTCAAAAGCACGAAATACCATACGAAAATTAGTAAAATAATTATAGCCAAGTATATAAATATATAATAAGTTGTGAAAAAATAAATATTTTATGCATTTTAATTACATGCATATTAATCTTTTATACTATTATTTAAAAACAATAAATATAACTTAGTTATGAATGATTTAGTTTTCATAATAATTTGTTCAATGGACTCATATAGAAAATTTCTAGAGGAAAGTGATAGAGAGTTTGGAATAATTAAATATTACGTAAATTTCACTTTGGTTATACTTGGTTAATTTTTAAAATAGTGTGCACATAATTAAAAACAGCATATTTATATACTTAATGCACTGAACGGTAAAATATATGATAGATAGATAGCTATTTTGAGTTAGATTGAATTTTAGAGTTTGTAAGAGGTCCATGGGGAATCATCAGTCCCAGATATGATTTCAGATTGGTGAAGAAAATGGAAGTGTATTTTTCGAAAAGAGATTATTTAATTTCCTTTCTATCAAGTAAGTAGATGAACTTCTTCCCTTTCCTGATGTCCTCTCACAGGAGGTAACACAAAAAAGATGAGCAGGAGTGCAGCATGGATAGAAAACGATGAATATCTCCCTCTTCTCTCCTCTTCCTTGCCTCTTCAGAGTTAGATCTGCAGATGATGCATCTCCTTTTGCATTTGCCAGAAACTAAAATTTCTGGACTTATCCGTGCATGCATTACTCGCTTCGATTTTGATATTTCCTTTTTTTTCACATCCCCCAAATCTTTCTCAGAAAATTCCTTTGCTTCCTCTTTTTTTTCTTTCTTACTCCAGCTCCTCCTCTTTCTTTCTACTGGCGGATAACAAACTGAAATGGGGGTGGGGGAACATTCAGAATTTGGGTGCTTCAAAATCTCTAACTCTTTCGCTTCTTTCTCTATTATTTTTTTATTACTTTCGTTTTTTTCCACTCTTCTTCTTTTTCTTAGGCCCCAGATAAAGCTATCTGTATATCTATCCGTTTCTATAGCACTTAGTAACTGGTTTTAAACCGGTTTTTGCATCCCCAGCACGTTGATGCGAAAATACGATTCTTTAGATTTTACTTTTTCTCCCCCCTCCCTGTACTCATTCCACACCCTACCCCTTCCAAATAAACTTTATATCTTCTTTCTTCTTCTCGCTTTCCTCTCAATAGAAAATTCAAATCTCTGTATTCATGTCATTTCCTTCAAGAGAGAAACTATTTTTTTCCAAAGGAGAAAAACAGCAAAATATAATAAAAGTAAACAGGAACATACAAAGACAGAGCTGTTGAAAGGGATCAACTAAACATTTTCATTTATATTGTATGAATGCCTTTAACTTTAAAATTAAATCAGAATTAAAATTTATTGGAAGAAAGTATATTCTTTTCACTTTTTTTAATAAAAGAGACATTCATTGTTCACTTTGCAATGCAATAATTATAATAAATAAGGCAATATTCGAAAAGATATAAATTTTGCATTGATTTGCTTACGTTTAAAAGGGTTAAATTTAAGTGCATTCAATTTTGTTAAAGTCAATAAAACTAAAAATAATCTAATAAAGTAATTGATTTTTCATAAAATTTTGATTTAGCGTTTAATTCATAGTGATAAAAATATTAAAATACACTTTTTCCTAAATTGAGACCATTTTTGTGCTTATTTGAATCATGAGTTCTATTGTACACACATCTTGATTTTATACTGACGTCACAGTGGCATGTTCCACATTGAATTAAAGTCTTTGTTGATTAATGACAGAAAACTTTTCATACATATCTATTGCGTCAAGATCTTCAGTATTTTTCCTGAACTCAATCGATTTGCATGTTAATATAAAGCTCATTTTTTTGATATCTTTTTAAACTTATGATTAAAAATGACCTATGAGTGATTAGAAAACTAAGACCATTAGTCTACTTACTATGTAGTTTCAAATAGCATTATAATGTTGAATTAATTAACATCACTAAAATATTATTAAGTAATACTTCATCCACATCATACGAGTGTCATTTGCATAATTTTTCCAAGGCTCCAAAAAAATAGATTTGCAAAATGACTGAAACGCACTTGTAGGGTAGATTGTGGGTGTGGCTATCATATGTTGCAATCCTAATTTTCGGATCACTTATATTAACGTCGTTATAGTGCCCGAAGATTTCGGCTTTTATTTCATTTCCCGCTGACTGTAAGGGGCAACAGTAAGCGTTGAGCATTACTGCTCACCTCTAAAGAACTTGCGAAGAGCCATTCAGAACAAGAAACATGGTGTGTTGTTACTCCATGACAACCCTTGTCTTCATACGACGAATTCCCAAAAAAACTGCTGGAAAAATTTTGCTGGGAAGTGTTTGACCATCCCTCCTACAGACCCGAGCTTGCTCCCAGCGACTTCTATCTGTTCTTTCACCTGAAGAAATTTCTATCACTTCTTTACTGATGAAGACGTGTGAAAAACTGTGACATATTGGCTCCCTTCCCAAGCTGCAGACTTCTATGATACTGGTACATAAAACCTCAACCCATGGTATGACAACAGCTACCATTCCGATGGTCCTTATGTTAAGAAGTAGATGAAGTACTGTTGTATCTTTTACAATACATCTTCCTGGTTAATTATGTTTTGCTTCTTTTTATGAGCCATGGGAGACTTACTTTGCAGATAAGTTTTATTAATAAGTTATTTAACAACATTATTTATTAACAAGTTTTATAATGAAAAAACTGAATGTTAAATAAGCATATTTCTTCGCACAAGTTAAAAGGCATTAAATACGAATTTCAGTTTAAAGAATTATTTAAAAAAGTAAGTAAATAAAATTTTGTTTCATGTTTCAATAAAAAGCTTAAAACTGTACAAAATATAAAATAAAAGATTAAAAATATAATTAGATAATTTAAACAAAATAATCTTTGTTCTTAATCACGTATTTTCTAAATAATATTATAAAAGCAATTTATATTTATTTCATAAACATACTATACTAATATTACTCTTTCTGCTAAATTTATAGTGTTTATTTAAAAAAAACATAAGATAACTAAACAAAATATCTCATTTCATAGATGATAATTGTAAACATTTAAAAAATAAGAATGTTGCAGTTAAGAATGAACGTACTAAAATGTGCAAAAGTTGGTGTATATTACTTCGAATGATAAGAATTGAGAAATGTTAAGTGAAATAGGGGTTTTATGTTATTAATGTTAACTAAAATGTAAAGAATATAATAGGAATTAAATTCTAGATAACATTAAAATTTATTATGCAATAATTTTTTTAGTTACTCTTTGCTTACATTGTTGCGCTATGTAGTTAATCCAACAAAATTGATGTTTTAAATATTAATTTCAATAAATAAGTTGCATAAAAATGTTTTGAAATTATTATTACATTAAATCATTAAATTTTTACGTCCTCTTTTTAGAATTAATTCCCATATTAATAAATTAAAAAAACCAATATTTAACATTTTCAAATTTGGAAAATTATTCATACGAAAGAATAGGGAAAAGGAACGAATTGTGAGAACCCTTTTTTCACGAGCAAACCTTTAACATATTTAAGAAATTTCATAAGCTAATAATTTCTTACTACAAAATTAATCTAAATTAATTTTTGTAGTGAACTCTATTCAGAATTTACCAACGGAAACTTTGAGATACGAACCACATTTTTTTAAAAATGCTTCAAAAATACTGCTGGAAAGCTTTTATTTAAATGACAAATAGATTTTTTCTGAAATTGTATATGAGATCCGCTATTAAAGTATATTTTAAATAGCTCTCTCCCTAAAAGTTTCATCGGTAATGAAAGAATATTTTTGTTAAAATTATTATATTGACACCTTTCAACTTTCTTCCAGTTTGCATTTTATTTTACAAAATTAAAATATAAAAGCATAATATTTTAAATTAATCTTTTTTGTAAAATATCTACCGAAAAAATTTATTATTTTATAACGAAAATATATTGATTGTTATTTCAATTAAATGTGAATTTTTAAGATCTTTCATTATACAGATAAATACTGCAGATTTATTTAAAATACATATTATTAAGTTATATATGCTTCAAAAAAATTGTAAATGCTTTTTTTATGTCACTCTGCATAATGGAATATTTTTATTTTCCTAAAATTGAAAAAAAAAATAGAATTTTAAATTTTTGAACTAATTTAAGATTAAATTTTTGGAATAATTTTTATCACAATTAAGAAAAATAATGACAAATTCATTTTTTGAAAAATGAAATTAATATCATTTTAGATCCATCCATAACTTATGAAAATCTTTAAATTGTTTCAATCCAACACCGAGATTTTGTGAAATCTTGAGTAAGACCCCCACATCAGAGAAAATTGCATTTTTCACCTTCCTCAAAACACCTCCGATCTGAGTTAAGATACGAAATAAGAAAATCGACTTAAATAAAAAGTTTTAAAATAGATAAAGGAATAAAATGTAAAATAGATAAAAAAATAAATAAAAAAAGGTAAAGAAAGGAGTTGAAATTACCGTTTGGGAGAAGAAAATTTTCAACTCCAAAAACAAGTTTCAGCCAATGTGAAACTTACATATGTTTCTCATCTGGTGCAATGTTTCCACGTCAGCGAATCAGGCAGTTCCGATTCCTAACTCGACTCCTTCTCTCTCAGTCAGAAGCCGTTAAAGTTCAATTTTCAAATCTCCGTTTGAGGAGACGAAGTGAAGAGAAAAAATAGCAAAACTAGGTCCCTCTATCTTATGCTTTAAAAATGTCCCTCCTCTAGGCTCTCAGGAGCTATTCGCATGAGCACATCGAGATTTGCATATACATCTATACATACATATAGATATGCAGACAAATATATATAGAGAGACTGAGCGCACGTATGGTGTAAATTTGTCACCGAACATGTATAAATTCCGGTTGAAAAGCTGAAAAGCCCTAAGGGGTTTTATTTTCCCTAGATCTAAGCCCCAGTATAAGCGTACCAGAATTTCGTGCGCGGTGGGAAGTATATTTCCATCTTCAAGCCGAGCAGCAATAATTTCTCTCAACTCTGCTCCGGTGCATTCCACCGAATTAAATTGCTGGGAGAAAAGGAAGGGGCAGAGGAAAAATTTTGAGGGAAAATGTTTCACTTCTGGGGATTTTGAGCTGAATGTAAAGTATAAGCCCAGGCGACAAAATAATGATAGCAGTAATAAGAAGGGAAATAAGAGTTGGAGAATATGTTTTCGCTCTAAGTAGGAGGGAAAAAATGTAAACTGTATGTAGCAAAGTGAGTCGTCTGTCAGGAAAATCCCCTTTTTCGGGGATCTTTGGCTTGGGGGCTCTGTTAGAGGCATCCGGGTTACCGGACGGAGAAAAAGGATTGAGATTGGACCCAGTTGGGGAAGGAAAAGTAGTAAGTTTGTGTTCCAACACATCCGTGAAGCTTATAGTATTTTCTTGAGCCATGTACAAAATGCATTTTTATGATCATTTCTTCCTACCATCTTCTGCTGATTGTAAATTTATCTGGAAGGGGAATTCATCATAAGTTATTTAATTTGATCTTTTGAAGTAGATGATTTTTTATTGTAAAAAATATTTGTTATCTACAATCCAAATCTTTGTTGGCTAAAAATTAAATTAAAACAATCTCGGCATTTTGTTATTACTATTATACTCATTATTTAAATTTGTCAGATCAACTATCCAATTATTTTATCAATCTAAATATCTCCAAAGAATGACTGACTAAAACTATCTTCTCATGATTTTTTTAATAACGTAATTTTTAAATACTCAAATCTACTCTGAAGAATGAATGACGTCAATCAAGTTTAATTAATTTTATAACAATTTTCTATATTTTTATTTTTCCATGATTTCAAGCATAAAAGACACTCCATGATCACAGACTTCCCCTTACTATCAGGATTAAGAATTTTAAATATGGATCTTCAAGGACAACATTTTACCTTATTACATTTCATGAGTTCAATTTTACTTTTTTTAAAGAAGCATCAGCACCAGAAGCTGAAGAAAATCCCTTCTTAATGTACAAATATGTACATGTAATAACATAACATGTGATAATAAACATCTAGTCAACATAGCATAATATTTCTAACATAATCAAATCAAATATTTAATTTTAAATTATTTTTATAATATTTTAAGATTTTCCAGTAAATGTAGCCACCTCTAAAAGTCAATCTAATCGATATCATATTAAAATATCACAATTTCAGCCATGTTAAAATATTAATTTTGTATACAACAAAAAAAAATCACTATTTGAGGAATGCTTACGAAAAGTAATCTTACATTCAACATTATATTTAAAATATCCAAAATAATGCAATTAAATTAAGAAAATATATTATCTCTTTTTCTGGAATATTGCGTCGATTCTATCTTTCAAGAGAGTGCATCATTTTTATATAAATATTCTTGTACGGTAAAAAAATAACTTTTTGATTTTTTTAATTATATAATTTAATTAAATCATTTTTTCAAATATTCCGATACATTTTTAATTAACTTTTGGGTCATAAAAGTTCAATCACTCCTGATTTATTTTTGTGATTATGCTCAAAGCTTTAATGAACTTTTTTAAATTCTTATTCTATTCCTATATTTACAAGTAACTTCTCTGCATTCTTATACACATAAATAAATTCTACATCATTATTTATATATGTTTTTTAATCATTATTTTTCTTGTTTAAAAATAGTAAATTGATATAGTTTTTAAAAGAAAGAAGTGTCTTTCATAGATTATTATCAAAATTTTTTTTAACTTATATTGCTTATTGAAACCAATAATAGATTGATCGGTACACATAAGCTTTAATCAACCGAAAACGTAATAAATAAGGTTAATATAAATATGAACAGAAATTCAGGCTTTTTACTTCTGTAAAGATTATTGGAACATTTGGAACATGGAATTATAAACGGTAGAAATTTAGTTACAATCAATGTGAAGGACTTATAATGAAGCCATTTACACCTCAGGCGGTTTAATTTTCTGACAAATGAGTTTTTTTCACCGTAAAATCTCTTGCTTCAAGCTCAACCAGTTCTATTCAAGCACAGCAAGCACGAGCACTCATTGTGCTCACATTAACACAAGCACTTATGCCAAACGCCCCTTTAATAACACGACAGCGCAACAGCTTTGTGCTGAAGGCACAAAGGCAAATTTACATTTCAAGAACTAAAGAGACGTGTTATGTGTGACCTATAACACGAGCAGGATAATGGTTTTTGCGCTAAATGAAGTCAAACCCCATTATTTACAACAATGACTTTACTTCTTCGAAGGGAACACATGTTAAACACAACTGATACTAGCTTATAGATCCGAATTTATTCACCCCGTGTTCTGAGCGAAAGTGCGGGAGACGCTTAATATCACGTGATTTAGAAGTAGGTGGAGCCAGCGATTTATGGGTACGATTACAGTTAAACATTTTCAACAGCTGTTGCTGGAAAGCGCTGACTAGATGGTGAATTTACGACTCTATCCATAAACTTTGACGGAAGAGACTAGAGCAGTTTTCCGATTCTGGGTGGATGTACTTATTGCCGACCGTATTGAAGAGTGCCTTTAATGTAATATTTCTCTGAAACGGGAAAAAGTTATTCTTTTCTTTTCCTGACTGCACGGAAATTTATATGGCGCATTCGGGAGCATACAAAAGCATCCCATTTACATACTCCATTTTTCTGTTTAAGAGTGAAAAGAGCTCAGAAAATAAAGTTAAGCTAGGAAAATAAATCTGCCTTCGATTCTCTAAGAGAATACACGAATATAAAGTGTAATGAGGTAGGGGGACCTAAAATGGATATATTTTACAGTATAAGACATTCTGATCGTTTTATCAAGCAAGCATTGCGATAAAAGTAAATAATATTTTAACTTTTGTCTGCTTTTAATTAATTTTGCTTTTCTGGTTAGTTTAATTACAAAAATGTTCCTTTTTTCGTTGCTCATATAAGAATCTGACATCGTCATCGAAACACATGATATCATTTGCAATTCATATTTTCTAGCAAGAAGAAAACATTTTTGATGAGCTTAGTAAAATACTTTTCTTACTTCCTATTGCCAAGTACGTGACAGTATAAGATTAGTAAAATATGTAATGAAAAAATATAGCAAGATAGGATGGAAATATAGAAATACCATTTGTCTGCTACTGTAATCTGGTGAAAGATCATTTTACCCTCTGAAATATAATAACTTTATATTAAGTAAAACTATCGATTTTTACTAAGAATATAAGGAATAATTTCAATCCCATAAAATGATAATAAAATCCCACCATTTGATAAAATAATTCACATATTGACTATTTAATTGAATATATTTTCCCTAATCCTTAAAAAATTTTATTATTTATTTTGCGAGTATTAATATAATATTTGGGTTTGGTGAAGAACTGAGTATCCCTTAGTTTGGCGTAAAATTTGGCGATAAAATTTAATTTCTGATAATTTTGGTATTTTGTTTAGTTTGAATAGGGGCAGCGGCCATCCTATAAGTCACATCTCGACTTTAAAAGCATCACCAGAAACGTCAAAGAGTACCTGAAAAAAACTGATACCTGATTTACCAAATATTTAATAATTGCTAAGTTTATTTCAAAAAGGTAAAACACTATTGATTTTAATGTATTTTTAATATTATTCTTACTCCATATTCAATAATTAATTCAATTTCTAACAGTTTTGAGCTCAATATATTTTTCTATAATCAGTTAAATGATAAAAAATTTCATTCAATAATATTTTCTTATAAATTAATTGGTATATACATGAACCTGACAAAACGTTCATATAATTGAATTCATTAATAAATGGAGTAAATTAATAGATAATTAAATTTTTATAACTGAGAAAATGTTTAATCTATATTTCTAATACATATATAAGTGTTTTTGCTTGAAGAAAATAGCGTAATATTATAATACAAAATATAAGAAAAATTATTACTACGAATTAAAAAAGAAAAGCGCAATTTCATAAAATAATTTTTCAATAGCATTTGTTTATGTGAATAATAATCATAGATGAAATTAAATCAATATTTAGCTATCAATATAAAAAATTTTCAGCTTAACAGTTTTATACAATTGTATAAAAATAATCTTTTTATATCATACTTTTTGCTCTAAGCACTTTTTTACTAATCTTAAATTTTTTTAAATGCCTTTTCAATATTCTGCATCAAAAATACAAAAATTACAACTTGATTTACAAATTCTTGCATATAATTTAAAATTGAATCGAATCAAGAAGTTTTGAGATACGCTTTCAACATTTTCAGATCCGATTGCTCTTTTGTGTAGTCAAAATCTTATTCATTCTAATTAAATTCAACATTTGTGGTAGCCAGATGGGAAAAAGTGCTATCTCGTGTCTTTAATATAGTAAATGTGATACCTAGCCCTGAATATCATCATGCTGATGGCCAATATATGTAAAAATCCCGTAAATAAGTAGATGTGGTACCCAGCCTAGAAGATGACCATGCTGATAGGGCCAATGCATAGAAAATTCAGCACGTTTTACTGTTATTGCCTTGGTGTAGCCTGCTCAGGTGTCGACTTTCTCATTAATAGTGGCTCAAAACTGCAAAGCGATTTAAGCCATATGTGTCCAACTACTACGCCAGCAGATATAGGCGATTGATATCATAACCTAACTTGTAAAAATTCATTCATTTGCTCAGACTATGTTAGGTAAATGTCATTTAGTTAGTAACTACTGTAAACTGCTATCACCTTTAAAAACTTGATTAAGAGCTCCAGTGGCTCAGTAACTTCACGTCGCTTCCCGTAAGCTCAGCAAAGTGAAGCATCATTTGCCGCGGGCAGTGGTTGGGATCTAATTGGACAAAATTATTAAATGCCTAAAAATACGCTTAAATAAAGTGCTAATCAACTCATTTTATGATTTAAACAGATGTAGAAAACTTATGGATAAGGATATATAAGTCCAACTCTTGATGGTATACTTTCATATAAAAGAGAATTTTAGTTGAATGAACTCCTTTAATCATATGTCATTCTTGTTTCCATTGCTTAGAGTATTTACATAAAATTTCGAATTTCATTTTTAAAATGTATGGGAAGTAAATTTTTATTTTGGATATTTTTTGCAGCATTAAAGGAAACTGTTTCAATTATAAATAAAATATAAATCTATCATTTAATAACTCATTGAAAAATAATTCAAAATCGAACGTAGTATAAATTTATAGCTAAAAAAAAGTATAAGAAATATTTTAAATTTACTTATGCCTACAAAGTAAGTACAAAATTAAGCAACAACAAGTTAAAATATTTTACATGTTGAGGAAATTGATAATTACTTTGAAATATTTCTTGATTTAGCTGAACAAAGGAATGCGTAACACATTTATAGCTCATAGAATACAGATAATTTATGTATCTTTTAATATACATATTTTCTGCAATATGTAATTTTATTTTATTTTAGTATCCATTAATTGTTACGTGAAATTCCCTTTGCTTTAATTTTGGAACGAAAATTATTTAATCAGTACATTTTCGTATAAAAAAGATAAAAAAAAATTACTAGGAATACGGGAAGGGGATTAATTTTTCCTCAATATTGTATAAAATGCTGTCCTTCCACATTAATGTATAGGAAAAAACAAGATCATTAAAAATTTTTAGATGATTTTCTCTGTAAAATGTAATAAAGAGAAAAGACGAGAAAGAAAATGATGCTTAAAAAAGTTATGTTTGGGGGCAATACTTGGCATAAATAAAATAACAGAGGGGAAAAAAGATGCGCTGTAATGTCATTCGTCGGTAACCCCCTTTATGGCGTATTATTACGTCAGCCCCATTATTAGTTGACAAATGTATTTAAAGTTTCATGCCACGATGCAATTTGACCGCCAAATAAGAACAACTTCGCGTGCCACTTTGCTCGAAATGCAGCGTATAATATTAGTTTGATGACTCCCACTCATACTAGCTCATCATTTCGCGCGAAGACCATTTCATGTAGTGATATATATATATCTATATATGTTCTTGGCGAACTAAAAAAAATTGAAAAAAATATATAATAAAGCAAACGCGGCATAACAAGCAGGGTAAAACTGCGAACAGGAACATCAGGATTTTTCTGTCTCACCCACCCCCTCATGAGGGTGGAGTGCACGATCAAGAGTAAAAGAAATTGAAAAAAATTGCAAGAGAGAAAAAAAGGGGGAAAGAAAAACAGGGGAAAGGAGCATTACATAGGAATTGGTAACATGTAGTTTTTCACTGAAAATGGCACTTAAATTACAGTAATTTGTCTTCCCACTGCCTTCCAGTTGTAGCTGTCAGCCTCAGCGCCGTTTTTGACAGAGCCCATAACCGGTACTTTAAGGTCCGGAGCTGCAGCTTAAAACTGAGGAGAAAGCGTTTTTATACGGGGGTGAATTTCAAGGGGGTTTTTAGAGTAGGGGTGTTCGTTTCGAATTGGAGTGTGCACCAATTTTTTTTCGTACTCTGTACGTAGAATTATTTTTATCGTCTTTTTTTATTGAGAACAGTGGAGGACTAAGGATTAAAGAGAGGTGTGGAAAGAAAAGTTGGAATCAATTGTCGGGGTGAACAGTTTTGGGGAACAAGTAAAAAAAAAAAGAAAGAGGATTGCTAGAAGTAATGACGTTGAGATGGAAATATAATGTGAAAGCCAAACTCACTTAGAAAGTGAGTTTTTTCCCTTTATGAAAGATGATACAAAATAGCATTAATGAGAAACATATGGAGCGTAAAGTACATGAGGAATTTGCAAAATAACTTTTTCCGAACAAAAATCAAATATAAATAAAAACCAAGATCACATTTTTAACTTTTTTGAGCACTCAAAAGTTCTTTATTTTTTAGCAAATTACTCTTTATTCTAAAACATTTACTTGATTAATAATTTACGTGAATAAATATTAATAGGGTTTATTGAATATAGAATTAAGCAATTTATATAAAATCAATTAACTTTCTATTTACTGATAAAAGTTAAGAATATTTTAAACATTTCTTAAAATTTCAATTCAGAAATGAATTTAGGAATTGGATGATATTAGAACAATGCTGAAAAGTAAAAATATCGAATATTGTTTCAGTATTGATATAAATGTATGATAAAATTAAGACACTATAGTTATTCACAATATTGTTTGATATATCCTTTTATATTTAAAACATTTTTGAAGAGCACATTAAATACATTAGAATAATTAAGAATAATATCAAAAAGATTTTTATTGCAAATTCTCTCAACACTTTCTTGAATTACATTAGTAAATGAACTGATTACTAAAGATTTTAGCCTTTATCCAGGGAAAGGAATTGTTTTAACGTCTAAGTAATGCCAAATGGTAATAATTAACGTAGATATAACACAGTTCAAGGTCTAAACGTATCATGCAGTTGTTTTATTATTTTCTGTTTGAAAGTCATTATTTAAAGGAAAATTGAGGATATTCCATTCATTTGTGAATATAACTCTCATTGATAAGATTGAATACACATTTCCAGAATACAATTACCCACAGTAATATAAAGTAAAAAATAACATTTTCCTCGTTTTCAAAAATACTTTTCACTAGAAAGTAAATATTTTCCAAATCCGAAATGTCTTCTTTAAATAATAGATTTGTTAGTATCATAAAATGAAGTCTTTTGATGAGAGCTAATATAACTATGTCCATTAAACAAAGATTGTATACAAATATTATGAGCTTAAACTACAAAAAAGAGCATTTTTGTAGTTTTTATATACACTGTCCGTCATTGAAAATGCAAAACCAAGAAGGAATTGCCAGAAAGTGACGAAACTCCGCAAACAGAGAGAGAGATAGCAAATAGCAATAAGTGATCTGTATTTCGAAATGATATGTATAATATAGAGTGAGAACAGGGTCGGGTCGGGTCAAAAAGTTGTAGGACCACCGTGGACAGGGATAATCGAAATAAACTGTGGAGGCATAAGAGTCAATGAGAGTACGGATGGTGTTTTGAGGAATGGCTCTCCATTTCCTATCAACTATTTGCCAAAGTACGCCTTCTGAAAGAGGTAGTGGCAGGGTCTACAAATGGCATCCAATCATTTCTAAAAAGTATTCGATTAGTAAGAGATCAGGTGAGCATGGTGGCTAGGAAAGCAGCTGTACACTTGCAAGGCAGGTTGGCTGATGAAAGCAATGAGCAGTCGGACGTTATCCTGCTGATAAAGGGCTTTAGGCACCAGCTGAAGGTAGGGGAGTGTCACCGGCCACAGTACATCATCCACATAACGTTGGATTGTCA
Source organism: Latrodectus hesperus (assembly GCA_037975125.1). Taxonomy (NCBI): domain Eukaryota; kingdom Metazoa; phylum Arthropoda; class Arachnida; order Araneae; family Theridiidae; genus Latrodectus; species Latrodectus hesperus. The sequence continues at coordinate 102,474,904 of CM075850.1, read as the reverse complement.
CAGTGCATTGAATACGAACTGGAGGTGACTTGGAATCGTCCGTAATAGTATCCCAAACCATGATGCCATGTTGTCACGCGGTGGGGCGTTCGACTATTTTACCAGGATTGAACCTGTCTCTTTGTCGACACCAAACTTGTACTTGGCGGCAATCACTGAAGAAACAGAAGTGTGTCTCATATGAAAAGATGATCTTGTGCCATTCCGTCGTCCACATCACTCTTATTATCATTTGCATAACATCTTTCTAGACGTTGGTATCTATGTTGTGGGGTCAATAGCAATCTTCTTAATGGTCACCGTGAGCGCAGACCACTAGCAACCAATCGACGGCAAATGGCTCTGCTCGATATGGGAGCATCCAGGGTGTCTTGCACATGCTACAGAATTTCTGTAGACATGCTTTCCGAGGCCACCATAGCCTCCTGTCGAACGTGGCAAACCATGTGTGCTGACGTCATTCTAGCTGCACCGGCACCTCGCAATCGTTCCACAGTTCCTCGTTCCAGCCACCTTCGCTACAACCGGTGCACTGTGGGCGCCTCCAGGTGTCTGTCAGCTGCCCTCGTAAACTCGTCTGTCTGCTGGAACTGACTCTGTCGACGATGTCTTGGCATTCTCTACAATCACAGGAGTCCTTTGTGACAAGAAAAAAGTTTCAACGATTATTTTCCAAACAGAGCAATAACGGCGCGAATATTGCCCATTCTCCCGGTTCCTCGCCTATCCTATGTGCTCTGGAGAGCTGTGCATTTCACGTCATTTGCATACATTGGTAAGGTGCGTCTACTCAGAAATTTGCATAATTTTCTGGTCACTCCTTCTTGGTGTTGCATTTTCAATGTCGGGCAGTGTAAATGTCTCTCTTGGGCTGCACAATAAGTTATTAGTGACCATCTCATACAAGGAACAAATGGCAATAATATCAAGGTACAATGACAATGAATGATTGTCGATTAATATTCATTCCAACTAATTAATATTTATAAATGAATTCAAACTTTTTATGTCGAAAAAACTTGTACCACTATAGTTTATCGACGGTAAATGTACAATTAAAACTTATCGCGCATTCATTATTATATTCAAAGGTGACAAACTTACGCTAACAATTTCTTATATTAATTTATGCAACTTAATCACATTATTAACCTATTTTATGACTTGGTGTAAAATCTTATGTCAACAATTTAATGGGTGTTAATTGCTTAGTTTTTATTACAGAGTTCTAATAGATAAGAAATAAAATTTTATTCGACGAATGTCGCTTCCATCGATTAGAAAGGTAATTCTTAGTTGGATTAAAAATCGAATAACCAGAAATAGGGAATGAATGATTTTGTCTAACTGTTAATTTAAATCAAAAAAATTGCAAAATAAAGATGTTTTAAATAACTTGTAAGATTCACTCTTTTCTCTCAATATACATTATATAAAAATCACATTATTTCTTTCCAGAAAAGAAAAAAATTATGAAAATACCCCTACAATAAGAGAGTTATGTCAGAAATTTTCTTTCTTTACCTTATAAATGAATCTAAAATTTTATGATTAAGGCAGATCTTATAAGTTTATAGTTTTAATAAGGAATTTAATTCACATATATACTATCAGTATTTTAACTTACTATCTATTGAAAAATATGAATAATGTATTTTTAAAAATAAAAAGCTATTTACTATTTTTTATCGTGAATGATCTTTTTTTAATATAACATTTTATAAGATGATACTTTTATCACAAATACAATCAATATTCTTAACTTTTTACGTATAAATCATATATAAAAATTAAGTTCTCAACTTAAAAGCTTATTATTCCAATTATTCTTTTCTAATTCTCTCATAATTTAACACTTTGCGTATCCAACTCTGGCCTTATTTGTATTTATAACTCTTTTTAATACATGTAATATAAATATCTATCAAGTTTCTTTCATGAATAATAAACAAAATAATTTTGTTTCTGGTTATATTTATGTGTGTAATATAAGTTTTTGAATACAGTGAAATAATGATCATATAAATTATTGACAAAATAAAACTCATTTTATCTGAAAATATATTTTAATAAAAGAAAATTTTGCTTCAATACAACAAATAGGTATGGAAATTAGCAGAAAATTCTGCTGCGTGAGGTATATGAGATAACATTAGCGCAATTAAAAGACGATCTTTTTAAAATTCTTCTTCAAAGCATTATTAGAACACAAGATTATATTTTGTATTTAACTTCAATAATATGTATACCCTTTTGATCTTAAAAAATGATAAATGTACTCAAAACAAGTTTTAGAATTCCAAAAATTATTTTTCTTTTAATCTTTTCTCAGTGTATTTAAAGTTTTAAGTGAAATTTCAGCATGGGATTTCAACTGTTTTCATTTTTCAAAAGTAAAGAATAATGCTTTAATTAAAAATTTGCTTAAATACAGTAAAAAATGAATTTTTAAAAATATTTCTTCACATTTTCGAAAAATGAATACAAACAAACTTTTTAAATCTCTACATTTTCTGGATCCAGTAACATGACTAAAGAGCTTGGAATAAACCTTTCATAAATATTTTTTAAATATATATATATCATTTTACTACAGTTACAGTTTTAGAAGGTAAAATAAACCTATGAACCAAATTTACAATTTCAGTGCCTTCAGATTTTTTGTTCAGTAATGAAGTGAAAACTTATTTTACTTAATGTCAGTTTTAAGCAGTTTAAAAGTTGAATTTTTGAAATTTCTCTGTTATAGCGTGTCTTATTGAACGATGGATTAAATTTCTTGTTTACAAATGTTCTGAATTTCAGAGAATGAGTGATCAATAATTAAGCAGCTCTAATTGTTATGTGTATGTATATTATTAAAAAACATAACACTGAAAGATTTGATTTGAAAGAAAACTATATATATAAGCACTCATAAAAGCTACAAGTTAAAGAATTTTATCAATGTTTACTTTACAAAATAAATCATTACTGACTTTTATTTTTAAGAAAGTCTTTTGATTCGGCTTCAATGACATAATTAAAAAATTTATTAAAATGAAGTGGTATTCATCAAGATGAGGATTATTAAATATGTCTTATCAGAAATTAAAATATCTCAATACATTTATCTTTGTATTCAAGATGTTAAAATCAATTCAAAACAAAAATTCTTAAAATTAATATAGGAGTCTCAAGCGCAACAGGTGTGTTTGATTACCTTAATCCTGTTGGTCTAAGATATTGAAGGTGAAAAATCACTTCACACCAAGAGATTGTTTGAAAAATTCGTTAAGGTGGAAAGCGATTTAAATTCAGAGAAAAATTGTTCCTATAATACGAATCAATTGTATATTTCAATGTGTTTAAAATGCTAAATCGCTTAATGATTAATTACTTTTGAAACTAAAAAGTTAGCCCTAAGTTACAATATCTGACAGAGTATATAAGACACTGTTTTATCTTAACTTGCTGAGGATAATTATTTAACGGAAAAACAAAAATGCTTGTAATTATGGTGCGCAGTTATCTGTACAACCAAAAATTGTATCTATAAAGATTTTTACGTTTTTTTTTTTTTTTCCCCTCTGTTACTTTTATTCAATTGCGTGTGAAAAATGATTAATTTAATTTGGTAAGAAAGTTTCTCTTAAAAATATGGTAATGAAAGTTTCTGGTCTTTATTACTAAATTCAAAATCCTGTTTGTTTTGTTTTTTCAAAATTTCTTTTTTAAGTTTTATATGGATGATTATTTGGTTATGAATTTCGACTCCATTTTAGAGAGAGATCCTCAAATACAACCAAGCCAGCTTATTAAAAAGTGTAATTATATTTGTGGAAAACTCAAGATTTGAAATGATCTTTCCTGAGAAATCTATACTGACTTCTCATATTTTATAAGAATCCAGGATACTTACAAATTTCAAGTTTAGAATCTTCTCCAATGTATGAGAATATGCGTGATTGTATGAGAATGTATGAAATTTTGTGGTGGTTTCTTATTAATGGAGAATTATTTTGAATATCTTTGATATGACAGCCGTATTATTATCGTATACCATAAAAGTTATTGTGTTTACTAAATGACGAAAGTATTCAAATGGTTTGAAATCAGATCAATGGAATTTGTTTGACTTAATCCTAATATCCGTAAGGGAATGGATTCGCCAGCACTAAGTAGAAGAGGAAGACCCTCAATACTAGGCCTGCCACGTCCAGTGGTATCATTTTACGTGGAAAACCACGTGGCGACCACGATGTTTCTTTGATTAATCCGGAATTCGAGCTCATTACCTGCCGATAATGAGAACGACACCCGTACCAACAAGGCCCCCACGGCCCTGTAAAGGTAAAAGCGATGTCTTAGATAATAATATAATTTTTCTCGGTTATTTTACAAAGATAATTTGTAAATGCCATTAAAAGAAAAAATTGTGGCAAATTATATATTGTTATGCTTGGATTTAAATACTGCAATTTACTCTTTCTTATCCATAGTTCTGTATGAATCTCGTCATTTCACAACAGAATCGCTGGAAAAAAAACCTATCTTAAAATCAAACATTTGAAAACAAGCAAATTCAAAATTCAAAACAAATTCTCTAAGCAAAACTAATTGGATATGTTTGGATTTAAACAATGCAATTAGCTCTTTCATTATTCTTGTAAGAATCTTAACATTTCATAACAAAATCGATGAAAAAAAATTTTTCTTAAAATTAAGCATTTGTAAATAAACAAATTCAAAATTTAAAAATAATCTTCTAAGCAAAATTAATAGGAAAAACTTTGTTTTTTTATAATAAAGAATCTATTTATTAACTTTTTGTGTGACTTTCATTGTGTGCGATCTTTGTAGCTATCATATTCAAATTTAGAAACATTTGCAATAACGTTTATAAAAAAAAATTATAGTGGTACCAATTTATTTTAACTAATATTTAGCAAGGAAAGTAAGTAATATTCAATGTTTAGTGGTTTCGATGTTGAAGGATAAAATTTATTTGGAATAAATTGAGTTTTCATACAATTGGATTCTCTATTAAGTTTTTGAATCGAGCTATTCTGAAAGCTTCTGAAAAAAGTGTGAATTACTGGAATTTAGAAGTAAAGAAATGATATAATCACATTGTCTATTAGTAAAATATTTTGAAAAAAGAAACATTTTTTGCAGCAATATTTTTAATTCTTAATATTTTAATTATTTCAGGATATACTACGAATAGTTGTAATGTAGCAGCACATTTAATAGCTTTTACAACTCTTTTAATTATAATTACTCTTTGCACACAACGTAGTTTAGAAAACAGTGAAGCGAATTGCATTTCTTTGATACTTTCGACATTTTTTGAAACTTTTATTGTTCTCTCGTATTATCTAAAATAAATTTCACAGAAAAATTTTTTAGTTTAATAAGAATGCAACTTATATAGTTCTTGATAAAAAAAGGGAAAGAAACATTATTAATTATATAAGGAAAGATAAGCATTTTTATAAATATGCATGCACATAATTTTTGTATTTTTATTTTTATAATTATTTATTTCACAGCGAAAAATATAGCGTACTACTTTTTTTTTTTTTCAAGAGCAAAATTTAAACTCTTTCACGAGTACTTGAGTCATTCTAAATAAAACGGGGAGTGTTTCGAAAACTAATTTTTATCAAAATCTCTTCTATAGAAGATTATTATTGCTTAGTGTAATTGTTAAATTTCTTTGTTTTCTCATCTCATCAGGTTATTGAGGGGGTGGAACCAATGATGAGGATGGTGTTACCAACAATGTGAAGGTTGCCACCGCAGAAACGGCTGTCAATGAATGCAGGACCCCCAACCCACAGCCAGACGGTGTTCCCTGAGTAAAAGAGAGTATCAGCAACCCGACAGTAGTCTCCTCGCTATGCAGATAAGTTGGTCGAGAAATTTAACAAGGCGACCTCTTGCGCCCCAACAATAGCCGGGCCGAACTCTGCCTCCAGGAGATAACAAGCCCTCGACAAAGGGCTCCTTTCCTTAGCAAGCCCCATTGTGACGGGGAGGGGGGCTTGCGCCGCCCTAACAAGCATGAGGCCGTAAATAATACGATTTGCGTCCGCCATTAAGACAAAAGTATTATTTTTCCTAAACGGAAAAGACCCTGTGCCTTCCAAAATGTGGATACCACCATTAGGGCATGAATTGTTGAAGATAAGGACGAACAGAGTGAAGGGAAGTTGAGGGTGGAGAAAATGCTGAATACCCGCTCACGCACAACGCACGCACGCACGCGCCCCAAGGCAATATGCTGCGTGCTGCGGAGCGTGAAAACTCTGTTCCTTCACTATTTAATTGGATTTAGCATCCCTGATTTTCTCGGCTTCAATTATACATCTCCGACACTCCCGCACCTCCCCCGCCGCCGCTCCGACATCGTCTGATTTGAAAGAATAAAAAAACTCTGTTTTCTAAAAGTAGGAGAAATGGAGGGGATATCGTTCATTTTATTACTTTGTTTTAAATCCTCATTTTTTTTCCTTACTTCTTTATATTGAATGTTCTTTTTTTTTCAAACAGAAAATTTCTTCTTTTAAGCTGTTTTTGTCTGTTATTTACCTTACATTTTTATGACTCGTTGTGATTTTTTTTTACAAAGAAAAGAAAAATCCACGTTTTTTATCACTTTTCCAAGTAATAAGTAGTTATTGCTGTTGTTTTTTTAATTCCATTTTCTTTTCTGTATTAGTATAATTGCAGAAGAATGAAAAACTAATTATTCACTGTTTCGCTTGCTTTGTACTTATTGTGTGGTTTTTGAAGAATATTCTTAATAATCTTTTTCATGATCTCTTTTCTTTTTTTAAAAAAGTAAATAGCACTTTAAATTTTGAAACATTTATTTTTTTAAAATGTAATCTTTTAAAAAATTTCAAACTAACGCTATTTTATGTCCAACTTATTTAAAAAACATTTTATAAAATTGTACTAATTTAAATGATTTAAAAACCGTGTATCAAAGAAGAAAGTTTTTTTATTAAATATATAAAAGAACATTTCTTGATCGCATTCATTGTGATAGCTTTAATATTTACCTATAATTTCATCTATAGTTTAATTAGATTAATATAATTACTACAATCTTACTGCGATTAAATTAAATACCTTCATTTACAACTTCGATTAAAGTATGATTTAACTATAATTTCTTCTTTTTAATATATTTCTTTACTCTGTTTTCTAGTTCGAGCATTTATTTCATTATTTATTTAAGTTTGCAGTTTAAATATCAATTTCATGATAATAAAATTTAAAAAGTTAATGTAAATCACATGAAATAAAATTGTTAAAGAATGGATACAGATTAATTTTTATATACAATATAATAAAAACAGTTCTTTTAAACTTCACGAATTTTCTAAATGAAGCTAAAATATTATTACCAAATTGGGATTTGATGTTTACCTATATCGGGCTAGAGTCTTTGCAGTGTTTGAAGTAACTTTGAATCGGTAATTTGGTTTTCAAATGTTCAAATAGCTTATATGTGCAAAAATGAACAAATAAATATGAAAAGTAAATAGACTATCAAGTGACAGAATAAACTAAATCAAAGAAATGTTTCATAGAAGAACGCAATTAGAAAAATAAAATTATTTTTATATACAAGTTTTAACCAGAAAAGCCAATAAGTGACTATAAAATTTAAGATAATAGGAATTCTATTAGGATAATAGAAACTCTCCGATTATGAAATACGAATAATTTGACATGAAAGTTTTGCAAAATTGTGCAACTTTATAAACGTAAAAATCTAAGTATTTTTCTAAATTTATGGCTTTTTTAGCAATAAACTTTCACAATATATTTCTACAAAATTTATATGCATGAATTTATGATAAAAAATAATGATAGCTATTCCTTTTAAGAAAATTCGTTCTACAATGGTTCTTCCAAGAGAAGAAATGCAACACATGTGATACATTTCTACAAAATTTATATGTATGAATTTATGATAAAAATAATGAAAGCTATTCCTTTTAAGAAAATTCGTTCTACAATGGTTCTTCCAAGAGAAGAAATGCAACACATGTGATACATTTCTACAAAATTTATATGTATGAATTTATGATAAAAATAATGAAAGCTATTCCTTTTAAGAAAATTCGTTCTACAATGGTTTTTCCAAGAGAAGAAATGCAACACATGTGATACATTTCTACAAAATTTATATGTATGAATTTATGATAAAAATAATGAAAGCTATTCCTTTTAAGAAAATTCGTTCTACAATGGTTTTCCCAAGAGAAGAAATGCAACACATGTGATACATTTCTACAAAATTTATATGTATGAATTTATGATAAAAATAATGAAAGCTATTCCTTTTAAGAAAATTCGTTCTACAATGGTTCTTCCAAGAGAAGAAATGCAACACATGTGATACATTTCTACAAAATTTATATGTATGAATTTATGATAAAAATAATGAAAGCTATTCCTTTTAAGAAAATTCGTTCTACAATGGTTTTTCCTAGAGAAGAAATGCAACACATGTGATACATTTCTACAAAATTTATATGTATGAATTTATGATAAAAATAATGAAAGCTATTCCTTTTAAGAAAATTCGTTCTACAATGGTTCTTCCAAGAGAAGAAATGCAACACATGTGATACATTTTTACAAAATTTATATGTATGAATTTATGATAAAAATAATGAAAGCTATTCCTTTTAAGAAAATTCGTTCTACAATGGTTCTTCCAAGAGAAGAAATGCAACACATGTGTGATACAGTTCTACAAAATTTATATGTATGAATTTATGATAAAAATAATGAAAGCTATTCCTTTTAAGAAAATTCGTTCTACAATGGTTCTTCCAAGAGAAGAAATGCAACACATGTGTGATACATTTCTACAAAATTTATCTGCAGGAATTTATGATAAAAATAATGAAAGCTATTCTTTATAAGAAAATTCGTCCTACAATAGTTCTTCCACGAGAAGAATCGGAACACATGTTGTGAGAAACATTAGCCATCTTAAAGAAGTGGCGTTAAATTTTAGTAAATACCAAATATAAATTTCTATAAGTAAATAAATATTCTAATATAGAGAAATGCACGTGAAATTCAATATTATTCTAAACACTGTTATTTAATCTTATTGAAATTCCCAAAATGACTGAAGTATTAACAGTTATAAATATATAATATCACAGCCGCCAACTTGTGTGATTTTTAAGGTCATAACAAAATCTTATTGAAAGAGAGGTAAAACTGTGTGGTTTTAAAATTTTAAAAGTAAGCAGCATACTCTATAAATATAGAAAATTTTCCATAAATCGTAAGAAATATAGATAATTATTGTAGTAGAATGAGATTCATATTTCAATATAGTTGATGAATAATCGTTTTCTTAGGGAATAAAGCTAATACTGTTATCAGACGATAAGGTTTTTTATAGAATTAAAATCTGCTTTTGCTATAATACAGTAAGCATGGCCACCTTTCCAGATTTGATTTATAAAAAGTTTTTTGTCTACAGGTCTTCTTAGTATCGCAGTATGAAGCTCCGTACACATAGTGAGTATATTTATTCTTTACAGACATTTGTAGTCATTTGGAAATATAAATTCTGTTTTTTTTTTTCCTTAATTTTTTTTAATACTGGACCCCAAATAGTGTCATTAATTGGAAAGAATTCTAATTATAAGCCTTAATACTTTCATTGTGATATCTATTGATTATTATTATTCTATTTATTAAGACATCAAAAATAACTGTCTAACATACAAAATCTTAATTTGTGTGATTTTTCTTTAAATTCACTGAAATACATCAAATTTTTCCATGAGTTTGTTGTCTTAATGTTATACACATTCTACAGGTAGCCCATAAAATATCTTTTCGTAAAATAAAACAAAATCGAGAGCATTTTAGTCAATGATTCAATCTCCTTTTTATGTAGAGCATTCTTTCGGAAAAAAATAATAACAAGGGTCTTTACCATTGAAAACATAAATGTAAGAAAAGAAAACTTTAAATTGAAAAAAACTCACATATATGTATTTGGTTGGACTTATATACCTCGTGAATGATAAAAAATAGTTACCAGTAGTTAGTCTGATAAAAAAATAGTGACCAATTAGATGCATTTGAAATTCATTATTGCCACCTCATAGTAAATCACCTAATGGTCGAAAACTCAACATAAGTTTTCTTTATCCAACATTTTAATATTCAAAATGTAAATAGCCTTGAAGGTCTTTTTATAGAAAGACAACAATAGCAAGGGAGAAAACCCGGAAAACTCCTATGTACTCACACCGACAGGATTAATTCTAAAAGGTAGAAATGGATGAAACAAAACCCGAGTCCTTATTATTCGAACTGTATTGTCCTACCACTAAACCATGATGAACATTCCAAATCTAATTTGTAGAAATATATTATCAGTTATGAGAATCTGATAGATTCAGCTATTATCACTCATATTTCTGTCAAATTTGATTCTAAAACGCAAGTTCATTCAAAAACGTTTTATTTTAAGATACAATATGAATTGAAATCTCCTTTTTTTCATTGGTAGATTTTCGCAAGATTTCGTTTTTATCTGAAGTTTTTTAACTATTAATCAGGAAATTTATTAAAATTTAAATAAAACGCTCCGTTTAACATTTGCTAATTAAGCCTTCATAAATATAACAAATTCAATTATGGAAAGAATATTTTTATTAGAAATTACCAATCAATTACAATCTACAAATGTCAAATTTTGGATGAAATTCATTGCTCAAATAAAATTGTGAGAAACATAAAATTAAATGATTTGATTTTAAAAATCATCAATGATATTAATTATTATGAATTTATTTCGATTATATAATTGAAATAATCTATATTCTAAATAAATAATTGATATTTTTCCCAAAGATTTTCTGCAACATTCTCACAATTTTATTATAATTTTATGCGGGAAATTTAAAAACACTAGCCATATTTTGATTTTAAAAAATAACAGAATTTATTAATAACTTTCAAATAAGTAAAACATTTTTTTACGTAAAATTGAGTTCTTATTTCAAAACTAAACTTAAAATGTATTCTGATATTCACGAGAATCCAAAATATAAGATGAATAAAGACATATAGAATATATTGGTAGGTATTTAAGAGCAATTTTATTACAAACCAATAAGTTTAATATATGCAAAACTTTATTTTTAGAAAACTGTACTATAGTAAAAAAATTCTTTTATTTAGTTCTTATTATATCAATAATGCATTCAGAGTTAACATATAGGTTTATTGTATATTTTGTTTTTCAGCATTCAAAAATTCTTGCTTGAAAAGAAACAGCTCGAGCAAACGTAAAAAAGTTCGCTATTTTCTAGCACGCTGTCTACAAATATTGATCAAGCATAAAAGAAAACACAAGCGTGCATTTAAAATCAAACTATTCCCAATAATAAAATAGCAAATCAACTTTGCAAACCGAATGTTAATGGCAAAAAATGCCCAAAGCGGGAACGGGAAAAAAATCAAAACTGATGTAAATTTTCCGTAATACTATCATCCAACTTTGGAATAGGCTACCGAAAAATGCTCGAAAGGTTCGCCAAGTGAACTAAATTCAAATCGGAGGCAAGGAACCATTTTTGGGGGCGAAATTATTTAAAGTCCTGCCAAATCGTTAAACGAACCGTTGTGGAAATAGTTTTATTGGCCTTTAAACAGAGTTCAGAGGTATGTTTTGGCTGAAGTCTTTGCCCATGATTTCATTTGAAATTTGTTTTGAAACCAATTGTCGAACATGTTAGGAATTTTAAATTTGTTGAGATTGAATTGCTTTTTGCCCGATTTTCCGAATTTTAGTTTTAAAAGAAACTTTAGCAATGATTTGTAGGTCCTTAGGGGATTTTTATAACTTGTCTTTCGTAAACTTGCTAGTTACAAAAAAAATTTCTGAGTGAAATTATTGTTCATATATTTCTTGTGATAAAATATTAAAACTATTGGCAAGTTTAAGAATGTGTGAAAATGCAAATGGGCATAAAAGCATCAGAAGTTTTCCTGTAATAAAAATAAAATAAATTCTTATTGATGAAATTATTTTCTGTATAAATATTATGGTATTATTTTTAAGTAAAATCTCTGTATTGAGTAAATATATCTCATGTATTGTTTTTCATTTTGCTACAACTTTTGCATTAAAAAGACAAGTGTATCACTAACAAAATCTTAATGCCAAGATGATAAAATATTTTCGAATTTTTTTAAAATTTAATTTATAGCAAAAATGCAATTCAATAGAAGTATTTAGAATAAACTTGTAGAAATTAGTAAAACAATTTATATTTCTCTTTTATAAATATATGAAAATGGTAAAAGCTAACTTTATTTCATATAAAAATGTAAAAAATGAGTAAGAATGTTAAAAATATTTGCTAATTTTTATTTTTAATAATAATCTACTTCACTTTATTTATTAAAAAAAGGAAATTAATTAGATATATTAACTTCATATCATTTAGCATACACATTATTTAAATTTTCAGTGCTTTTTTTAAACATTCTATTCAAATTTCTAATTTTATTTAAATATTCAAAAATTTTTATTTAATTTTACAGTTTTTATTACATATTAAACAAAAATGTGCTTTTTTGACATTATGCTATTTTATTATTATTCCGTTTCATAATTCAGAATGAAAAATTGTGGAAAATGTGCTCTAAAACAAAATTAATTAGCATCTTAATAAGAAATAATATACAAATATGTTTTATTCTGCTAAAGAAAAAGTATTAAATTTTGTGATTATATTATTTTAAGAAATTGCTGTAAAATTAAAAAATATTTTCACATTTAAGGTATAATATCGAAAATATTTTCTATATTATATGCTAACTTATCAGAGTCTTTTTTAAAATTTATATTAACCTTTTAAAATTAAAAAAAATCAAAAAATTTGTAGACTACTTAAGTGTTGTGAATAATGTTAACTGACCAACAGAGATTTTTAATTCACTAGTTCTCAATATCAAACCAAGTTTTTTATGTAAAAATAATTCAGGAAGGATACATTAATATTTTCAGTTATAATTATGTAAGAGATTCAGTTTTGTGATTGAAAAATCCACAAGACAATGATCTACATACGACTCATATTATTGGCCTCATTTAAGATAATTAATATACTGCTTTAGTGAACAAGAAAAGCGTGACAAACCACGGAACTTATACAACAGAAATGAAATGGCAACTGAGCATAGTGGTGTCAGTACAAACAGCAAGTGACAAAAGCATGTACACAATAATAACGTAACATAACGATATGAAGGAGTTCTGGACTTCCTGTAAAAATTTTATCGTATATCATTCCTCGTGATTGACAACAATGTTGAATGCACACTTGCAATGAACGTCCTTCAAGATACCGAAAAACATGGATTCGACTGTCACGATGTCATAAATAGAATCAGGATCTACCTGGAAACCATATAAGCACGTGATTAGTAATAATCTGCAACAAATTTTTTCGTTGATCACTCTACTAAAAGTGCTTCCTTCTGAGATAAAATGTCAAGGGTAATCTAAGACACGGTCACCGAAATGGAAATCCATGCTGCTTCAATTGTCATTGAAATGTTCGTCTTCACACTTATTATCTTACAAACAAACGTATCTTATGGCACAGATATTATGACGTGAATATACGTATTGTCTGTCATCTCTACTTCAAGTTGCATTGAAATCCAGCAGGGCATTCCACATTGCAGTTACGAGTCCTAAATTTATAGATTCATATTGTGAAAACTATCGCGGAATTTCCAAGGCACGAGTAGCAACATTCTGAAGCTAGTAAGAATTTTTTCCAGGCAACACTGTACAAATGATATAAACCTGCAGTCTAATTTCATCATTTAAACTTATTGTGATGTTGCTATCACAATAAGTTTTCTTTGCTTCTATTTTACAGAAATGTATTAAGAGGTTACTTATTTTGAGATATATATACATTATATCAAAGAATCCTTTTTCTAATCTGTAAATTTCACGCATGCATTATGTCGGCTTCTTGGTATAGAAATGCTTAATGGCCTGCAGTCTCCAGTCCCTATATATATATATATATATATATATATATATATATATATATATATATATATATATATATATATATATATATATATATATATATATATATATATATATATATATATATATATATATATATATATATATATATATATATATATATATATATATATATATATATATATATATATATATATAAAGATGAAACATTGAAACCAGAAAGACAAAATTAGAAAATTACTAAAATATACAATGCAAATGATAAGAAAGCATAGGGACCACGTCTTCATCAGGAGGGAGATGGTCAGCTATGCAAAACAAACTCTCTTTTCTGACATGCACGAAAGACAAATGCCTAAAATTCTTCGAGCAATTCCCCCGAAGAGTGTTCCTATTAAAAGAAAATTCATAAATACACTTAGTTCAAAAATTAAAGTATATATAGATAGATAAATAGATATAGATAGATAGATATGCATGCAGAAAAGTAAACATAATCACAGTAGATAAAATATACACATAGTAGAGAAAACAATGAAGATGTGATCCCTAAGCTTTCTTCTTATCATTTACATTGTATATTTTAGTAATTTTCTAATTTTGTCTTTCTGGTTTCAAAGTTTTTTATGTTTCAACTTATTTATGCTGGCAAATCTTTCTTTAGCTGCTTTTGCGCTGGCTAGATTTTCTGTAATATTTATGTATTGTGGTTCATATTTTATTATATGTATTTTCAGTACTGTATGCATTACTTTAATATATATATATATATATGTACTACATATATATATATATATATATATATATATATATGTATATATATATATATATATATATATATATATATATATATATATATATATATATATATATATATATATATATGTATATATGTATATTCCTTTCCGTATATGTGTTAATATACAAATAGGTAATATGTAATATGTATATTACCAATACATTTAAAAATTCATTTCCTCAAGCAAAATTTATTGACTTTTCTTCAAAAACCTTCATGTGAAAATTTTATATTAGATAACATAATGCCAATATTTCCACCTCATTCAGTTTATTCCAATTTCTACATAATAGAATGTATTTCTATTGAGACTAAATTATGCAATGAATGGATTGGTGTTAATCTTCCAGACTGACCATCCCATGTCCTTGCATCGACAATCGTCTAGCGACCGCTATCGTGAAAAGAACTGCCTACATAAGCAATGACAAAACAAAAGGATTAATGCAATATTTAATAACGGAAGGTTAAGGCGGAACATCAATCTATATTTTTGGTATGGCCGAATGACCGTAAGATCACTGAAGCAAAACTTAGATAGCTTTATTGGGTCAGGTCTGTAAGAGTGATATCGTAAAGGCTTCAGGGAGCGATCAGAAACATTAAGAATTAATTTTCTGACCTTAAACTGAGACAAAAAGGATTGAATTAACTCAAAAAATTTTAATACTCTTGTTACTTTTTAAAATGTCCCTTGTTTTAATACATATATATTGGAAATGCTGAAATGATTTTGGAAAATAAAATAAAATTGTCCAAAAAATTTTAATCAATTGTTGTTTTCATTATGATGTGAAATTTATATTCTTGAAGAGAGAACAAAACTAAGTTTAATTTTATATTTAAAAACTTAAATATTTATTGTTTTTAGTATATATGGTGAAATTCATTTTTAATAAATTTACTTCATAATAATTGGAAGTCT
The DNA here is from genome assembly GCA_037975125.1 of Latrodectus hesperus. Taxonomy (NCBI): domain Eukaryota; kingdom Metazoa; phylum Arthropoda; class Arachnida; order Araneae; family Theridiidae; genus Latrodectus; species Latrodectus hesperus. The sequence continues at coordinate 102,459,118 of CM075850.1, read as the reverse complement.
CAGATTATTTGTATCATGATGTAAGAAAATTCTTAAAAATCATAACGCAGTAAATTAAAAAAATTTATAATTTATTTAGGTGATGTAATTTATTTTTAGTGTACAATTATAGATGTTTTTACTGTTAATAGATTTGGAAAATAAAAACCCTCTAAATATCAGTAAAAACTCACCTAAACATTTTCTTACCATATGACAACAATACTTTTATAATAGTTTATTTATTCAATAATTTTTAGTTTACATTTCTACGTCTTTTAAAATCATCTACTTTCTTTTATTTTGAGCAAGAATTTTTCATTTGTCGTAGTAGAACTGATAAAATAATTCTTATTGAAATTTTGTTTTTTTATTTATTTATTTATTTTTTCGATTATGTTTGGTTACAATTGGTTATTCCCTGAGGAAATAGTGACAATTTTTAAATTTAAAATTAACTAAGATTACATTTATATAAAAAATAATAACTTTTTGTTATAAAAACCTATCTTTAAATTCACTAGAATTGAAATAAACTAAGGAATGGCGGTTTTAACCTTCACTCCAATTGTGATTCTGAATGTTTTCATTCATACTTCAAAAACCTTTGATCGATCAATTTAAAAATTTGATAATAATGAATATTAACAATAATTTTATGTATTGAACATTATAAATATAATTATATGAATAATAATATTTAATTCTTTTTATTGATACTTATTCAGCTGTCAAAGCAAATTTTGTGATGTTTTCAAAAATAATTAAATTGATAAAATATTATTTCTCTTTATTGATAAACCTTTTTCAGTATAAAATACTTTAAAATTTATAACTTAAAAATGAAATCTTACATTTCAAATAAAATTGTAATAAACTTTATCGAAACTGTTTTCTTGCTGTTTATTATAGCTTAATATTTTTTTCTCGGTTCTGACATATCGTTAATTTTTATTTTATTTTTGTTTCTAGAATGATATTAGATTATTAATAAATAATGCTTATCCTTGTCCTTATTACTCACACATTCCTTATCACATTATTTCTACATATCACATTTATTCACATTCATACATATCACATTTATTCACAATGCAAGAAACCATTTTTATTTTCATTTTAGATATTTAATTGTTTGATACTGCACTTATTATTTTTTAAACTTCACACCTCTCCAATTACAAATTCAAAATGAATAATAAATAGTATGCCAATAAACAAATAGTATATGTATTAATGCAGCAGAAAGCAACAAAAAATAACAAGTGAAAAATATTCAAAAACTTTTATACGTGAGGCAAACCGCAAATTAAATTTAATATAAGAAATTATTATTAACAGCTTATTTATTAGATATTCATAATAAAAATGCGTGATAGCGTATTTAAATCGTTGTTATTACATTGAGAAATATATAATTATCATTAAAAATGGTAAAAAGTATTAATAAAAGAAAAAAATTAACTTTATAACACTATTATATTAATTCAATTTTAGTTTTGTTGAACTTAATCTGAAACAAAACTAAATTCAAAATTATCACTATTTATTTATAATTATAATTTAATGATTAGGGAAATGGGAAAATGGGAATAAGTTTTGCATCTTAATAAAATAAAATTCTTAAATAATAAAAAAAAGTAATCCTTTGATAATAAATAACATACGTTTTTTCTATTTATTATCAAAAATTGAGTTAATGTTTTATTACCAAAAATTAAATCAAAATAAGTGTTGAAATCATACATTAATTTTTAAAGAAAGAATATTTGACACTTTTATAATTTATCAGTGAGTGTCATTTCTTATCTAACAATTTTTAATGCTTGATTTTCATTCTCTAATAGTGTCATATGCCAAACTTATTTATCACAATAAATGTTTCATTTCTGCACAGACAACCTTCACTGGTTACAAAAATGTTTTTTATCAATTAATGAATAGCATTTGCTTCGTTATTTAACAAAACTTCAAAATAATCATAGAAGTTAAACGTATTTTAGAAAATAAATAAAAAAAATCATTTCAGGAATTTATTAGATATGATTTTCTATATTAGTACAAATTTTCTAATTTCAAATTCATGGAAACTACTAAAGGGCATTAAACCTTAGAAATGCGACACTTTTAAGTAATTAATCCGTATGTAGTAGAAGAAATAGTTAAATTTGCATTTACTATTAAGTTTCTTAATTATATTTCATATTAATAATTTTCCATTGAGTTCTTAGGAAGATTTCTTTACTAACATTTAAATTTAAGGAAAACAAAGCTATGTTAAAGAAAAATTTAGAGAATTTTGCTTAATTAGATAAACCCCATTAAACAAATTCATTTCTTATACTTTCCTTTCATTTCTTCGTCATTTCTTATCTTCAATTACAAGCTTATGACTTCCAAAAATACTTATATTTATCATTTTCTTTATGTTATAATTCAGTAATGATATTTTTCAATCTAGAAACTTTTTAATTTTCTTAAATTAAAAAATTTCTAGTTGATAACCATTTTTATTTACTACGAGCTACGATTTTTTCCTTTTATTTTGAACAATTATTTCCTTCACGGAAAATTTTTCACACCGAGAACTGTCTTTAGTTGGATGTAGCATAATGAAGTCATTCAATTTTCATGGAGAGCTGTCTTCAGTAAATTTACTATAGTAAACAAATGCTTATTACTTTCTCTTATGATTGAAAAATTCCATTCTAACTACATTAACATTCACAACTAGCATCTTTTATTGATAAATAAATGTAGATTAAACTATTTTATTTACCACGAACTATCAAAAAAATTTTCCATTTCTTAACTATATCACTTTTAAATATAAGGTTGTAACTGACGACCTTGGAAAAAATCACTATTCATGTAACAAGAGAATATATCTACTTTTTATAGGAAAACAATGTTATTTGTTTAGATGATTGTAGTCTTTTTTTTATTCACTTGAAATAGATTTTATTTCTTTTAGTTCAATAAAGAAATATTTTAATTGTATGATTTAAAATTTCAAATATAATTTGTGGCGATTTCCAAATATAACTTCCAGAGTAATGTTTACGCAATCATATATATAACCCCTCTTTTAAAGTCAAGAGATTCGGAGAAGGGGTGGGGTGCACCCTATTCACGCCGGGTTAAACTCGGGCAATAAATAAGTGACGAAAGGGTAGAACAGCCTGTCTCCCTTGTCTGCGGGTTAAATATTTGGCAGCAACATCAACAAAGGCTTCCCCGGCCCTTCTATCTGGGTCCTCTATCAGTACTTCGTTATTGCCAACAATAAACTGTCCACTAATGGAGCTCCTCCCACTATGAAAACCTGATGTTGTCTGGACTCCGCTTTATCATCTCCTCTGACGTCCCGGACACTGGAAAGCCTAAATATGGGACGTCTGGAGCAGAGGGGGGGGGAAGGCCCAAATGACACGTCTCAGGGGCTCAGGATAAATGAGATGAGTGGAGATGAAATTTGCTTTAATTACTTCGTAGGTCATCTAAGAAGTCCATGAAAGAATGCTGGGTAATTAAGAATAATAATTGACCGAGCAGGGCTGGAGCTCATTCGGTTGCGTAAGCGAAACCTACGTTTTCGAAACATAGTGCATAATTTTATAAATTAAAATGTATGCTTCATCCAACTGTATTTAAGCCTCAAATTTCCTTAATAAACTTTTCGAAGATTTTGGTGCGTTTTTCTTAATTTATATAAAGAGGATTACAATCTTCGGTACGTAACGAATTTTTTTAAATACTATAATGCAACTCCATTTTGCTTGTAATCGAGAATAAATTTTATTTTTTTTAATTTTCATAGTTGATGAAAGAGTGAAAATGTTTTTGCAGTTTGGAATCGCTTACCAAAATTTGAACTTAAGAGAAAGGAACTTACACTTCAAAAAAAATATTTTACATGACTAGATTGTTTGTCGGCTATTGTTTTTATGTTATTATTTTTATGTTAGGAATATATCCTATTCTTGAAATATTTTCGAGGAAAATCATATTTTTAATTATCAAAAACTATTTACATACATAATCCATTTAACTATTCGTTCAAAATATTCTGATACAAATTTTTACAAACTGGAGTAAAAGGATGTTTTAATATTCAAATGATTCTTTAGAGGTCTTCTGTTTTTATTTAAAGTCAGGCATACACTTTGTGAAATAGTTTTGAATGATATGTTGTTTTAAATGCTTATAATCCTGTGTAAATATATATTGACAAAGAGAAATAAAAAATTTTAAAAATATCTAGCGCTCATTTTAAAATTTTCGACTGTTAAATCTAATACATTGTAATATAGAATATGAAAGACAACTGGGGCCGATAAGTATTTTTCATTATTAATATAATATTTAATAATCTTTAAATTTTAATAACAACCGAAAGACCTTTGAAAATCTCCTTAGTATGAAGTTATAAGCTCCTACTTTTGACAACTATTAAAACTAAACAAAATTTTTAGCGTCGAGAAAATTAATAAATGCAAAATTATATTCAAATAGCAGATAAACTTAAAAGCATGGGAAAATTATAACATATACAGTGGGCGACTGCTTAACGAACAGTTTGGACTGCGAACAAATCAGATAAAGAACACGTTTACGAAAGATTTTTGTGTTCAGATAGTCTTGAAGGATAAATTCCAGGAGTCAGAAATTATATATCATTTTTATAGTTTAGTTTTTAGAGTATTCAGAATAAATTAATCGATTACTATGGTAAATCAATGATCAGTTAACTAACATTTCGAATTGCGAACTACCGCATTATGTTCCTTAACCGATCACCCAGTATATTTGAAAATGTGGAAAAGTATACTATGTATTTAAAAAAAGGATGAAAAATAGTATGCTTCGAAAAACATAAAATAATGTATGGTGCATTAAAAATCTGATAAACAAATGGGAACGGTTGTAGAGTTAGGTACCCCTTGGCTTGGTAAAAAAATTAAGCGATTAATTTTTGGCGATAAAATTTAATTTCTGGTAACCCTGGTACTTAGTTTACCTTGGTGTACCGACAGCTGCCATCTTGTTAGTCACATCTTGATACTTATCTTAGCGTCAGAAGAATTTTAAGAAATCAAAGGGTACCTGCTTGTGTAAATTTGTACCTCAATGAATTATATATTTTAAAATTGGGTATAACAAATTAGATATGATTTATTTATCTGTATGTAAGATCTTTACTGTGAAACAAATAAAGCACGAAGATAATGATTCCTGGAATTTATAAAATGTTCAAACGGATATAAATTTGTTAGTTTAGATTTGTTCAAAACAGCATTCATTTATAATAAAATATACCACAACAGTTTACTAAATTATATTCATTTAGCTAAATAAATTTCCTATTTAAGATGAATAATTTGAAGCTGAAGTAAAAGCTCATTTTAACCTTTTTTAAAAAAAAATTATTATAGCTATCAAATAGTATAAAAAATTTTCATTCATCTTTTTTAGAATTCATATACGAAGATATCATAATATATGACATCATCTCATAATATGCAGTTTAATAAGAATGTAAAACATAAGGAAACATAATAAAACAGAAAAGAAAATAAATTTTAGGAGAATAATACTTTACAGATTTCGATCAAAACCAATTTGATGTTTTGTACAGTAAAAAAGAGAAAAAAAGCTTTAATAATGACATACTGGAGGAAAAGGGAAGAAAGAAGCAGGAGGAATATTGTTGGCTCTGATGTAGCGATGTCGGTTTTAAGATTATTGACGTTGTTTTGTAGCATCATCGCCCGATTGCCAAGACACAAAACCGGATGCACTTACTAAATCTGCCAATCAAGAAATGGAGGGTACGAAAACAAATTGCATTTTTTTATATTATGATCTGTTATATTTATAGCAGAAATAAAATTGTTTAATAATCTAAATAGGCCGATAAAGAAAAGAAAAAGATATAGATGATAACAGAATATATTTACACATTCTGTTATCATAATTTTATATGATAAGTAAATAGTAACAGAATATTCATTAGATTTTATTACAATTGATTATTCTTATTATGGAATTTATTTATCATGATTTATCATTTGTGTATGATATATTTTTATTGATTACTTATCACATTTTTTCAAAAATTTATACTTAAAATAATATTTTAAGTTTTATTTTATTGGTTCTGTATACTTTCAAGGATGATGTTTTCTTCCTATAAATTTATGTTGAATAAAACGAATAAATTTAAAAGATGAATTCTAAGAATATTTAATTTAAATAGTGAATACGACTTGAAAACTAAAATGACATTTAAAATTATAGATATATGGCAATTTTACATTTATGATGTAGCTTTTTAGTAACTACTTTAGAATACTAAAAGTAGGCTTATAAGTATTAACAGAGAATATTTTAGAAAAAAGACCAATAAAAGATGTAACGCCAGATTAATGGAAGTTTGATCCTTAGTTATGAAACTTCCATTTCAAAATTCACAAAAGTCACGATAAAGTATTTTTCCTTAATATTATTATCTTATTTCCAATAAAATCTAAGCATAATATATTTTACTTTCTCCACATGAGAAGAGATACTGCTGTTGGTGATTATAATCCGTTTATCTTTCATATAATTTATAAATTATTGTTCACTATTACCTAACATCCTCCGAGTCATTTAATTGTTCTTATTGCAAATAAATTTTTCAACAAATTACAAGTATATAAAATCTTAGTCTTTTTTAATAAAATAAATTTATAAAAAACTTTTCATCAGCTTAAACAATTAACTGGATGCAATAAGTTGAAATATCCGTTGGTTACTGTATGCTTAAAATAACCTGTTGCTGATTTCCCTTATTTAAATATCTCATTGCTTGTATCTGACAAAACAGGAACATTAATTATGTAGCATTATAATTATGCTAGTGATATGGTTGATTCTAGTAGCTACGGTAATCATAAATGAGAAATATCTTGTCGTGGTCACAATTCCTAATATTTAATAGATTAGGAGTTTTTATCTTAATCAAATTTAATTTCTTGAGGAATACCAATGACATAATAATAGCATTTTCCTTACAGTGAAATTATAGACTTTTAAAATAAAACAATTTTATTTGGCACAAAAATACAAAGTAAAACTAAGTAAAAAAATCACAAATACAAAACATTATTTACTGTTTGGCTTTCCGCTGCGCTTACTTGACTTTGACCGCAACTGCGTCTATGTGATACTAAACCTAAAATTGAGATCTTAAAAATGTAGACGGAACACTTACGTTTATTTCGTATAAGATTACTTATCTCAAACGTCAAAGTAGTCAACACAACCTATTAGATAAATGCAATTTTCTATTGTAAATTAAAAACACTATGACTTATGTTGAAAAAATAATAATTGTGAAACCCTAAAATCACAGTTTAACTGACTTATATGTTGTAAGTTTTCAAGAAAAAGTATTTCAAAATAAATAAACATGTTTAAATTAAATTAAAATCAAAATTGTTCACGTAAGAAATAAATTAGTTCCAGTTATATGTAATTTTTAAGTTAAAATAATTTTTACGAAATTCCAAAACAAAATTTATGGAAATTTTGTGTTATTCCAATAAATTAAGCTAAGAAGCACACTGAGGAAGTCAGACTCCACACCAAATTACGGTTCAGTTGGAAAAGTGGAACAGCGCACCCCTTATTGCCAGCCTAGATGGTGTAAGACAACAACAGCAACAACGAGTGGTATGTAGTCCCCTATCAGTTTCATATTGCATTTATCTATCTTCTAACTATGGATTTCATTCTTACAGCGATCTAAATTAGAGTCAGATCTTCTTCAGTGACAAATCGAGATTTGACATGCAAAATTTTTCTCGTCGAGTTTTTATTCAAAAAGAGCTTAGGAGGCACCATAGTCTTGCAAATATCTGAAAGATCAATCACTTTGGTGGCATCGATACCCTTATTATGAGAAGCGATCATATTGAACGTGTGTATACTACTCCATATCTTTTTCTTTGTTCGTATGACCGCAGACTATTATTGGGATGAGATTTTCTTACACTACATTCAATTTTTTGAGAGCATTTATGTGAAAATCATACATTATTATGGATGATAACATTTAATCACACAGAATTTTACTTGTCAATATATGTTAGGAAAAAGATCCCTCACTGAATAGAGTGATCAGCACAATCTCTGGACTTCTACATACAGAATTTGCTTAGGATGCTGTTGTAAATACTATTGCAAATCAAAAAATGCAATCCAAGGGCTCTTCATGTGTTAAGTTCAGCGATATTGGAGGAATGGGATGAATATTTGAGGCTTTAGCACTACAAACATTAATAAGTTGCCTCATTGCTAGTATATCGATGTGTGATACTTGTATTGCTACACAAGATGACCTTGTATTCTAATAGGTGAAGCCATTAAAAATACATCATATGACATATAATATTTCGATCAATGTTTTTTTGTTTTACATATCAACCCGTATTTAATTTCTGAGAAACTTTTTAACTAACATTTTCTAGGATAAGATATTAGTAAGCTATATTTCCATGTACTGAAATTATTCTATTTTGATTAAATATTTTATTTTTTATGTTTATAACCTTTACCTTGGACACCAATGCAAAATGCTTTTCACTTTCAGATAATATAATCAAGAAAACTTCAATTACTATCTCTTATCTTATCAAGCTTGGTTTTTAGTTAAAATATCATTAATATCTTAATAGCAAAATGTCATATTATTATTTACCTGGATCTCAAACGTGTCATAATTGCATAAAAGTTCAAAATAAATTAAACGTAAATAACTTCTTTTATTATTCATGATTGAAATAAATCATCCCTAACTTGCGAGACAAGCCCCCAAAAGCAGCAGGAGGCTGAAGAGAAGGAGAGGGGTAACATCAACCGCATCTCCTATTCTTCTTATCAACAATGCCTTCTCCAATCGGAGATGATGATTCTAGGGTGCTTCATTATTTTCGACTCACTCTCAAATCAGAAACATTCTGTACTTCCTTAACTTTACGCCCCACTGCAGTTCTAATAAAATTGCTTCCTTCGTTTTCATTTTTATAACAATGGCTCCACAAGTCTTTGTACATTCCATATCAGGAGCATTATCGATGGGAAAATACAATGTTTTGCTCTGTAAAAGAAAAAAGAAAAAAAACCATGTTGCGTCTGCTAAAAATGATGAGTAGTTTAACAGTAACTGAATCACAAGTTTAGGGTAGTATTTACTAAACAAAATAATAATTATTTCTATTAAATTTTATTATTATTATATATTTTCAAATAAACTAAGCAATTCTAATTGTTCTGAATCGAATTTAATGATAATTTGGGTTCAGTTTAAAATTGGGTACCCTTTGGTTTTTGCGAAATATTTGGCAATAAATTTTAAGTTCTGGTAACCCTATCTTAATTTAACTTTTGTGTGTTGACCATCTTGTTTGTCAGATTTGGGCGGCAAATAAAATAGCCAAAAAAGTAAGAGGTACCCGATTGTTAACTTTTGCAGATAATTTTAGGAAGAAGGAAAGATTAATGATAATCAAGAGAAGAGGAAGATAGTAATACTTAAAAGTTACAATGATATATAAAAAAAATCATTACTTTTCCAGTTTAAGAAATTTGAAATTAAAAAATCTATAAATTCAAATAAAGCAAATTGCTACATTTTTCTGAAAACTGAAGAAAAATTTAAAAGTAAAGAAATAAAATTTTTCATTAATTGGTATGTGATTAAATTTAGTAAAACATTCATGAACTTAGTATTAAAAGAAAGCAATTTATTTTTGTTTTTACATACAGGAAATATGAGCACACCCAAATCTGATAGGTGATATTTTCCAAAACGAAGTATTTTAACTTTATTACCATATAGAAACAAGAAGGATACATATGTTTTAAGTGATTGTTACTTCCAGGTAATTTGATTGTTCAGATGAGTTAATAAAAAGGTGTGTTTACTAAATGGAGATTTCTTTATTTACTAGGAGTTTTTATAGATCTCACTATTTGCATCATTTAGAATCAATTATAGAATTATTTTCATAATATTTGTTAATACTTATGGGTTAAATAAAACAGTACATTTTCTTAAAGTACTCTAAGAGTGCACAATTATGTTAAGTTTCTGAGTGTATGTAAGGCAGTTGATATACAAACTAATTTGTTCGTGAATATAATTTTTCTCCAACTGACAATACAGAGAGAATTATCACCTTATGAGATAAAAATTTCGTCTGTTACTTCTACTTAGAAACAAAATATTGATGAAGAAAATACAATTTCTATATAAATGTATTTGAAAAGTTTTCTTTGTGATATTTCAGAAGTTCGTGAGGTCATCCAAAAGATATTTCCGAAGAGTATATCAAAATATTTTGGATTCATCAGCGAAAAGTATGTATACAGGCATATATATTTTCTTAAACCTGTTTTTTCGCGTAAAGTAAATCATTTTACAGATGACACGCGCTAACACACCGTACAGCGAAATACTTTATTTACAATCAAAATGAACATCACTTTTTAAGTGGCTGAAACTAAAATAGATTTTCCGAAGGCAAGCAACTCTCTCTTCTCAATTTCAAAAACCTGTTGAATCTATGCCATAGATTGAATATTTGCTTAATCCATAACACTAGGAATTAATTAGCAGCTATCTGCAAATAATGATCATCTGTGACATTTGCAACTCTATTTTTTTTTTCGTTTATAATACTAAGGCAAATTTTGATCTCAGGAAATATAATCCACATTTGCGAAATTCAAAACGACTCGCCAATCTTTTGATACATCGAATAGAATTTGCCGCACTTCGATCTTATTAAAGAATCACCTTCGTTTTCATTCGTAAATGATCATACTAATAAAATTTACTGTTAAGATTTATAATATACACTTCTAGAAAAAAGTAGGACAGTCTTATTTTCTAAATTAAGCTCTAACTTTTAACGCAATTAATGTAATTTTTCTTTTTTATTTTATTAAGCAAATTTTTCTTTTATTTTCAGTGAATGAGTTTTATTTACCACAAAGAAAATATTATAAAATGGTACTTAAGGATTTTTAGCCTGTGAAAAAAGTAGAACACCAGCAAAGATATTCTCATTTTGAAATCTGTAGCAGTTTAATATGTTGAAAACATTGTTCCTTTAAACTGTCTTTCTTTCAAAAGATATATTTTCTTGAAAAAATTCTCAATTTTGTACAGATAAAATGCCTAAGGGAAACCTTTAAATAAATTTCAAAAAGGCCAAATTGTGGTATGTAATGATGTGGGCAAAAGTCTAAGAAATTTGTAAGCACCTACACATCAGTCCAAACGCTGTTTCTAACTTCTTGAAAAATCTAAAGAGTCAGAGAAAAGCAAAGATTGGCAGGCTTAAAAAATTTACTGTACGTAATCAAAATATTTTTAAAGAACTTAAAAAAAAGCGTGGAAGCATTTGAAAAGCACAAGATCCATCTATCTTCACACATGTAACCAGAAGAATGCTTTACAACTGCATTATATGATCGGGTGCGTTCATACTTAAGAAAAGAAAGCCTCATTCTAAATGGAACGAAAGATACATTGAGCAGCGGCTACATTGGATCAAAGAGTCTTGTCTTGGAACTCCGAATCGACTTCAGTTGTTTTTTCTGATGAAAAAATTCAATTTTGATGACCCAGATGGTGGTGAATATTATTGGCATTGTCTAGGTACACAAGAAGAAACATCTTTTACCTGACAGTTAGGAGGAGGTAGTTTAAAGGTTTGAACATCAGTTGACTGCGTTGAAAAGACCAATCTAGTGTTTCTGGATGAAAGATAGAAACATACAGATTGCATCCAAATTTTAAATTCTGAGTTTCTTCCCTATAGCGCTGAAATAGGCGGAGAAAATTAGATATTTCAGCAATATGCAGCATCAATTCACATGGGCAATGGTGTTGAAATTTGGTTTGGAACAAATAGTGTTCGAGTTTTGCCATAGCCAGTTAAAAGTACAGACCTCAATATTGTTTAAAATATATGGTCAGTTACTGTTTGGCGTGTTTACGCCAAAGGCAAGCAAAATGAATCTTTGATTAAACTTCGAGGAGCTTTGATTTATTTTTCGGACAATTTTTGTAAAACCAAAATTCAAGACTTGTATGATTCAATGGCAAATAGAGTCTTTGAAGTAGTTAAAGCAAATGACATAATTATTTATTAACAAAACTTTTACTTTTATTATTTAGAAGTGTCCCACTTTTTTTACACATGATCTGAATAAAGTTATGTGAATAAAATTAAGAGTATGATGTGAATAAAATTAATTTTTAATTATAATAAGCTAGTAGTTTTTTAGTTCATGTTACATGTATAGTTATCTGATTGTATATACGTTTTTAAAAGTGCTTTAATGAAATTATTTTGTAGAAATTAAAAGAGTTTTTTTCGTATTTGAAAAAACCCTAGTATCCTCTTTTTTCCAGCAGTGTATAATTATCTTACAATTTTCCACAATCTTCTTACTCGTTAATACTTTTAAAATATCCCTTTGGCCATGTATCACTGAATACAAATGATAATACCTATATAAATTTACACCTTTTTTCCTTGGATAGTGTTAGTGCCTTCACATAATTCATAATTTTTCAGAAAAAAGTTAAAATTTTTATACCTCATTGGTTTATTTCCTAGTTTTTCCACAAATTTTAAAATCAATTAAAAATTATTAATTTTTTGTATAATTTATAATAAAATTAAATTGACAGTGATTGAACTTAATAACTCCTTAATCAATGTCCTTCAATTTTTTTATGGTTTCATTTTCTTTATAACATTATTTTTCTAAACTGTCAGTACATCTTATGACAGAAGTAATGAAAACATATTTAAGTTTCTTAAAAGTTAATAACTAATATGCTAAAGTAAAAAAAAATTAACTTAACATTTGAAATACATAATTTAATATTGTTTTACTATAAAACTCCGATATAATTTTGACTAAGCAAAAATCTATATTCACCTTGAAACTTTAAGCAGATTCAAAATTAATGTAATGGTCTTAATGTAATGCTAATTTTTCATAGGCTATTCAAATTTCAGATAAAATAATAGTTTGCGTTTACTAAACATTTTAATTAAAGACATAAACATTAATAAACATTTTAATGAAAAGAAACTTATTTGTAATTTATAAAAGGATCTCTTTTTACCCAAATTTAATTACTACATTGTTACATGCACAATGCAATTTCTATAATATGTTTTGAATCCTATGATTTTCTGTGATACATATTTATATAACACATATTTTGTTATAACTTAAATATATTAAGATGAAAATAATTATTTTAAAGCTGTTATTGTGCATATGACATTCATTATGATAAAAAAAAATATGATCTTTCCAGATTTATTATTATTATTATTAAAAAGTAAAAAAAGAAAAATTTATATTTTTTCTTTTACAAATTTATTGTAATAATTTATATTACTTAAAACGCATTTCTCTGAATCAATTTCCTGATATATATAATGCAGCTCATTAAATTCATAAACTGGAAACATATATCACTTAGACTTAAAGATTAAGCACCTTGAACAAAAATTTCTTTTTTGTGACGGCACAAGAATTACTGTATTTATTCATAATGTGATATAGCCTTAAAAATTATCCCAATTGTACAAATGTCTTCCAAACACAAAAATTTAACATTTTGATAATTTTTTGTTCCTTCTCTGTGCATTTCTCTAAGAACATCTTCAAGATAAATTCTTCCCAAATGCTAATTAATGTATCATATTTTAGCTATAATGCAAATGAAAGATGACAAAAGCAAAAGTAAACTTAAATTTGAAGAAAAAAAGTCGCAAAAATACGATTCAAAAGAAATTTTTGAATGTATTTTTCTATTTTAAAGTTCTTTGTTCAGTAGTTTTTGCTTTTTTTCTGGTGTCTGTTAATAGTAAAAACAAATAAACTGCTCTTATTAATTTAAAACAATCTAAATGAATAAAAATTTTACCAACTTTTTCTCCTCTTTTATTCTCAAATTAAAGAGGATTTTCGCTCGCACATTCAAAAGAAAAATCTTCATTATAACAATAGAAGTCTGACTTTTTCCTATCAGATGGAGAAAAAAAAAGAATATATAAATATTCCATGTGAGTCACGTGACTAAGAGGCGTCTAGCGACTGTCTTTTGGAACCCTGTATCACGTGACCAGATGCTTCACTTCCGCACTTCCGGTGATACTCCATCCTCTTCATTATGTCTCTCCGTTACTTCCGGCGGGAGCGGCGTTTGAATTTTAACTGCCTTGTTAATTCTCATCCTTCATCTTCCCTCCCACCCCTCTCACCGTAACTAATGGATGAATCCGCCCCCTCTTCCAACCCGGAACAATTCTCCCCCGATTCTTTTCTCCTTTCAACACAATTCACTTCTTTCATTTCTTTCACCAATTGTTGTTCACTTTTACATACTCTTTATTTAATTTTTTTTCATTAATTCCTCTTTGTTCGTTTTTGATTTTTCTTCCACTTTGCTTTTTATCTTATTTTTCTTTTTTTATACTTACTATAAGAGTTATGCTATGTCATATAACATCGATATGATATTCATAAAATAAAAGTTAATTTCCCTTCAAAATAATTTCATATCAATATATTGTAGACAATTTTAACGTTCTGTTATTGTTAAAACAATGTACTGTGTTTTTCCCATCAACGAATCTGCAATTTTTGTAAAATACACAGTTCAACATCAATATAGTAATGGTGTCATTAGAAATCCTACGTCATTCCAAAATACTATTTGTTGTTGTTGTTGTTACTAATGACACTTGGACAAGCCAAGCTCGCTATGCCTCGGCTATGCGAATTTAAAACAATTGGGAGCGTCTTTCGTTTTAATCAGAGCACCATGGAGGTGAAAGTACGACTTTTGCTCTTCAAATCCTCCAACAGATGGCAGCATCATAGGATCTACTCTCTCAATTTTGGCATTGATCTGAAGGGGAGTAAATTTCTCCAGGCCATTGCACCCATGGTAACTGCTCAACGACCGACCGCAGGACTTTCGATTCCACAGATTTAACGAGCACTTATACCTCATGTACTCGGTGGGTCTTTGGCGGCATTGGGAATCGAACCCCCCCACTTCAGGATGGAAGGCTGATACCCTAACCATTAGGCTACCACGGCTTAGGAGTTCTTTGGTACAATTTGTAAAAACACATTATAGCCTGTATAATACTGATTAACTTTTTGGCATGTCAAGTATTTTTATTCCTATAAATATATTCAATTTAACCTCAAAATTTTGGAAAATAAAAAGCTAACCTGTTTGTTTTCTTTCCTTAGAAAAAATGATAGATGATTTCCTTTATTTCAAAAAATAATGATATCTTTTTAGAAAAGTGTTAATAAAAATCATAAGAAAAAAATCAATTCTAAGTTATGTATGTTATATAAAATGATATCACATCATACACATGATTAAATATACATTAAGAATAGGTTTCACATTTGTTATCAAATTAGCTGAATGAAAATAGCTGCAACTGAGTATAGCTTCTTATTTTCACTCTATTACTACACATTCCTCATTATATATTGTTAAACGTAATTGCCTTCTTAATTCCTTTTTGTATATTTTACACTCTCAATCATCTGAAGTCATATCGTCTACTAAATATTTTTTAAACAAAATATCAAGTTATTAAAAAAGAAGTAATTATTAAAATTAAATAAATTTTAATCTTTATAGATAAAAAAATATGACAAGCTAAATTCAGCAAATAATACGGATAGGAGAAGTATTTCTACATTGACTTGCTAGGCATGTGTTCGAAACTTAACAAAGCTAGTATAAAACCAAATCAAAAAGAGTTTTTAAGATTTCTATTAGCTTTTAATCCCACCGTCTCATAAACTTATAAAACGTCCTTAACAAGAAATGGTTACTTACTTTGAAACAATGTTTTTGAGAGCAGGCATTCTATAATAAATATTTCATATCTTCTTGTTGCGGATACGCATTATATATATATATATATATATATATATATATATATATATATATATATATATATATATATATATATTTATATATATACTATATATATATATATATATATATATATATATATATATATATATATATATATATATATATATATATATATATATATATATATATATATATATATATATATATATATATATATATATATATATATATATATATATATATATATATATATATAATGTATTTATTATCATTTATAGGTTATACATTATTATACAAAATTATGCAGGAAATAAAAAAACATACTCAGTTGTATCATAATGTAAAATGTAAAATGAATTTATAAAAACAAAAGTTCCGGTTCTTATAGATTTCTGATTATTTTATAGAACCACAGTAATAACATCAGGAAAGGTGTTTTATATATATATATATATATATATATATATATATATATATATATATATATATATATATATATATATAAGGTTCAATGTTGAATGTGGAAAGTAATTACTTCAATTCATGGCCTATCGAAGAGCACCCTGCTGAAAAGACCTATGCACCCTGAGTTTCAAATAGTTTAAAATCCCTCCGTTGCTGTGTGATGAAGAGAAGAATTTCAACTCAGGTGTAATCTTACACTGGTATATATAATTAGGACCGCAGTGACTGGGTTGGTTAGGGCGTCGATCGCTATCGGAAGGAAGTGAGTTCGAATCCCAACTTAACCGAAGATCCGCCGTGTTCACTAAAGGTGGCTAGGGCACGTTAAAATTGAGTGTGGTCGCAATGTCTTCCAAGTAAAATGATACATCTGGGGGTGATAGGCCAAGTATTGAGAGTTTTCTGCTTGGTACCTGCTTCAAAATCACGAAGACTCTCCCGGCTGCTTCTATCTAACTGGTAGAATCCAACTTGGGGCTAGGTACAGAGAATCATGCTGCTGCAACAACAACTAGTACATAATTGTCAAGGGACCATGGTTAAAAATTAAAGGCCAGTTAACTGTCTTTAGTAAGTCCAGTCAGCAGAAATAATAAGACAGAAAATCTCACCATTTTGTACTTATAAGTTGATTTTCTGTTGCCACTTCATATTATACAGGTATAAATATGTCATGTACTACATAGAGACTTCCTCGTCTTGGTGAAATTGTTTTTAAGGTATTATCAAAGAGAGGCAGGTATTTAAAAGTAAATTTTATCCCCAATTTTATCGTGTGAAGACCAACTATAACATCTGTAGCACATCTTGTCGGTAGGATAGCTCTATAAAAAAGCCCAGAGAAAATGTAAACCCCTAAATAGGGTACAGCATATTGGTCACTCATTTCTAGAGAATAGTAACCGGTTAGTTCAAAATTCCTTAATCCCATTTAGTTATGTTCATGGTGTCAGTTACATTTTGAAACTCCGCAATAGGTGTGGTATAACCTATACATTTGTTACAATAAAAAGTACTAAGTACATGATACGAAAAACAATATATATATATATATATATATATATATATATATATATATATATATATATATATATATATATATATATATATATATATATATATATATATATATATATATATATATATATATATATATATATATATATATATATATATATATATATATATATATATATATATATATATATATATATATATATATATATATATATATATATATATATATATATATATATATATATATATATATATATATATATATATATATATATAAAATACCCCAACCTATTCATAATGATATGAGGAGACGCAACAAATGATTCCGCGTAGGAGTGGTAGTAAATCCCGTGGTTAAACAGCCTCAGAAGAAACAAATGACTCACCAGAAATCGGTGGGCGATAAATCATTACGCGCGTTGAGAGGAAGAGAGATTCCTCCTCATGCAGATTACCCTCTCGAGTGTATTTGTTTCCCTCCTTTAATGAGAGAGAGCTTCCTCTTTTTATCACTCGTTACGGGAGTGTGAGGAGGAAAATACAACAAAAGGCGATTTTGTCCGCTCTGCGGACATAAGGATAATCAAATATCGTCTGCAACATAGCTCTTCACTTCAGATCCTCCCCCACAAAAAAGGAGCAGACAATGGCTCATCTTCAAGCTCACTAACAATGCAATAATCGGTCCTAATCCATTCCATGGGGAGCAATCAGTGCGCATTGTTGCTCTGGATTAGACTAACTTATCTCGGTATTATCGCGTACACTTTAATACGCTTATAAAGAAAGATGGAAAGTGGTATTGGAAGCGCCCTCTGGAAGAGCGGAAGTTTTTGCGGGATTTGGAAGATTATACTCATATAAACCGGGAAGATGAAAAAGCAATGATGGTATTTTTAATAAAAAATATTAAGCGTACAATTAATGAAACCATACAATATTGATGCGCATTCTTTGAATTGAAATAAAATAAACAATATGTATGTAGTCCTTTCTTTTTGTTGTCCATGAAACCATAATTCACTATAAGTTCTTTTATTAAAATATTAGACTTTTCACTAGTCTGACATTAAAATATAAGACACTATGTTGTGTTCATCCGACTATTTCAACTTTGAATAAGCAGAAACAGGCAGCCAATAAAGTGAAAATAAAATATATAATCATTTTAAGCATTTAGAAACTTAATGTTGAGAAAAATTAGGGTTACATTTACATGTAGCATTAAATAGAATAAAAAATTATTAATGTAGGTATTCAGTTTTATATTCTATATGCATAAACTTAAATAATAATTTTAAATTCTTTCAATTTAAAATTCATATTTTTTATTAAAAACATTAACAATTGCTATATATAATACTTTCCATATTTCGTATTAATATTTATACAATAATAAACAACAAAAATTGTACACAGAATTATAGAAATCTACATGCAATTTGACTAAAATTTGTATGTACAAATCCTAATTTCAAATTATAGCTGTTAGCTGTTAATAATACTTAAAAATCATTGTTGATATAGAAACAATCATCTATGAAATTTATATAATACTTCTTTCTCAATTACGTTTTTTATTTTATTAATATTGTTCCATTATTATATATTTTGTTAAGTAAAATAGAATTCAAAAACTAACATTTATCAGTGAGTAAGAAATTTTATTATGATTGGTATTTACTATAACTATATCTATTATTGTACAATTATATTTTCTAATAATTAAATCAGTAATTCTAAATGTTCTAAATATTGTATAGCTAATTTATTTTATGCTTTCGTTTTCAAATTATAATTTAATAGTGGTACTCACAAGTAATGAATATCAATTGAAGCAGTAATTTACTTCCATTTGTGAGTGGGTGGAAATTATATACTTAATTTAGAAAACATGTATCACAAAACCAACATCAAATTTTGTTCCCTAAATTAAATATCTTGATAGAATTAAATATCAATTATTCCGTTTAATAGAATTTTTCTTGATATTCAAGATCTCTTTTTATGAGTCACAAATCGTTATTAATTATTTGCACATAAAACTCATACAAATTACTTTACATATATAAATGTATTTTCTAGAGCATAGTAATTATATTTATGTTTAAATATTTAGAAT
The DNA here is from genome assembly GCA_037975125.1 of Latrodectus hesperus. Classification (NCBI taxonomy): domain Eukaryota; kingdom Metazoa; phylum Arthropoda; class Arachnida; order Araneae; family Theridiidae; genus Latrodectus; species Latrodectus hesperus. The sequence continues at coordinate 102,439,535 of CM075850.1, read as the reverse complement.
ATAGTTAATATGATACTAATTATTAAAAAAATAGATGTTAATGTTGTTGTTGTCGTATACCAGCTAGGCTGGCAATATGGGATGCGCTGCTCCACTTTTCCAACTGAACGATTTTAGGTGTGGAGTCCGACTTCCTCACACATGCCATTGAAACCCGTTTATAGGGTAGACAACCATTCACAGCCCATTCATACAAGGAAATGACAAAGACAGGATAGATAGAAAGTAGATCCATGCCCGAACCGGGATTCGAACCCAGGACCTATCTATCCGCAGTCAGGTACGCTGACCACTAGACAGGTTGGTCGGTAATAGATGTTAATGAAAGAATGAAAGAAGATCAATAAAACGTACGCTTTCAATTTTATAAAATATTAAACTATACGAAACTTGTTCGTATAATTTTGGGTTAAAGTAAGCAATTTAAATGTATAGCAGGAAAATCTTTTGTTTTTATGTTCTTTATCGATTACAAAGTTTAAATATTTGCTACTTATTAATGTGTTTTCATAGTAATTATTAAGTACATGCATATAAATCTCACCGTCGCTTAGCAATAGCAAAACCTCTCTTCAGAAAAATGATTCTGGGCTCAATTCCAGCCATCATTGAACAACGGCAAACAGAAGTTGCATTTCTACTTTTTGCATGTTCATCTGTGGGGAGGGGGGATTGGAATTTTTCTAAATTTTTTTCCACTGCGACATGTGAATATATTCCTCTATTTTATAAAATGTGTTTCCAAAATGCAATTTATGCATAGTAAAATGTCTAACGCATTGTCAAAGCCTGATATATGAAACATGGTAAGTTTAAGAGAATTAACTCACACTCTCTCATCCAAAATATATGTTAAAAAAACAGTGAAATATTTTAATCGTACCATATAGTTCTAGTTTTCTAACTATTATTTTATTTTATAGCATAATTATTAAATCGTTTCTTTTCTTAGTAGAAAAATAATGCTATTCTAGATAATTTAAAATTTCACTCCACAAAAAATTGCATTATATGTAATAAAAAAATTAGTAAAATAATTACATAAAGAAAAATTATTATTTTCAAACGTATTATTTTCATACTGAGCAGGTACATACTTACTGAGCAGGACAATATTTCACTCTCGGCCAAAAATTATCAGGTACTAAGATTATTTAATTCAATTGTCCTCTCATTTATAATCAGGTAAAGTCTAATGCTACTTCCTTAATGCCAAAAATTTGGAAAAAGAGACAATTTCAAACATCTATATCTTCGGCTGTAACTATAGTCAAAAACCGAAGACAAGGTTTTGATGATAAAAATGTAAAACTAGAAAGTGTGGCTAAGTGCCAAAATAATACGTGGACTAAATTTTTATAGTGGTTTACTCTCACAATTTATTTTATTTTTAAATTAATAATTTTTGTTAAATGAGATAATCATCAAGTTTTAAAAGCAAATGAAATGTTAGTAGTTAATTTTCAGAACTATTAATTATTTTTCTTTTTGAAAACTGTTTTCCTTTTTATTTCTAAGTATATTTCATATAAATAAATAGTTCATAATAATGAAATATATTTTAGTGTACCAAACTTTAAGTAAATTAAAACTATATATACATATATCCTGAAAAAACAAATATACATTTTTCCTATATCACTAAAATTAGAGCCAGACTTAGCCTAATTAGGGATTAGGGAAAAAAACTTCTTTGAAGGCTCCGTCGTCTGCTTCACAACAACAAACTTTCTATTCGATTGGGAAAACAATTGTATTTGATTGATTAAAATAAACTTCAAATTCGATTTTTGGGGCCCTTCTGATGTAGAAGAGCAGGGCAACTGCCCCATATGTTCCTACCTTAGTCAGGTTCTGACTAAAGGTACTCAAATTAATTTGGAATTACTTATTTCAAAAAGAATGGATATAAGAAAATTTTTCACAAAAGTAAATTCTAATTATAAATATTAGTCGGGTCATATAAATAATTAGAAAGAGTAAAATTTCTTCACTCCGTTAATTCCCCTCTAACACAAATTGGTATTTTTATATTTATGAAACCAATATCATTATTTGACATCATATCATACAATTTTTAAATACACCAGACCAGTGTGGGTGGGAGGAAGTTACTCAACATGTTGCTCATTTTACTAAAACTAAAAAATACATTTTACTAACTTTATTGAGTTATTTCCCATATATATATTTTTTCATAACAATGAATACTCATGTATTTATTCATTGTTTTAAAAGATCATTTAAATCATTGTGCAAACTTATTCACAAATATATTAAATATTTTCTGAAAAGTTTAAAATAATTCAGAAATGAAAGTAAATCGAAAGATTTAAAAATGTATTCAAATTCAAAAAATAAAAAGCAAATAAAATGAAGTAAAGGATTAGTCGAAAAATCAAGTAATCTTTTTTTCGCCAAATCATTTCTTTATATTTCATTTTATTTAAAACTAAATCCATTCTAAGGCCAAAATGTTTATTTCCATCATTAAAACCCTTTTCATTCATAAAAAAATAATTGATGATTTAGAAGAAACCGATTTCAATAAATATCCTTGAAACTAAATCTGGCAACATTTTTTTTAAACTCTAATCCAATATCAGGAAGAAAAATTTTAAAAAATCGCCTTCTCGTTTCGGGTCTATTAGTCATCGCAAATGTGTCCAGAAATGTATTCTATTATTACAGAAGTACAGACGCACATTATCTGTTTTAAATATTTCCTCAAAAGAAGGCGAACAAAAAGTAATAAATAAATAAAATTCACATTTTTCCTTACGTTCCGTCCCAGAGTTACGATGAAAACGATTATATCGATTTCACATTATCGGCTTTTGAAATGCCAAGGCTAGAAATGGGAAGGATTGAAAAAGCAATAAAAGCGATTAAAAAAGTGCTTTTCCATGTAGTAGAAATACGTCATTTTAAGTGTGTGTTTTAAGACATAGTGAGTGATTTAGTATAATTTATATTTGTCACATAGTTCATGTTAGATCTTTTCAGTGATTTTTATAATAAGCTGATTCAGTGAATATAAAAGCTGATACCAAAATAACAGATTTTTGTTAATTTTGGTATCAGCTTTTAAATTACTGAAACATAGAAAACATGAAGAACTTGTCTGTTATAATATTCTAGTGACCATAATATTTGACATAAATTAAATAAAATATTTGGAATATTTAATTAAATATTGTGTCTGGTGGTAATGGGTAAATCAAAACCGCCTAAAGTGCAACTATAATTTAAAGTTTAAAATTAGATTACACACAATTACAATACACGAACAATAAATTAAAAATGGTGACAAAACACATCTTAACAGTTTGAATCCAAAAGCTTAACTAACAGTATTTCCTTATCTTCACTAGAGACGCTCTCTGACAGTTCAGAAGGAAGAGGAAGAGAGAGTGTCACAGGGCAGATTTAAGTGTAACTATAATTTAATATTCAAAGTTAGGCTACGCATAATTATAAAATAGAAATAAGAAGTTAAAAATGGTGACAAAACACATCTTAACAGTTCGAATCCAAAAGCTTAACTAACAGTATTTCCTTATCTTCACTAGAGACGCTCTCTGACAGTTCAGAAGGAAGAGGAAGAGAGAGAGTGTCACAGGGCAGATTTAAGTGAAACTATAATTTAATATTCAAAGTTAGGCTACGCATAATTATAAAATAGAAACAAGAAATTAAAAATGGTGACAAAACACATCATAACAGTTCGAATCCAAAAGCTTAACTAACAGTATTTCCTTATCTTCACTATAGACGCTCTCTGACAGTTCAGAAGGAAGAGGAAGAGAGAGAGTGTCACAGGGCAGATTTAAGTGTAACTATAATTTAATATTCAAAGTTAGGCTACGCATAATTATAAAATAGAAACAAGAAATTAAAAATGGTGACAAAACACATCATAACAGTTCGAATCCAAAAGCTTAACTAACAGTATTTCCTTATCTTCACTATAGACGCTCTCTGACAGTTCAGAAGGAAGAGGAAGAGAGAGAGTGTCACAGGGCAGATTTAAGTGTAACTATAATTTAATATTCAAAGTTAGGCTACGCATAATTATAAAATAGAAACAAGAAATTAAAAATGGTGACAAAACACATCATAACAGTTCGAATCCAAAAGCTTAACTAACAGTATTTCCTTATCTTCACTATAGACGCTCTCTGACAGTTCAGAAGGAAGAGGAAGAGAGAGAGTGTCACAGGGCAGATTTAAGTGTAACTATAATTTAATATTCAAAGTTAGGCTACGCATAATTATAAAATAGAAACAAGAAATTAAAAATGGTGACAAAACACATCATAACAGTTCGAATCCAAAAGCTTAACTAACAGTATTTCCTTATCTTCACTATAGACGCTCTCTGACAGTTCAGAAGGAAGAGGAAGAGAGAGAGTGTCACAGGGCAGATTTAAGTGTAACTATAATTTAATATTCAAAGTTAGGCTACGCATAATTATAAAATAGAAACAAGAAATTAAAAATGGTGACAAAACACATCATAACAGTTCGAATCCAAAAGCTTAACTAACAGTATTTCCTTATCTTCACTAAAGACGCTCTCTGACAGTTCAGAAGGAAGAGGAAGAGAGAGAGTGTCACAGGGCAGATTTAAGTGAAACTATAATTTAATATTCAAAGTTAGGCTACGCATAATTATAAAATAGAAACAAGAAGTTAAAAATGGTGACAAAACACATCATAACAGTTCGAATCCAAAAGCTTAACTAACAGTATTTCCTTATCTTCACTAGAGACGCTCTCTGACAGTTCAGAAGGAAGAGGAAGAGAGAGAGTGTCACAGGGCAGATTTAAGTGAAACTATAATTTAATATTCAAAGTTAGGCTACGCATAATTATAAAATAGAAACAAGAAATTAAAAATGGTGACAAAACACATCATAACAGTTTGAATCCAAAAAGCTTAACTAATAATCTCTCCTTACCCTCGCTAGGGGCGCTGTCAGACAATGCAGAAGAAAGGTAGAGAGAGAGTAAAGTGTCACAGTAAAAATTAATTAAATATAAACTTTAATTAAAATATATAGTAATCAGAAGCATTGAATAATTAAAGATCTCTTGAAAAAGGGAAAAATAACTAAGAAATATTTAATTGAATAACTTAAATCAATATTTTATATTTATCGTATTTAAATAACAACAAATGAAAAGAAACCTGGCACTATAGTCTATGTAGGACCATGGCCTCCCAAACAATTCGATTCTAAAAAAATTCTGTCTGGTGCCTTAGTTTTTCAATTTGTTAGTTTCAAGTTCTTGAGATCCTTTTCAACCTCTTTGGGCCGCCTTTTCTATGGTCTTCCTCGTTTTCTCTGACCTTGACACTGATGGAACTTTTGCTATTTCTTACTTTTATCTCCTTTGGATCATATTTGCATTAACATCAAAAAAAATTATAAATTTTTGTAAAGCACATGAAAATTGAATACACATTTTAATATCTCTTATGCAAGTTGTTCTTTCTCAACTAAATATTTTTTAAGAATTTGGCACATTAATAAAAAATAAGTAGATAATTTAATATATAAGAAAACTATATATATATATATATATATATATATATATATATATATAATATTAATTAGATGAATGAAATATTAATTAAGAAATTTCCATAAATAAATAAAAAAAAGTCATGCACACAAAAAATTAGATTGAATGAAAAATATAAAAATAGAATAAAAATATTGTACTAAGAGGAAATAACTGGTTTTTCTGAAATTTATAACAAAGTTTATAGAGAGTTAATTCAATGTATTTATCATTCCTTAATAATAATCTCCTATGACTTTAAAAATTTAAAAATTTTAGCATAAATATACATTACTTAACAACACGTAGATTTATCATTATAAAGGGTTTTAATTTTTAGAAAATTTGATTTAAAAGTTGTTCTTAAATATTTTGGTATATAATTCCCCTCTTTTTCTGTTCAACAACTCTTGATGAATTTCGGTTTTCTGCGCTATGCAGAGTTTCACAATGCTTTCTCAACAGATTTCTTTTCACAGTTCTTTATTCCATTTTATTTCAGATCTTCTTCAACTAAGTCCGACCATATCAGGTATTGTCTTCTTTTTGTGCTATTTATGTATAATTTTCTTTGGTATATATTTCACTTTCATTCTTTTCATGTGTTATCCATTATATCTTTTAGTTATGATGAATGTTAGTTTTTTCACTAGATGACTCTCTTAGCTCAAGATTAAAACTTCCTCTCTTGCATGAGAGGGAATAAAAGGACGAAATCGGTAACATAAAAATTTTAAAATTTAGTGTTATCATTCAAATTCTAAAATAATTTAAGGATATATTCGTTATTTTTAAATCAGTCAATATATAATTTATTCCAATAATTTCCTCAGTAAAAAATTAATCACAGTATTTTAAGGTTAAATTTATAGTATTCAAAAGTTACAATATTAAAAATTTTTTAACATTTACGAAAATTAAATTAATCAAACATATTTTTGTAAACAATCAAATATATGTTTTTAAACTTAATACGATACATCTTAACAGATAAATAAGCTTCAAAAAGTTAATAGATACAATTTTACATAATTCATTTAACTTAAAAAAAGTAATAAAATAATATAATTTACCAGATGAAATGAATTCTTTTTTTTAAATATTACTCATATCTCCATCTAAGCATTTTAATACCTCTGAATAATTCCCTAATATATAAGAACATCAAAATTTATGAGTAAAATAGAGTATGAGTGACAAACAAAAGCCATATTGCTTGCAGTTATTCAATCAGGCTATAGCAGCTGACTCAGGAATTTATCAGGAATGTTTTGTTATATCACTTTCCCTTCAATGTATAAGCCACAAAAGAGATTTTATAGTTTTGAAGGGAAAAAATTAATGACAGACAGCCAAGTGAAACATTTAAAGCTAGATTTTTTTAAAAAACCTTCAAATGTCATATCTCATCTTAAGCTATCTGCTGTTCTCATCTGTGCGTCCATCTTCAATTCAGGATAGGGAAGGGCAGCAGAAACTGTCCCCACTCCCCCGATTTCAAGGAAAGGAAAGAAATAAAAATAAAGAATTGTTTTACTCGGCTTTAAAGTGATTTATTTTCATGATAAGGCCTAGAAACAGAGACTACAAACGGAAAAGTAACAACAGTAAAAGAGAAATTTTCGCGCCGCACCATCTTGTTTATTTTTTCTTGGTCAGAGAGAAAATAATGGACGGTTTCTTCGCTATCAATCAAAAAAATTTTTTTCCTTCTCCTCAAAATGAAGGAAAAAACTTTCTTTTCTTCCTTTTTTTATTTAAAGAAGGGAAAGTATCTCATATGTGTTATTGGTGAACAAAAGAAAAAGTATCGCTTTATTAATTCTAAGTAGAAGCTTATAGAAAAGAAAAAGCTTACTTTTTAGATGAAAAAAAAGATCATGAAAGACTTCTGCTCTTTAAAATTTACTTTAGTATGCTAACAAATTAATTTAAATTATACATTCAGAACTAAAAATTTAATTATTCAGTAATATTCTTTCAGTTTCTAATCTTCTTTTAACATCAAGTTTGCTTATAGAAATAATTTTATAAATATCTTAACCAATGACATACGATTTTGTTATTGCTTTTCTCTGAATTTGACATTTACTTCCAAATCTATTTTTAAATTCAGTTTAGGAATCAAATTCATTTCTTCTTTCTTTTTTCTCTTTTTTGTAATAATTATTAATTAAATATTGTATAGTGGGAAAATGTTAGAATATATCTTATTTAATTTTTTCACCTCTCGTATATTCTGCTGAAACAGTAGGAATCTAAGTCATTTTGAAGTATTTTTATGCTTGAAATATAGTTTAGTTTAATAACACAGAAATGTAATTTCATGTAGAAGTTTCACTAATTGTAGTCAAAGAAGATATCTAAGAGAAGATAAAATTGTAGTTGAAGAGGATATCTTGTGAGTGAAATTTCTTAAAAATAAATTGTATCTTTAAGAAAACTATTTGAAAAAATCTTATTTTCATAATCTTAGCTCTTACATACAATATTTTTAAAAAAATTTGAACAAACTTTAGTAATAATCACTTTTTATTACGTTACCTCAATATAAAATCCTTTTTTATTTGACTTCAAAGTGCAATATTATAGCAAATATGATTGGTGTACGTGTCTTGCAATACCAAGTTTTTATTTAATCCATATATTATAAAAACAGAAAACTTAGCAAATCACTTTAGTCACAACACATTATTTTTCAAAATTAGGTTAATTGATGAGAAAATCATCAAAAAAAGCTATTCAATTCAATGTCTATTAATTATTCTTTCATATATTTATTACGAAAACTTTCGCGATGTTGGGTAGTTATTTGTTCTAGCTGAAATTAGTCAAAAAACACTAACAACATTATTTTTCTGTAATTATTTCCCAATATTATCATCTGGTGAGATATTTATGAATTTCATCAAAATAAATTGATTAATATTCACAAACAATAAATATTTGATTTAATAATTGAATGTTAAAATTTTGTAAAAAACAATATTTGAAAGAGTTTCAGAATTTATGAGAACAAATTATGAAAAAAATTTTATTGATAAGAAAGTTTGCGTTTAAATGCAATCATATAGGTAAGAGAAAGAGCAAAAATTTATGATTATTCATTTTGTGGTGCTAAAATATTTTATTTTTGGTAACTATCATATTCACCAAGAATTTCAACGAGAAAATAAACAAAATTTTTACAAATTAATTGATTAAAATAAATTGTATTGAAAATTTTAGAAATTATGGTTTAACCTTTAGAAATCGTATGCACTGGAATAAAAATTTATGATGTGTTGTTATTGTTGTTACTTATGACACTTGGACAAGCCAAGCTTACTTGCCATTGGCTATGCGAATTTAAATCAGTAGGGTGCGACTTTCATTTTAACCAGAGCACCATGAAGGTGCTCAGGTTAGTACGACTTTGCTCTAAACTTCTCCGATAGATGGCACCACCAGAGAATCCACTCCCTCAATTTTGACATTGATGTGGACGAAGAGGAAATTTTCTCCATATCATTACACTTATGGTAACTGCTCAACGGCCGACCATAGGACTTTCGATTCCATAGATTTAACTAATACGTATACCGCATGGACTTGGTGGGTCTTTGGCAGCGTTGAGAATAGAGCCCCACCCTAAATTTATGACATAAAGTCATTAATTCAAAAGTAAAGTTTTTGACCTGATTTTCCGTAACTGCGATATCATAGATCATAAGTATGAAAGAAGTATGTATTTCATAAGTAGAAACATCATTTATAATTTTGTTATGAAATTTTAGTAAATCTTTACATTTTTGTTAATTAAATCATTTTAATTTTTCTTTAAATATTTTAGGAATCGAAAGAAACTTAAAGAAAAGGACTGAATGAAGTTGATGATTGTGCCAATTAGATTTATTTTTAAGATAAATATGTATTTAAGTGATAAATTTATTATTACAAAAAAATATTTTTAGTATTCTTGTTAAGTAAGTAAGTTAGTAAAAGTAGAATTAATTGCTGGAGATCAAACTAGCAGTTCATTCCTTCTCAAGCTTAAGCTCATTTCGGAGTCCCATGAAGTTTATTTTTAATGGATTCCTTCTCATGTAGACATATATGGCAATGAGCAGGTGGATAGACTAGCCAAGGAGGGCTTTTACCACGATAATCCTACCTCTTCCACACTTACCTTATTAGAACATCTGTCTATAGTTAATTCTGAAATTTCGAAAGAGTGTAGGATTCCTCCCTGCCATCACTGGTACGCGGGCAAAGAGCCTGGCTTTCATCCGCCCTCAATTGTGACATAGCTTCTAGAACAGCAATTTTCAGATTAGCAAGCGGCCATCCTAGAGGTCTCCCGTATTTCGAAGGCAGGAAAATCTTTGAGGTCTGCTCTAAATGTAAAACTGATCAGGCTTCCCCTAATCACATCCTGGACTGCTTGGGACTTTCCAGAGAGGATATATACTCATCCCCCTTCTGATCCTCGATTTCCTTAGAGTCAACGATCTGATGGACCTTGTATGACTTCGTCAGACATTTGGAGGATAAACCACAACAACAACAGAGTTAATTGCTACAGTATTGAAAATTAGTGTTGCATAAATTTTAAAATTATAATTTTTACTGCTTTCTTTAACTATCTCTCCAAAGTTTAGTTCAAAAATTGAAACTACTTTTAAAATAAATGCATGAAAATGTAAAATAAACAAAGAAAAGTCCTAAAAAAGTTAAAATGGGAAATCAGAGCATTCAATTGTGCTTTTTTTGTTAACCTTATTAAAGAAGGTCTTGATTTTACAAGATAAATAAGAAAGTTCTTTCCATTTTTTCTGACCCAAAAGAATTGGACTGGCAGAAAAAGTAGCCTATTGTTAGTTCTCTTAGTAATCACTATCAGCATCCAGCACCTTCTCCTATCGTTTTTCTAGCTGTGCAGTCCCTTTGCGGTTTTTGACTCAAAGAGTGCTTGGTGCAAATCTACTTCATTGGTGAAGGATTTTTTACGATGATTATTGTCTAAGGAATGGAAGTGATGATAAACTGATGGTGCAAGTTCAGCTGAATAAGGAGGACCATAAGCCACCAGCTTCCTCACAGAGTGAAAGATCTCCCGATTTGAATTTGTGAAACCAATGTCTTGCCTTCATTCACAGCAATATCCCCAACTTGATGCAGCAGCTGATAAGTCCACTTCAATTACACATTTCAGACAGATTACAACAGCTTTTTTCCCTATAACACGAAAATATTTTGCTGTCAAGAGTTAATTTTCTTACTTTTCTCAAAGTACCTTTCATAAATATCTAAATATTGTCAGAACGTTCTACTTTTTCTAGTTCCTTAAATTATTTGTATTAATTTTAAAATCTTGAATTTTTAATCAACTTTCTTTCTCTAAGTTATACACTTAAATACTTGATTAAATAAGCAATCTTTCTTTCTATTTATCATTCTCATTATATATTTATATAACATGTCAATATTCGATTTTTTTCACATGTTATTGAAATGAATTCCAAATTTGATATACACACACCTAGACCAGAAATTAGAAACAGTTCATATTCTTAAGCTAAATTTACTATGTAAAGTTAAAAATACATAATTTCTAAATTCTACTTCCAAAAACCAAAGGGTTTATATTTTAGTTTAAAGATTATCCATAAACATCATACTTTTACAAGGCATTAGCATCTCTAACTAGTAAAATACTAAACACCTAAACAAAACCACAAACTAGAAAAAATATTAGAATAATTTTATACATAAGTTACAATACACAAAATTATTAATTTCAAATTGAAATATTTAGCTATCACAGAGTAAATATGATTCTACCCAGCATTTTATACATTTCTGTTCTGTGTCAATTATATAACAACAATTGAGGATGTTAAAATCAGATTTGGCAAAACTTACATAAAATAAAATTTGCGAGGAATTAAATTGCGACTAAAATTTTGCGATCCTTATTGTATTAGTGTTCAAAAAATTTTATGCAATACAATAAGTAGGAACTATCTAAGAAACAGATACATCTTCATTCGCAAATTAAATAAAACAAAAGAATGTCTTGGCTATAAAAATCCTCAAAATTGAAGCAAGAGTCGAAGAAGATTATGACTTCCATGTCTTGAAAGCAGTCTAATTCGTTTCCCGACTGATTCTTATTTTGTGTTTCTTCTTTTTTTCTTTCTCTCATTTGTTTTATTTTAACTTCGCTTACCTATTTTCTTAAAATTCTTTTCTTCCTTCCAAAATCCAAACGAGAAAGATTCATTCCTATTCTTACAACCCGAGGGATTTTTTTCCCTCCATTTTTTTCCCCATCATGCCTCCCTTGAACGCATGCCAGTGGAAATAAAATACATAACCGTAGAGAAACGGAAGATGGGAAGGGGCGCAAAAATATGATATAAAGTCGGTGGTGACGTGAAACAGACTCCAACCGTCTTCATCCAAGTGGCAAAAATCGAGTAATTGATGACACGAGTATTCGATTTTACTCCACTTTCTATCTTTTCATGCTATTCATTCGTTCGTTGTGGACAGAGGGGAAAAAACATTTTTTTCCCTTACTAGTTTATATTTTTTATTGCGAATGTGGGGAGAGAAGGCATGCTAACTTTCGCAATTCGTTTTACATTTCTATTTAGGACGTTTTTTCTCTCCACCCACCTCGTTAAGGGAAATTTTTCTTCATTTTTCTTCGCTTTTGGGCACCAGTTGAAAATTTTTGCTTATGATGTTGACTTTTTAAGGGGAATTAAGTGTTCCGTTGCGCTGGAAGGCATGTCGTTTAGGGGAAATTGCTTGTTTTTACTCATTGAGAAAAAAATTATTTTCAAGCTAAGCATTGTTTGATCTTTTCCATCATAAGAAAAGAAACAATGTAACAACGGGCAATATTTGGTGAACACAATTGACAAGATATTCTCTATGACTTCAGTGCAATTTTACAATAGACTCAACAACAATTTCTGAAATTTCTAAAAACAATTATAATTGAAATGGAATAAAGGTTTTAAAAAACATATGATTTATTTTGTTTTTGTTAAATCTAAATCATCATGAATTAAATTTTAGCGGATTTTATGTAAGCAACAAATAGCAAAAACCAGTCACCTTAAATGAAATTTTAAATCTATCTATTAAAAATATACCTTTTATAATTTAATTATCTGTTTGTTTTCAGATAGACTAATGGATAAGAACGTGTAATTTTATTAATCCCGTTGTAAATTAATACTTTTGGCGTGTTCCACTCAACAAAGCAGATACGGTTGAAAGATTTAAGCTATCACTTCTTAAATGAATTTTTTTTTCAATTTATTCAATAGAATTGTATTCTGGATTGAATTAATCTGTTAGTTTTTAGGTTAATCAATAGATGGCAGCATAAAATTTTGAATATTTTCAGGGTAAAATAATTACAAATAGTGTTTCCTGAACATGTTTCTAAATTTTTTTGTTGCACTTTACGAAGTGACTCGACCTGAAAGAAGGGTAAATTCTAATAAAAAATTTTCAGTTTTTTTTTTTTTCAATGTGAGATTGAATGTTAATTTTAAAGTAAACGTTTTCTTATTTGATTTATCGGGACAGAAGTGATACTGAAAGCAGAAGAAATATTAAAATCAGAACTATACTTTGGCAAAAAAACGTTCAATTTGAATGAAAATCGATTAATATTGTCAAAGAATGATTTTGAATAAAAGATGAATATCGTTAAGAAATAATAAAAAAAATTCTTTTCAAAATATTGATAAATAATCTAAAATATCCTCGTAAAAATATAAAATTTATGGTATTTCAATCTTTACTTCTGAGAATAAGATAAAGGTTGATAATTTATTTTTTCAATATATTTAAAAAAATGAGCTTAAAAATGTTTCAATATTAAAGATGCATATGAACCATTCAATTGATCAAATACGGTCTCAGTATCAACTTATATTTTTCTTATTTAGATATTAAAATGCGTCGTGAGAGGTTTGGGAGACCATTTGCAAGGGAAAAAAGAAACAAAATTGTGTTCTGTTTTCTTTTCACTACAAAATAGCCCTAAAAACGCAACTATTTTCTTCAAAAAAATGTTGACAACAAGCTCAATTTAATTTCAGGAGAATAATTTTGTTTCCAAAGAAATAATTTTTATTCTGATAACCCAATTCAATTATCCGAAAAAATTCGATTGACTTTCATAGAAAGCTGAATGACATCTTTTCTAATTAGATTTAAATCCTTTTGATTATTTTATATAGTGCTTCATGGTGCCCTTATTTGATAGTTACAACAAGTAATTCGTAGAAATCAAAGGCCTTAAGTTTGTGCGTGTCTCATTATTATTTAATAACAAACTGTTAAACATAAAATCATTTAGAAATTTAAGAGCTTGGCATCGTACCGAAATAATTGTTATAAATAATTATCCGCGTTAAATGTATTTATTTTGATCACAAAACTATTAGAGTGACTAAAATTTTAAATCTCTTAAAACATTTTGGAGTTATAGTAGAATATTGTTCCCAATGATATGCATAAATTACAAATATTACAGTTCGCATGTTGTTAACTTAAATATTTAATGAGAAATGTTTTCCTATACTTAAAAGTTCATCTAATGACAAGAAAAAAACTTAAATAACTGATGTAGTTTAATCATTAAATTACATCAGTTAAAAATTTAATACGAAAGAAAACAATTTAATTCCATTGTTCATCATATTATATATCCATTGTTGTGGTAAAGTAGAGTATTAGGGAGGATATTCTCTTGAATACAAATTAGACATTTGGCCATAAATCTCTGTCATATGAATCAGTGACACTTGATTGCACTTTTTTAAATTGCATTCTAAATTGTCCCCAACAATCCAATAGTAATTATATCCATAGCCTGAGATAAAATCCACATAATTGCACTCTAAATCAGTAAAAATTCCTGAATTAGTCAGCAATTGAGTTATTCTCACGTTTTCTGTAAATTAGTATCTCCTTTTAGTTGCCCATTGATTCCTGCAGACTTGAAGCCATTTAGCATTACTTGACTAAAATAGCCTCGATCAAGTGATGAGGTGGATATGCAAATGGCATTTTCTGTTTTCAGTACAATATCTACATATTGCTTTGAATTGTCCACCAATACTGGCCTCGCTCTAAGACATCGGAGAATACCTATTTGGTGGCAATCTCTACACAGAGAATATAGTGGAGAACACAGAGAATTTGTAGTCACTATATTCTCTGTGTAGAGATCTAAAGCCTAAGGCCAAAGTCTGTAGTCAAGGGTCCATTTGACTTCTTGGACACCCCACCAAAAAACAATACCTGAACTGATACTTTCTATTTTTTATCCATTTATTATAGCAAAAAGCACTAGGGTCTCCGAATACTCTGTATACAGAAACCTCAACATGGTAATATTGCTCTGCGTTAAAGAAAATCTATAATTCTGAGAGCTCTATGAACTATATAAAGAACCAGATAATGTTAAATTTATCTCAATACAGAGATTAAAGTGGGCAGGACATTTGAGCCGGATGAACGACAATCGGGTGAGGAAACAAATTTTCTTGGCTTGCCCCATTGGCACCAGAAGAAGAGGACGACCGAAACTCCGATGGCGTGATTGCCTTGAAAACGACCTAAAAACACTAAAAGTGATAAACTGGATAACCTTATCAAAAAATAGGGGTCCTGGTATGCACTTCTGAGGAAGACAAAGGCCCACCCTGGGCTGTCAGGCCAATGAAGAAGTAGAAGAAAGAAAATCTATAATCGAAACTTTTACAAATAGGCGCAATCACAGAAGATTTACAAAAATGCGTAATCACTACAGAGAAGAACATATCGTCAAATTTTTCACTGTACCATAATGGATGGGAGAATATTATACAGTCTTATCGAAGTTCTACCAGAAAGATGATCTTTAGCTATATCAAAATCGGGTTCATAACTTTCTAAAATGAAAAGGAACTTTTTTTTTTAATTGCTGTTATTACGTATTCAATTTACCTTAGGCTTCAATTTATCGCAATGAAACAAATTTTGAATTATGCAAAATATCAGTAAAATTATTATTTTTTTTATAAATAAAATTTGTAAAATTTAAATAATTGTCATCGATGAATTTCCAAACAATTTTTCATATATAAAAAAGCTTTGAAATACACACATTAACAATTTTAGAAAAACTTAACTATATTTAATCTTTCTCTGTGTGTGTGTGTTTCTCAATCTTATCACTTTCGAGGCAATGATGGCAGACCCATTGAGTGTTCCACCTTAAAAAAAAGCCATCACCTTAAGTCCATTTTAGCACTGAATCTGATTAAATTCTAAAGGGCAGCCGGGTATTGGGAAAAAAATATTTAATACTTTTTTTTAAGATAATAATCTGAAAATTTTAAAATTTTCATAAAAATTCCATTTTGCGTTAACATTTTATAAGAAAAAAAGTGTGAAATAAAAAGTTTTAAGCTATTTATCCTCACTAAAAGTGTGATTTCGTATTTTCGGTGCCACTTTCACTTTAACGCTGTGCTGCAAAGAGTGAGTGAAAAAAGGAACAAGTGAAGAAATAAATATTTCTGACGTCCACACAGAGTCCAATTTGCATGGAATAAATAACTCACTATAACTCATACGTCCCGAAATCTCTCTCTGAATACCAACTCGTATTCTAAGTCCAGAAACACCTCTTTTCAAAATATACGAAACGTGACTTTTGGTCCTTGAACAAAATTTAAAACCAAATCTTTGAGCGCTGAGAAACAAAACAAAAAAAAATTGTTCTAGAGTGAGAGAACAAAAAAAACTTTCGAGCAATATTTCCCCTCGGAAATATGAATAGTTCAATCAGGAACGGCGGCGTCTTGGTAAGTCCCCCCAAAATATCAAATTCCCCTCCTCTTCTCCAAGCAGAGGGGTGATGGTGAAGGATATGCCTATTTTTTCCCCCTCCATACCTTTGAAGGCAAATTGAAAGGCGGTATCTGTACAATTTTTTAATAATAAAAAAATCGAATAGGGGAGAAGGGAGGGGGAAGGACTTATAGCTTCTCGGTCCCTCCTGAACTAAGCGGGAGGGACGGTAGGCCTTATTTCACACCCGAATGGCTCAGTGTCCAGCGTTCTAGCACCGCCTTCCGCTTCAGTGAGCAAATACCCGCGCTTCTTGTTGCTATGGTTACCATGGTACCTCCTCTATCTCCTCCCTGTTTTTCGATGTTTCGAAGTAGGTCGCATATCCTCTCCATAGTGGCCTTAGCCATGAAAGAGAGGGAAAAAAGTGTACAACTGATGCAAAGAATAAGATAAACACGAGTCGTTTGTCTCCGATGTTAAATGCCAAACGCTTTGGCGCTAAAATATCGAAAAGTAAATATTTGCTACGGATGTATGTGTTTCGAATTTGTGTACGCTTTTCGATTTTCTTTTTGAAGCCACTTTATGCTGTGTAACATTAAGTCATCAAACTATTCTACAAATTTAAAAAAAAATTATTATTTAATAAGATACTTTAAGAATAGGTTCACCCACCATATTATAGTGTTACTTGAATTTTAATTACAATTAAGTTTTCACAATAGATTAAGTCATCGATTGCTTCCTTTTACTTCAGTTACTTTATGTAACGTTGTAATTTATGTGGTTTATTTTAAAGTATTATATATAAATATATATTAATAGGCTGTATATGCATTTACATTATGTGGAAATTTAAATATTTACATTGCCGAAATGAAAAAAAAAATACACATTGATCATTAACGATTGAATTTATTTGAAAAAATTACATATAAATATATATTTATTTTGGTTTAAATTTGAAGAACTTAGTTGTGAAAGATTAAAAAAGAAATGCAAACATAATTATTTATGAAGAATAAAATGTGACATAAATGTAAACACTGAAATTCGAGAGATTTTAGCTGGAAAGAGAAACTGAGAAACTTCGTTGAAAAAAACTGAGATTAGAGTAGGATTTAATTCAAAATAAAAAAATTTTTTTGAACTATAGTATGCAAATATTTAAAAGATATGCTTGCAAAGAACACAAGTAAAAATTATACACATATTATATAAATATTTTTCAGATACTATGATATAAATGTAGAACCGATACTAAATTTAGTAATGTTTAATAAATTTTCTTTGTGTAGGTTGACATATAGATATTTGTATACAACATTGATAGGGAAATTAAAAAGCAAAAGAAGGTATATTATTTCAAAGTACTGAAGGATCCTTCAAGGTTTTTTGAGCATCTCAGACTATTTGAACTGTACAAGATCTTTCCATAAGCAGTGTTCCAGTATAGCACTCAGTACATTTCGAAGCCTTTCATTCTGCTAGCAAAAATACGATAGCCTTTGTTAAACAGTAACGAATAATTAAGTACAACGCATTCGAACGCACACAGCGCAATAATTTTCCGCCTTGAATTCCGAAAGTTGTTTTTTTCGTTTTGCTTTTTCTTCTGTTTCATTGTCAGCGAGTCAATAGCTTGAATCAATGAATGGAAAACGGCCTTTCAAACCGATGCTTTGGTCCTTATGTAAGAAATCGCTTTATTAACAAAATGATCTTCGACAATATTCTCAGATATTCGATTTTGAATGTCGCCTTGTTTGCTGCCGCTCGAAGAATGCGATTTGAACGAAGGCAGCAAATTCATCGATAAGTCGGATTTACAGCGCCGTCTCAATATGATGTGAAGTGGATGAAACGCTGTCTGACGTCATGGGTATTTTAAACCAATGAGAACTGTAATAAAATGATGCAGTCATAATGTCAACTGGAACGAAAGAAACAGACACTTTATGGTTAAAAAAAAGCGATAAACCGACCAATCAACTTGATTTTTTAATAATGAAAAACAGTCTTTGTTTTCTTTTACATTTTAGAGGAGTAACATTTAAATTCCTTCTTAAAATGTTGTAGTTTTTACTAGACAAATTATTGCAGATTTAAAAATATGTGTCTATTATCTGGAGCTGAATATTTCTCCTTCTCTCAAATCTATATTATTTATATTTTCCATAAAAATTAGATTAGAGCCTATATATTTCCAATAAAAAAGTATCTTCAGACATTCACTTCAGAAAATAAAAGTTAATAACTATTTTAGAACGTTTAAAGAATTCATTTATTCCACGATCCGGTTTTTCAGAAGATTTATAAAACAAAATTGTTAGAGAACTTCTAAATGGGATTGTTTTCTATTATTTCGAATTTCTACAGATTAAATTCTAATTTTCCTTGCAATATTAACACCTGCACCTTTTCCGTGATGCAAATTCATGAGATTTTAAAAGAAAATATTATTTTGAAAACTCAAAAAGATTTTCAAATAAAAAGAGTTTTTTTTATGTAAATGAAAGACTGTAATTAATCAAAAACAATGTGTGCTATATGAAATAAGCCAATTCTTTTCAATTTAGTGATTTATTTGAGAAATTATAGTTTATTTTAATTGCTTCAAACTTTTACAAAATTGTTAATTTTATGTGGTGTATTATTATTAACAGGAATGGTATTTCGTTAGGTCTTATAATTCTGCAAAACACTTTAAGAAGATTTGATGTATTATAATTATTTATTAAAATGCACAGAAATATTTCTTCTAAGCAATATTTATATTGTAATAACACGTGCTTTATAGTATAGTTTTAAGGTATTTGGAAGATTTGTATTGACATTTAACACCTTATGAAGACTATTCACTGAGGAAGTAGCTTAACATTATAAAACTATGCCTGAGTAGCAATCGAAATCATCAATCATTAAACAAAAAGCTAGAGCGTCACACCCAAGGAGAGAATCGAGTCCACTAACTTTTGAAGTGAATAAACGAGCGTTGATCAAGCAACTCTTAATAAGGCAGGCGTTATCAGAAAAGAATGAGTGAAATTCACTTCTTATTTGTTGAAAGGTAATTTTATATCATAGCTATTTCAGATGGTAAAAATATATCAATAAATAATGTAGTTGAATTTTCCATAAAGTTTTACTTTATGGTAAAACTTTATGGATAGTGAAATTTTATGGTAAAACTTTAAAAATAAATAGATAGTGAATAAAAACTAAATATTTAATTACATATATTTATCCACTTCTGAAATTAACTTATTCAATGACACTTTTCTATTTATTTAGGCATACTTTATGATGACAAAATTAATTTAGCATGCGAGTGAATAAAAAGAAATACAAAAATCACTTCCTATTGTCAGTTTACAAAGATAAGGATACTTAATTACAGCGTTTGAAGAAATTATATTTTAAGCAAAAATAACATTTTTTTTTTAATCTCGTAATTGTTGGCGGCATCAACTGCTGAGATGAAGTCCAAAGCGGTGGAAACGATTTCTTTTTATAGCCAGGAGCGCAAACTGTGTCAGGAACACGTGCAAAAACCCTTACAGCTCTAAAAGGCAAATAAATTATCTCTCCACCCTGTAATGACTACCCTCAACACAGAGGGTACTCCCTATCCACTTACCGAGCACACCCCATCGACCCACGCACTCGTCGTTATCCCGTTTTTCCCGAAAAAGAACCTTTTTAACTTCCCTTTATGTTCTGAAAATATTCCCGTGAATGACTCGGAAGTCTCCTTAAATTTGCATGAGTAAAATATTAATAACAATAAGTACCAATGTTGTTGAAATATATATATTTGAAGGGTGAGAGATTAATTTTTAAGTAGAATAATAAAACTTGTTGCAATTTATATTTGTGACAGTATTTTTATTAACGAAGAAGAAATGCTATTTCCGGACTTTTTTGGATTTAAGTATTTGAAGTTGTTGACAACTAAAACTGATATTTATGGCGATTTAACTTTTTCGTTCTTACCTTTGAAGATTCCGTTACCATTTACTATTGTGAATTCGTAACTCCTTAAACGTTCTAGCTTAAATTTTTTTAATTTTTGAACCCAGAAAAAATGGCTTTATATTTAATTCAAAGTTAATTTAAAGTAAATTAAAATAAGACTATTTGCACAAAACTGTGTTCTAACTCCAACCATTGACTTTTTGATTTTAATTTGAAAAGCCAATTCTAATTTTCACAGAGAATTAAACATTTAAGTTATTTGAATTGTAAGAAATCCAACAAAATACAAATATATAAAAGAGTAGCCTGTATCTAATACAGAAAACAAATTTGATTTACATAAAATTGAATTAGGAAAAGTTCACAAAATTTTTTTTTCCTAACAATAATCACAAGATTATTGATTTTCTTAGATTCCACATAAGTAAATTTAGACTATATGTAATATTTCATGTTTTAAACATTGATTTGTTGTATTTTTACAAATCAATTCCAAACTCTATATGTATTCAGTTAAAAAAAATTTGCTTAATTTTTAAAAAAGTTAAATAATAAATTTAGAAAACTAATTTAACAAGTAATGAGATTTTATCTATGAAATTTGCACTAGCTTTAATTTCCAAATATCAGATATGTACATCTTTATTTATCATTTTGTACTCAAAATATTATTTTTCTATGTGTTTAATATATATCTTTGTGTTTTATTTGCAAAATCAAATTTATTACTCTCCCGAATCCTTTATTTCACTTCATATCAATAATATTAAAATTTTACGATTCTAAAAATTTTAAATTTTTAAATTGGAAACAGGCCTAGCTGGGTTATTTAAATTTCTATTAAATTTTAAAAACACACTTCAAATGCATGCTAACGTTAGATATTTGATCCAGTTTCCAACAAAGAAAAACTTCAAAATTGGCTTTCTTAGAAGCTTGAATAGACAGCTCTCTTACTAATATTGTTTTATTATATTATTTGTAAGGAAAAGTTTTACAGAAGTGATTTTAATAGGAACTGACATTCTACATAGAATCTTTGGGATAGATTCTCTACAATTTAGAAATTATCCACTGGTTACAGTTTTCCACCTACGTGTTATCGTTAAAGATACCTTTCAAACAATCTTCATTTATTATCATTTTAAAAGTAAGTTTCTTTTATATGATGAAGAATCATTCCAATTATGAAAATGCAGCCTTTCAATTAAATTTATGTTTGTGGTCATCTGCATTGATGAATTCAGAGCATTTTCATACTTCTATTATAATATTCTCTCTCTTGTAGAACTTTTAAACAGAAAGATTAATAAAATACATACTCTTAATTTCATATTTCGTTAACCTATTCATTTTCTTCACTTTTCCCAACATCACTTTCTTTCAAATGCATACATATGTTTAATATTGAAATATTTTTAAACGCATTTTCTTAAATGTATTGAAAAAATTATCAAATGTTAGGATTTACAAATTCTTTATAAAGATTCTTAGAGAATGTGAAAAACCAATCTAAAATACACACAAAAGTAATTTATCTCGATTGATCATCCAAATAAAATTTATCAATTTAAATTTGATTTGAAGGAGAAAAAATTTTTCTGAATTCTATTTGAAGAAATAAAATAGTTAATCTGAATCAATCGAATCCTGATAAAAAAGATTATTACGTATATTTTATAATATTTACTAATAATAAATATAGATTTAAATGACTATGAATTAGATATTTATCCTCATTTTTTTTTCAATTTATTAAAAAAAATTGTTTTAATTTTAAGCTTTTGATTATCATTTACAATATTGTTTTGAAAATCTATTTAAATCAATTATCTTGTAGTGGCATTTCTTTAAATCTGTTCTTTACTAAAAGTTTTATTAGTTGTATTATATATATATATATATATATATATATATATATATATATATATATATATATATATATATATATATATATATGAGGGGGTAAAAAAAGGGTATATTTTCACACTCACAGGATATTTTATCATCTTGATTTAAACATCAAAGTCATAACAATGAAACTTGTCGGGACAAAACCACTGGAGATTCAGAGTGCCACAAAAGGGGAAATGTCCAACAATAACAGAGCACACTATTCTTCTCAATGGGGGTCAACAAACCATTTCCACGCTTCTTTTTAAGCTTCGGAAACCCTCCCAATTTGCTCCTGAACACTTCGCTGTTTTTGTTTACAATGGTTTTTCGGAAAAACATATATTTCACTTCATAATATAACTCTAGATTTATTGGTTTAATAATTAAAAATAAGAAACTTCATTTATATTATCACCTTTTTTTTATATGCATTGTGCGATTACTTGCAGAACATAAAGCTTTAACGTAATAGATTTGTTAAAGCAATGGATTTTACAAACTTTAAACACTGAATAGTAACAGCTCCCTTCAATTATCCCAAGTTTTGTAGTGAAATATTTTAAATATATTCATTGTCACAAGTAGTTCTGAATATAAGGAGTAAAATATATTCTTTTTTATCTCAAGCCATTACTAAAAACATAGTATTACAAGGACGAAATTTTACATGTTTATTTTGAAGTTTTAGTCACCAAAAATATATTTAGAAGAAAATGTAAAAGATATTTCGAGAAAGAGATAACACTCGTAAGAAATATAAAAAAGAGACATATTCAGTTAGTTTCATCAGAAGCGATTGATACCGTATAGAAAAGTTAAAATGACTCATAAAAGTGGATTTCTGTGAAATCTTACGATCTATTCGAAAGATCTCAGTCTCTGTATAAATTATTATAAAATCAGTATGGGAATTTATATAAAAATACATATTGTACTTAAAATTTTTCATCATTTTTCTAAACAATAAAAATATGATACAACTAAAACTTTTCCAGAAAATTTGAAGAAAACAACAGTCATTCAATTATTACTATCAAAAATTAATAAAAAGTTTCAAATAGCAAAAGAAAAATATTAAAATTATGCTTTAAATTCCTTTTAATTAATTGTTATTATTCATATAATTTTAAATAAAACCTGAATATAACATATATTTTTTTAAAAAAAGTAAATGATTTCTTAAATTTATATAGGAATAAAATTACATTTATTTAAGAAATAATGTACAACATGGGTATAAATAAAATTTGATTTAAATATTTACTTTATGTATTTATATACATAGGAAAAAGACAGATCATTTAAATATTAAAAATCCCAAAGGGGAAGTAGAAAATAGAAAATCCCTTTCACGGTATAAATAAATATGTTCCGGAAAATTACACTCCTTTTTTGCAACAATTCTCTGGCAGGAATTCTAACTGAAGAGCTGGATTTTCGCACTGACCCCTTCATTTTTTTCTTTTTTTTTTTTACTCTTTTCTGACGTCAAGCAGTCCAAGCCAGGTAATGGACAAATGCCCCCCTCCTTTTCGGTCAGCTATTCATACTTTTATTTATGTATGTATTATGTATTTTTCTTTGTGCCTTGCCCCATTGTTTGTAGAATAGTTTATTCCCCATTCCTCTTTAAGGAGAAACATTTTTTTTTGTTTTTTCCTTAGCATTGTAAAGTCGCTTTTGCCTGGGTACTCATGCGTTTCATCTCACCAGTGGTTAGGAGTTTTAGTTTGTTTTAAACTTTGTTTGATACATTTTTTTCTTCTTTATTTCAAACGGAAAGAAAAAGAATCCATCAGAATTTATTGACCAAAAGAAATCAGTTTGGAAACAAAAGCAATGAGACAAAGAAGAAAAAGGACAGCTTTTGTTTACATTTTTTAAACGATATATCTAAACCAATTTTATGGTAAGACTCATTTTATTTAAATTGATTTATTCTTTTTTGTAAGTTTTTGAGGTATTATGGGTCATTAAAGTAAGCTTAAATTTTATTTTTTATTGTATGGAACTATAAATTACCTTATGTTCTGAAAAACAAATAATGAGTAATTTTTAAGGAGTTTATATTATATTTTATTTTATTTAACACACACACACACATATATATATATATATATATATATATATATATATATATATATATATATATATATATATATATATATATATATATATATATATATATATATATATATGTATATATATATATATATATATATATATATATATATATATATATATATATATATATGTCCAGCAACTCTTGTGTATAAAATTATTTTAATCTCTTGTATTCCATGTTTTTGATCTCTCAAGCTATCATAAATGGAATCTCTTGAATTTATTATTCCAAAATTTTCACACTGTTTAGAAGTTTTTACACACGTAATAAATTTTTCCATTAAATCCTAAACTTGTTTAAATAAAATTTTAAAAATATTCTCTTAATTTAAAGATGCTTATCGAATTTGTAGAAATATTTCCTATATGTTCTGGCAATTATGAAAAGTTCTAGCATTTTATTTACCAGAATTCACATGACTCTAAGGTAAGTTTAATAAATTTACAAGTTTTCTTCGTGTTTCTTCAGAATATTTGATACGAGATAAGGCCAGATAAAATTTTGATGGGTTTAGAAATCTAATTTCCTATAGAAACTGCTGAAGAAACTCAAATTTATCCAACATTTACAAAATTAACCCTTCGTTAATGGACCCAAATCTTTTTTTAAATGCGATGAGAGTTGATTCTTATCAATGATGTTTATTCAGAATTTCAATATAGAAGAAAATAAAAATTCTATTAAAATTCAAAAATGTATTCTTAAAAATATTTGTGCTTGTTATGTTCGTATTTGAGTTAAGAATTTCCATTTTTACATAAGGTGGATCAGACAGGAATTTTTATCTTTTCATTGATAAATACTTCTCATACTACTCCAGTGGTTTGCCATTGTATCCATTTATCTCAAAGATAAGTCACACACTTATACAGATACACATATATGAAATACACATCTATAAGATACACATATATGAGATACACACATGTGAATTGTATTACATTTGTGAGAAGATACACGTATGTGTGTGTTCTAGCCATTAACGACTAGAAGATACACTTCTCTTAAAAATTTAAGAAATTTTTTGATATTTTTTGACGTAACTCGTTTTTGAAGAGACAAAAATAATGTTAAGAATTGAAAAGTTAAACTAATAATTTTTAATTTCATAATTAAGTGTCAATATTTGTATAGTGAGTAATATACTTACTACGAAATAAAATGTTTTTTTAGTTATTTATATCAGAAAAATTCAACGTTTTGTTCTAGGAATAAAAGGGATCGATGTAACTGCTTTTATTGAAAAAACTTGTAAATATTTATCTTGTGTTGTGATGTGAAGGGATTTGCTCAGCAATATGTTAAACAGTCTATTCTTCTATCTTTCCTCGCTAATGATTCGGTCCATAACTTACGGATGTTGAGCACGCAGGACCATGGGATCCTCGCGAATCCATTATGCACTTTTCACGATGCTTTCACGCTTATGAAGCGTCGCTTCCAAAATCCACTCTTTAATGTAGTGATCATAATTCGAGTGCAATTCAAGGCTTGCGATTTTGAAAGCGTGTCTTATCCGTTTATTATCAATGCAGGATTACGCGTAAGTGAAGCTTATCAGCTAATCCCTTCAAGTGCACGCAGGTGTCAAAATAGGTACATAACATTAAAAAAAAATACCTTAAGAGCTGTTTTTGGCTTTCTTTTTCATGTGGCGATTTTTTTTTTACTTAAAACGATACATCTTCATTCATCACGACATCATTTTTTTTATTCGCTACTATTACATTTTTGTACTTGGATATGATACAAAGAATAAAAACCACCGCTTTCTTTTTTTCTTTCTTTTTTTTGAGATCATTTATTTATTTACTTTATTTCTGTCGGCTAAACCTCGTTTATAACCGTGAAACTTACAACTATATTCCATTATGAAGTCATAAACGCACCGCGTGTTATTGTGGTCTGGCCTAAAGGCTGCTGGCTTCCAAAGGAAAACTATATATCTGAAGTTACAATAGAGGCCTTAGCAGACGAGAAGGCCCGAGCGGCTAAAAACTTCAACGTCTGTTGTGGGGAATTCATGGAAAAAGCCACAAGCTTTTCCATTTCTTTCTTTTTTTCTCCATCCCTCTCAATAACCCTCCCGGACATTGTATCCGGCGTATCATTGGACCACTTAGAGACGCTTGACTTGTTCACATCTCGTGGTCTGTGCAGCCACAATGGCGGTGGCGCTTTTATGCCTCGTTCAAGACACTGCAGTATCCGGAGAGCAGGGGGGGGGACATCTCTTTTTCACTGAGAGGCACGGCTTCGATGAGGTGACTTCTGTTTTTTGTGGGAAACGTCCGCAGAAGCTCGTGCGAAATAGAGCACTGCGAGCTGACAGCAAACATAAGCGACTCTCACAAAGTAAAGCCATTTGTCTGTGCTGCCACAAAGACTCTGAAAATGTTTTCCGAAACTTTTAAAGTTGTGAGTCATTTTGCAGATTTTATATTTGTGTGCTTCGTCTGTAATATTCGCATGCATAGCAATTGTCTGTAAAATTTGAAAGTTTCGCTCACAGCATACATTCAAATATATTTCACATACAATGAGCTTTAAGAAAAAAAGTTGAATACAAAATTCTTTGAAATATTACACAATTTTACAATCAACTTAATTTTTATATTTGCATTTATATATATATATATATATATATATATATATATATATATATATGTATGTATGTATGTATATATATATATATATATATATATATATATATATATATATATATATATATATATATATATATATATATATATATATATATATATATATATATATATATATATATATATATATATACTATTAATGAGAATGATAATTATGGTGACAGCTGCCAATTTTCTGTTTTGTAATTAATAATAAATATTTATTCTAGCATTTAGAGTATTCAAAAATTACATTTTGTGTGAAACATTTTTTCTCTATAACATAAAAAATATTTCATAAAATTCGACTATTAACAATTATAAATAACTCTAAAATGGGAATAAAAAACATAGCAATATATCAATATATATTTAGCAATAAGAAGTAATAAAAAATCAAATATTTATCTTATTTTCCATCGTGTTTTTAAAGTTTTATCTTCTGTATGGTTTTATTCATATATTCAATGTGAAACACACACAGTAAAACGTGCTTGAGTATTAAAATACATTTATGATTAATTGATATGCTTAAAATATATTTTTACTTTGTAGTAATTTAACATGTGCATTTTCAGAGAACATTGTTGAAAGTTCTTAAAAAATATTTAAAATCAATCTTAACATTTCTGTCTTAAGCATTTTTTTATATTATGTATCTTAAATATATCATAAATTTGAAAGTTGTTATATTTTATTCAGTTAAACAAATATAATAATGTAAATGAGGCCTTAATGAAAAGTATTTTTAAAATCCAACAATTTCACGATACAATAATTTCATTATCAATTTTTATTATTAAAAGTTGCTGTTATATGAAGTTTTAATTGAATAAACCACAATAAAAGATTTCTTGTTTTAACAATATCGGGTAAAAAAATGTCTTCTTTTTCTATCTATACAAGTGACAATTGTTTTGGGAAGCCAATTTGTTCTTCCAGTTCAAAAAATTATTTTATTTACAAAAAAAAAGAGTATAAAAAATGTTTAATTGCAAGACCATGTGTAACAAGTTTCTTTAAATTCTACAAATATTGAGATAATGCAGCCAAAAGTGTCACCATTGTCAAGCTTGTTTCTCAGAAATGACACTAATTCTCATCTTCGTGACGTCAGTCGGAGCTTTATCCGCTGCAGGTGGAGTGTTTCCCAGCGCAATCCCCGCCTAACACCTCAAAGAAGGACTCATCCTTGTCTTTGGAAGTAGTGGGCGTTTCTGCCTCCTTCTAAGTAGTAATTTACCTTATTAAATATCGGTGTGTTTATGTATTTTCTACGATAAGAAATAAAATTAATGTTTACAATCAAGTATTACATTCATTTAAATGTCCATAGTAAATACTTGAAAAATATAAATCACAATAAAATTTTGAAAATCATCGCTCTTCTAGATTCGATTTTAGATTTGAAACACTTAATAATCCGTTCTAGTTATGAAAAAAATAGAAACTCGATACAAAACAATTTTTTTCTAACTACTAAATGCTTTATAATGTGGAATACTAGAAAGTGTTAGAAGTGTATTTTATAGGTTGCAGTTCATTTATCACACTGTATTAAATCCTTAAACCCCTATCCTTAAATTAGTAATGGGAGAGTAATGGATTCAGTCTTAGTATCCGCAATTTTTTTATACTTGCAATCAATATTACAGAAATGAAATCCTTTTTATTTTACTTAATGAAATTGTATATGGTTTTTCAGAAAGTAATTTCGTTTTTATTCTAAGCAGAGGACTTAATTGAATTTTCACAGCTAATTTCACACTTAAGACGTATGATCATTGTTCATTTTAACAATTAACACAGCAAGGTTTACTTGTGAAAAAGTTGCTGGCGCCCTATTAAATATAGATAGTATTTTAGGCATAGTTTGCTTCTATACTATTGAAAATGCAAAAATTCTCTTCAAGCAAGAAAAAAATTATTTGATATATATATATATATATATATATATATATATATATATATATATATATATATATATATATATATATATATATATATATATATATATATATATATATATATATATATATATATATATATATATATATATATATATATATATATATATATATATATATTAACAGATCAGTCCCAAAAACTGATTTGAAAATTTTTAATCCAATTATTTTAATGTGTAGCTGCATTACATTTTGGGAGATTGGTTGAAGCTGAGGAAGATATGATAAAGATTATTAATTTATGCAAACCGATGAATAACAACCCATGATATCACTGTGAAATTAAGTTTATCAAATTTGACAATTCATTATCATTAGGAATGCTTTGATTTAATATCAAAGTTCAACATGAATGTTCCTCCAAGATAATGCAACAGCTCATTCAAGTTTGGTAACTTGCCAGAAGATTTAACGACTTAGATGGGTACAATGCCACTATGTTTTACAGATTTGATTCCACCTTTTGATTATCGTCTATTCTGGTCTCAAAATAAATCTTTCAAACATTAAACTCTTTATTTCAAATGTAGTCAAAATTCAATTCCATCAGTTTTTTATAATCGAAGATTAAAAATTTCATGAAGATGGAATCATTCTACTAGAAAGAAGGCAAAAGATATTGGACCTGCATGGGCTATATATAGTTCAATAAAATGTTGAAGAGTAAAGTAATAAAGGAACAATGTATAATTTTATAAAGTATTGATTCACTATAAAAAAAAGTTCTCTTTATTTTTATAGTTTAAAAAAAAAGAAAAATGTTTGAAAAACTTATTGCAATAAACACTGAAAAAAGAGAAAGAAAAATTATCCAAATGAAATTTTCTTGAAAAATTAAAGAGTATGTATACTTCGAATTTAATAAAATTTTATTTATTGAAACAATATCGAAACAAATATGGGCAAAATATTTTCATTTATTATATCTAAAACTGAACGGACACCAAACTCCAATTATCAGAATCTGTTAAACACTGTTTTTTATTAAATTAAAATTCTGAATACTTTGCTTGATTTTTCATTTCAATTATTCTTTAATAGAGAAATTAATAATGTAAATATAATAAGAAATTATATCTAAGAAAATTAATACTTATAGAACATAAATTTTCTAAAGTTTATGCCACCAAATTTTTTTAAAGTACTCAAATTAACCTTGTAATAGTTCTTAAGTTATGTTGCACTAAAATAATTCCATACTTATTTAAGAATTTAAAATCTCTAATAAAACGTCACTCTAAATATATTTCAAACTTTTATAATGTAATTCTGAAATATATATAAATATAAATTGAAATTTAAAAAAATTACTGCAAAAGGGTTAAAATGAAAAAAGATCCAAATTACTGAAGAACTGAAGTGATGAAAATTACGTTACTTTATCTTTTGATCAGCATTTCTTTCTATCTTAAATTTGAGAATGCATAAAAAAAATTGTGGCTGATACTATGAAAGCTCCTAACAAAATTTTATCTTTTCTAATCATGCTATGATTCTTCTTACAAAAGTCCATACTAGGGTCATTCTCAGCAAAATCTTATCTTTTCTAAGCATTTTAAAAAATCAACAGCTTATACAGTTTGTAAAAATCTATTTATATGTACGCGTCCAAAAATATGTGAGCGAACGCATCAATCATTCCTCCGTTCCCAATACGCGTCATTTAATATGAATGGCGAAAATTGCTCTAATCTGTTCCCTTGCGTATCTTATGCAGTGACATTTTTTATTTTCTCGCAGAAAATCACTTCGGGATTGAATTTTTCAGTCCATTTATTTCAAAACCTAGAATGAGAACACCAAAAGAAATCACGGAGCTCCAAAAAAGACGAAAAGAATAGAAAAGTCAAACTACGTCCAAATAAATGTGTTAATAATTTCATCTCTATTTCAAATCAAAGTATATGTAATATACTAATATACGATATTTTATTTGAAGAAAATATTTAAAAATGGAATATTTGATTATGTTAATTTGTTTGAAATTTGATCCCATTTTAGTTCATCTTTTAAATATTATGTATGTAAATATTTAGTATGCATAACTTTTTATTCAAATATTTCCATCACTTTTTTTAAAGTCTGTCATATTTTAAAAATTTATTTGATGTTCATTACACTAAATGTGAAAAAATAATTTCAGTTTGTGGAAGTTTAATAAGTTTATTAACTTAATGTTTTCCTCATTTATGATCTTATATAATCAAAGCATATAATTAAGTTTTTAGTTGAAAATAATATTTAATGGCTTAAGATGATATTTTTCTGAATTACAATGCTTCTTTATGCTAAAATAACTATCATTTCTCTCAACTAAATGTGCTCCCATTATATCCTATTTGTTGTATTTGAATAAATACTTGTATGGAGTCCTATTTTTTTGACTATTCAATATTTAATTTTTGAACACCGCATATTTGATTTTATGTGTTTAATGAAAAATTAATGGATTATTATCCTATTATTAATCTTTAAAATGTATGTAAAATAACAATAAGCTTATTTAAATATTAACATTTTTTACTTCATTAAAATATATTTGTCTTGAACCTTAAGAAGTGATATTTATATATAAATGAATACTCATATATTTTCATGTAATCTATTCTTTAAATTATCAAGGATTAAAATAAACTTTCTAACAATTATTATATCCAATAAATGAAAATATATATGGCACAGTTATACTTTACTAAAATTTCATATAAATTCATTATTTGTTCATAATTTTTTACGTCTCTTTATTGATTCGTCATTTCTCAGATACATTTATTACAATTTCTTTAAGCAATTGTATTTAAGCATTTTGCACATTCACACTGATATAGTAAGAAAATATATCATAAGTAGGTAGTACATATAGACATATATGTGATTTGCTGCTTTGAGAAATGTCATATGTTAGTATGTAAGCTTAGTCAAACAACTAATTTTGAAATGTGTAATATAATTCGGAAATAGATTCAATGATTTAATAAATAACAGTTCGCTAAATAAACGACAAGTTCCTTTGATTCCGGATTGTTTGAATTCCAGATACGAGTAATAATCTTTCTTATATATTCTCATAGATTCAGAAAATATAAGGTAAACGAGAAAGTTCTTGCCGTATTCGCGTTACCATTGAATGAAGTGAGAATAAGTATGCAAATTAGTGTATGATGTTGAGACACCGGTCAATCGAGAGTAGGAATATCAGTCGTTATAAAAGCGAGTCATTCATCAATCGTAACTCGTACATTAGAGAAGAGAAATGGACGTGTCAAAGGAGCTCGTTCGGTTTTGTTTACTTTACGACTTCAAAGTGGGTTTATCAACTACTGCATCAAGTCACCGAATTTGTCAAGCTTTTGGGGATTGTTTTGTGAATGAACGTACAGTATGGCATTATTTTCACAAATTCTGGTCGGGTGATTGGTCCCTCTCTGATAAGACTAGTGCCTGGTGGACTAGTCGTCAAGTGATTTACTATGAGCTGTTACCAACGTACCAAATAGTCACTGAGGACCTGAACTAGCAGCAATTATAACGTGTGCAATAGGCATTGCAACAGATGGAGCCAGCAGTGTTTAATGCAAAAGGTGCACTGTTCTTGGCCGATAACGCGATACCACATATCACGCTGCTGGCCAGGAATGCCATGCAACGTCTTAGTTGAGTGACTTAGTGCCATCCTCCTTATTCATGAGCCTTGCACCATCAGATTACCACCTCTTCCATTCCCCGGACATTCTTCTTCATGGGAAATTCTTCACCATTGAAGTAGACGTCTTTGCGTCAGAAACCCCCAAGTTTTACCCCAAAGGGATTCCACAACTGGAGAGACGTTAGCAGAATGTGCTGCATGCCGATGGTGGTTTCTTCGAGGACTAACAATAGGATGCACTTTCTGTAAATCATGTTCTTTTGGATCATTAAAATCATTAAGATGTTTTTTGTTTACCTTGTATTATCGTAAAAAGTTCTAAAAATTCTTTAGCAACTTTAATATTATTTACTTTATTACTATTTATATCACAGCAAACTTTAATATTATTTTTATTTCTGGATCACAGAATGAAGTAAATTAAAAATTATTTTCGCGAGGCTAAAAATAGAATGATAAATTTGAATATAAAAAATTGGCATCTTAAACAATGATTCCTATAAGTAAACAGCTCAAAATATTATATTTTAAGAATCTTTAACACGTATTTCTTTTCAAATGTAACAAATTTTTATATTATTTTTTAGGAATATAAAGAGCTCGGGTTCCATTCCACCCTCTTTGGAACAATGAGAGACGAATGTTATGCTTCGGTTTTCAACATGCATTTTAGTTGAATAGGAACTGCAAAGTTTTCTCAGTAATAAATGCTGCTTACTATTTCTGAAAACTCTCTCTGATTTTTCATAAGTAGCTTATGATATATCAGTTTACTCTAGCTAGAAATACAGCTTATTGCTTATGAACTCTTAGAAGACAAAGCCGCCTTTCAGGTGCCTTACAAGAGTGCTCTGCTTATCAACTAAGATCTGTAAAGTTTTTATGGTATAATAAAAAGGAATAAAAATTTCATTTCCAAACAAATATTGTTAATAGGAAAATGAAAAGAAATGTTTTTAAGCAATCTGGTTCATTCACTGAATCATTGAAAAAAAGCATCCCTTTTTAAATACTTTCTTATTTTTTTTTTTCCAAATTCATTTGATATTTTAAATGAAATTTTTATGATGACATCCAATTCCAAATTATTAATACTTTATTAGCAATTTTGAGGGTAAAATAATTTATTTTGGCTCAATTGTCTATAACATTAAATTTTCAAAAAATATTCTGCTGTGTGGGTACCAAATTTTTCTATTTTTTCTTTATTCTCTCCTCTTTCTAATTATATTGTTGCGTGTTTCAGAGAAAAAAATTCATGAGCATTTCATTTTTAAAATATTTATGAACACGCTTTAAATGAAATTATTTACCAAATTCAAATATTGAATTTTGAGATAATTTTTTTAAACGCTTTAAATGATGACTTTTTCCTAATATTATTAAACTGAAGTGATTGATACTAATAATTATGCTTGCTCAGTAATAATGTTGAGTCATTATTGTTAAAAATAACATAACTGTTAAAATAACATGAGACCTCATGTGCCTGATGAGTCACACAATATTAATGATTTTCGTTATTTGAATAATTTAATTTTATTTTATAATAATTAAATTTATGTACTCATTGATAAAATTTATTTAAAACAATTTAATAATTTTGAGAATCGATTTCCTTGACATGTACTTCTAATTTACTAAAAATAATGTTAATATTTTACTAATTCCAAAAGGCTAATTCTAAGAACATGTCTCGACATGTTGCACTCTTTTTTTCCATATCTTAACAAGTGAATGCACAGTTTTTATCGAATACAAAGTTTATTACAAATAATATACACACAAAGCACTTGAAATAATTATCAACATAAACATATTGTACTATTATTACAACAATATAATATACAATTATTCCTGAAACATCCGATTCCTTTATACAAGCACACTGTGCTGTAGGACTGAGGAAGACCACTTGTGTTGTACAAATGAATGTAGCTCGTGAATTTCATTAACAACACTACGCTCGGTTCATGGGGAATGTTACATCTTTTATTACACTTCACTTCTCTACATACGTCATCTAATGAATGCTCAAGATCAGCTTGTGTATCAGACCCAAGTCTTGTAAATTTAAGTTTGGAAATATTTTTGAAATTCCTATAAAAACCATCCGAATGTCAGAGATAATCAACCAGATTATACTTTTCATTGAATTTTTTAATATATATTTGCATTATTTTAACTGACTCATTTCTTAGTCTGGTAAAGACATTTAAAAATTCTAGGCCTATTTTAAAAGTTTTTGGTAAAAGTTTACTTACAGGTACCTCTTGATTTTTTTTTTTTTTTTGACGCCAAGATGGTCACTAAAATGTGGATAACAAAATATCAACCGTAAAACTTGAATAAGAACTGAAAATATTAAGGTTATCAGAAATTAAATTTCATTGCCAATATTTACTACCAAATTTTTTTGACAAGGAGTACCCAATTCTAAGCCGAACCCATTTTTCCAATTCCAACTATAATTAAACAAGTTAGGGTCCATACACAATCTATTCTTCAAACTACTTTTATTGCATAATTTTCACGGCTGAAAAAATTATATGTTGGTTCAGAAATATAAACCTATTGAATTATATTTATTGAAATTAACTTCAATACTTCTTTCTGAAATTTTCTTTCATAAAATAATCTATTTAATTATAAATAATTAAAACAATTACAAATTAAAAGTCGTTATAAATGCTTCAGCTTTTATAAAATCACCTGTAATAAACTTTATAATCAAACTTTTAGGAAATACTTTTATCAGTCATTACACATTAATTTTCAAATGCTTTTTAAGAAATTGCTGAAAAACCCTAATTTTTTAAAATAAACAATAACAAATTATATACGTTTTCATTGATTACAAAACTAAAAAAAAATCATTTGTGCATGTCAATATTAAGCTGCTTAATGAATAATTTTATGCACTAGAAATTGCGCATTAAATAAAACAGTTTTATGTAGTATATTATACATACAATATATACTTTTGCATACTATATAAAACAAATTATTTTCAAAGCGTTATCTTGTAAAATATGAGCACAGCATATGTAATTCTATGTAATCATACTTCGAAAAGTAAAGTGTATGAACCTACGTTAAACTGGATTTATTTTAATGCGTTTAAAGATGCTTTTAATCAGGAATATTGATTTAGAATGTCTGTATATAGAAAAGTATCCATGTATGTGCGTCGTGTGTTGTTGTCAAAATGATGGAGGTAAAATGTACATTATGCTTATACGATAAGTTATGTCACAATTTTTTACACTATATGATTGTTATAAGTTTATAAGGATATTTTACAGGCGTTATGTATACTATACATGGCAAAAAGTAAAATTGCATTACTTTTCCTCATAACCAACAACTCATACAGAATTTCTATCCCATTTCCGATGTAAGAGAATAGTAGTTTCTATCTTAATCACCTAAAAACATTTGTACGAACTCAGTACTGTACAATCAGTACAATCTGTACTTATCACAGAATAGAGCATCCTTATGTTAAAAGAATGTATACCTTGACAAATTAAAAAAAATTAGAGTTTATATAAATTCATATAAATTTGCGTTCATTCATTTGTTGTTTTAGTTTAATTCCTAAGTGGTTTGAATTTTAATAATAAATCAATGAAACAGTAAATTAATACAAATTATATCAATGTAAAATATTCTAATTATTAATAATAGTTTAATTAGCTATTTGTAAATAAAAAACCATTAAAATTGACGATTTATATTCATGCAATAAAAATATTGCTTTTAACAAGTTGATGTTAGATAAATTATTTTTCATTATAAAATAATAAGACAAACATTTTAGAAATCAGTTTATGTAATTTGAATTGATATGCAAACAATATAATTTTAATAAAAATTAAAAAAAAATACTATGTTAATTTTTATATAAACGATCATACAATTTTAGATATTTATTATTATTTTTTTTAAAAAAAGAAGTCGTCTGTAAAGTTTCAATTTTGTATAAAATAAGAAATTGTAATTTCTTTTACCTTTTAAAATTCCTAATAAGTGTATTAAATCATTTTCAAACATAATTTATATAATAAAATAATAAAAATAATATTTCTATTAGATGTAACATTTAATGATTTTCACTTTAATAATTAGGAAACAATGTAGCCAAACTGTTTGGTAATACATATAGATTAGTATAAATTAATTCGAAGAATTTTGAAAAAATAACTTTATATTTATTCAAAATTCTCTATTATTAAAGTCTAAAATTAAGTTATAACTTTAAACTTTGTTAAAATAATTAATTTAACAATTATTATCCATGACAATCATAAATAATCTTCGAAAAACAAATATAAATATTTTAGCAATTAATACAATTTATCAGTAATATTAATTCGATATTTTTTAGCTTCAATAAATTAAAATAACAGTTAACTTTTCTTCAGTCCTTCTACCCTCATTTTATCCATTGAAGCACATCATGCCTTTGAAGGTGTGGGGGCTGTTTCCCTTGGATTGTTCCTTAATGATTGGCTTGCTGTTCCAAATTGTTTTTAATGTCCTCGTAAAGCCCTTTCATACGCTTCTGCCGCTCTTCTGCTTCTTGCAGCCACAGACTGACAAAGTCATTGGTGTCTGTGGTATTCTGGTGATGTCACTGCAGCCGCGTCCAGTAATTGGATGCCATGTTCAAGTCATTGGACTGTCCTGGTACTTGAACAGGCACCGAAACACCAGGAGATATAAGCCCTGAAAGGAAGGAACACAGATCAAACTTTTGTTTTATTTTTATGTAAAGAAAAATAATTTTTTTTAATTTACATACTATTATTCAATTTAAATATTTTTGTGTATAAAGAACAATGGGATGGTTATAGAATATTTTCCTTCTAAAATGATAAATACTTATTTAAAATTATAATTTACATATTAATTACTACTCAGCAATGAACTGCATACTATTTTCTTAACGAGAGTGCAATTATTTAAGATAATGGCACACTATTTATTATATTCATAATGTAGGAATTTTTCCTGTTGATTGAAAATAACAGACTTAAATTTCTCACAAATTGATTTCACAATTTTCTGTGCTTATTTCTAAATATTATTTTAAAATTGTCAATGTAAAACTTTTTTTGTAAACTGTTGATAAATAAGATTATGTGTTTTCACTAGTTTTTAAACACAGTTCAATCAAATATACATGAATTTGGACTGAGGCTATGCCATAATAAATAAGAATGAATATCTTGCTTTAAAAACAAGTGAGAAGTTATGCAAAACATAAAAAATAAATTATATAATCAGAGAAATAATAAAAAAATATAATCACAGTATATATTTTGTACAACAGTTGAAATTTAAAATCAATACAAATTATTTTATAACTTTTTTATTGTAATAAGACAGTATTATTTTTTTATTTTAAAATTATTTTAATTCTAATTTTATTCATTAAAGAATTTGTAGCATAATAAAATAACCTATAAAGAAGGGAAATTATGAGATATGTGTACTATTGCACAAATGGAGAAAAATGTAAATTTGTATAAATCTTATTTTCTATAAAATTAACGTGAAAAGAATTTATGCATGTTTTAACGAATCAGTAAAATGCTTAAATCAAAAATATGTTGGTTTCTTTAATATACACGTGAGCTTTAAGTGGAATTTTATTCAACTATCTATAAGCTATTAAACATTATTTTATTACTAACCATAAAATTGTTATTTTTTTCCTATATAATACTTTGGGTTCCTTTCTTTTTTTACTTTTGTAATTTAGTATATGTTCTAACACTTAATGTATCTTAACATTTATCACCTGAATTTAAATGTACTAACTACAAATGCAGAAAAATTAAGAGCTGAAAGGGATACAATAACTTTTTAAAAGTTACACTTTATGAAAACATCAAAAAAAAAATTATCAAAGAAATTGGTCATGATATTTTATTGTGATTAAGTAAGTTAGATTATATATTATATGATAATTGAAATATTTTAGGCAACATAAATAATAATAGCTTCATATAATAATCAAATTATATTTATGAATTAAATTTTTAAGATTTAAGTTTTAATTTAAAAAAGATTGATATTCATTTCAATGATTGTTCAAATAATGACACAAAATCAATTTTTTTTTCATTTAAATTAAAACAAAAATCTTAGTTTATTATATTTTGACACAACGATGACATCAATTGTAACATTTTTTTTCAATCATTATAATTTTTTATTGTTCGTTAAATTGTTATTTAGCTGATGGTACATTTTGGATATTAAAACAGTAATCGTAATTAATTAATTCTGCATAGTGAGTTAAATGAATTATGCTATATTTTCGAAGTAAGCTTTATAATCTATCTACATGAGCAGCCTATCCTGGGGATGGCTGAACTGTTGATTGAATCTCTTCATTTACCTGTTGAGGCGGCACTGCCGTTGTTGACACTGGGGAACTGGCTGTTGACCGGTTGCATCACATGCGGTTGAGCAGTGGGACACGCTGGCCTGGTATAATTGCCCAGGGACAGAGGGTCGTAGCTTCTCGTTCCCCCAGGAGGTAGCATGCAGGAGTAGGAGGTGGTTTGTTGTTGCAAGCAGGAGCTAGGTGTCATGTTTGTCGAATATGTTGGCATAGTAGGTATTGTACTGAAAAAAGAAAATAGTTCAATGGACAAAGTTCATAGGATGCGCCTCATATTCATGTTATTGTGCTATCCAATTAATTTTAAAATTCAATTTAAACAGGTTATAAATTTTGTATAGTAAATTATATATATATATATATATATATATATATATATATATATATATATATATATATATATATATATATATATATATATATATATATATATATATATATATATATATATATATAATAAATACGGCATCCTTAAAGCTTATGTAATTGAACATTGAAATCAGAAGGAGTTTTACATTGGTAGACAAAAAGTAAATTTTAAAGTTATGAGATTTTTTTGCGATGTTTAAAAAAATAGCAATGTAATTAAAATTACTGAAGGAAAAAAATAAATTGTAAAAAGGGTGTAAAATATTACCAATTTTTGACATTTAATATTTCAGTGAACATTCCTGTTGTATTCACAACTTTCAGTTTTTTTTTTAAATAATGTGGGATGTATAGCATCATTGAATGACAACATTAATCGATTTAAAAATTTAAAAATATAGAATTGTGTCAGTAAGGAAATAATTTTACAACAAAGCAATGTGCAGAATATAAATTTTTCTAATTAATTTCAATCAAAGGAAATGTTAAAGAACTTGTCATCGCCATTTTCTTATCTTTAAAATAGTAACTGTAAAATAATTTAGTTTTTCATAAAATCCATTTATTTTCAGATGGTGTTCTAAATTTATTTGATTTTTATTACGTGAGTTTTATTAAGAATTTCAAATGATAAATATTTGTTAATCTGTATGTCTAATTTTCCTGTACTTATGAAAAAATATTTCTTCCAAGAGCGCTTCTACAAATTTAAAAAAAAAGGAAATTAAATTCTACATTGGTATAATTTGTTACAATGAGTCCTTTACAAGCTTATCAGCATTTAATTAAAATTTCTTAATATTTTAAACTATATTTGATTTTTAAAAATGCATAATTTTAAAAATTATGCATTTTTAAAAATCAAATATTTAGTAATAAATTCTTAGAAATCTTGCTCTTAAAATATATAATATTCTCTGTATCAAAATTATATGAAAATCAATAACATATAATCGATAAATGAAAATCTATAAATCTTTAATTATATAAAAAATTATATGAAATGATTTTTCAAACAATTTTCATGTAATTTTGAGGAAATGATTTTCAAGAGAATTCTATTTAGAGGGTAAAAATAAATTCATTCAACAATATTCTGAATTAAAAAAAACACAGTTTTTCAATTTGAAATCGAAATGAAAGTATTTTTATAAAATAGTGTCTACCCTTTTTGGATGATAAAATATTGCTTAAAAATGTATATCTCATATAACTTATACATGAAATTTAAATACTCTAAATCTTATTTTAAATTATTGAGAAATGTTTAAATTTAGATATTTGAGATTTCGATTCACAAATCTCCAATTGAATCAAGTCTTGAAGTGATTCAAAATCCAAATCTGTCAGGCAGTTTTATCATGAGTCTATTAACTTTTATTTCTCTCAAAAATAAATTAATAAATTGAAAACAAAAATCAAACGAATAAAGGAAATTTAAGCAAAATTTTACTATTCTTTTTTTGTTTAAAAAAATCTAACATTTATCCTATTCAGTTGTAATTAAAATTTATGTTATGTCATGTGTTAAAAAAATAAGAATGAGGGAACAAAAATATGTCATATTAAAATAATGTTGCTTGTCCAGGGAGGGTTTCATTACAAAATGTCATGCATAAACACAAAAATTAGGAATACAGAAATGTGTACGAACCCACACCTGTAAGTCTCAGCCATACTGGCCATAGGTTGGCCTATGCTGGGGTAGAGAGAGTTGGGGAAGCCTGTGTTGAGGGGTAGGCGGCCCGGCGTCGTCGTCGCCTGCTCCGCTGCCCTCCGCTGATTTCGCAGCTTCTCCTCTCGTCGCCATTTCGCCCGCCGATTCGAGAACCACACCTGCAAGCGAACATCCACGTGAATCAGGTCATCTACGACATTTCTGAAGATTTAGTCATAAAATGTAGGTCATGAGGTAGAAAAAAGTCATGAAAATAGATTAAAGGTAATTTACTGTCAATGACTGCCCCGGAAAATTTATTCAATTTATAGAAACATTTTAAATTTTAAAGATAACAAAATATCTAATAATCTAAAATATATTGGAAATTGCTTAAAAGAAATATGCTTTTAGAAAATCGTGTCTTGATTATCAACAAATTATCATGACAAAGATGAATCATTAATATTAAAAATACCTGAATTGATCCATTACTTAAGCCAATCATAATATTATTTTCACTAATTAACTGACAATAATCATACATAAGAATTATTTACAATGAGGATGATTTTTATTTATATATAAACATACTTTCAATGTATAAGATTGCCTCAAATATTTCAAAATGATTTTTAATATTATCTGACACGTAAATTTTGGATACCATTATGAAAAATTATGTGAGAGTTGATACAAGATTATATTTCATATTTCCTTCGTAATAACATTTACATTAAAAATTGCAAATTGTATAAAGAAATGTAAGAATATTTTTATACCTACAAAAAAATTATAAGCGTAGTTTTTTGTTACATTTTTTGTAATATCTATTATCTAATTTTAAGATAATCAAGCTATCATAAACAAGTAATTTTAGAAAATCATTTGGAAGCTATTTTCTTATTAAATATATTTTTCCCATAAAAAATTAGATGTTGATTAAAAATGATATCATATTTAAAATGAAATCAATAAAAAATAAACAACTCAATGTACATTTTTCCCACACTTTTACAAATATCCTATTATTGTAGTATATCTAAATCCATATTTAAAACAAACCGGATTTTCTTGGGTGAGAAATAAAAAATAATTTAAAAAATAAATAGCTGAAAAATTTTTAGTAATCTATTTTTCTCACTCACTTGTATTCTTGCTTCTGGAAGATCAATTTTGGCGGCTAGCCTTTCTCGCGCGAAAACATCTGGATAATGTGTTCTTTCAAACTCTAAAATAAAAATACAGAATAAGCGATTGTAATGAACTATTATATACAATTATAAATAAATATATATATAATTATGGATTGTTGATATAATAATCAGTATACTTAATACTTTCCTATAAGCTTAAATTTAGCTATGATAAAACAGAAATTTTCCATCAACAAGAGAATTATGTTCGATCACTTTGTACAAAATTTATTGGATCAGTTTTTTTCCCTACATTTTATAATACGAAATATATTACTTGAATACATAACGTTAATAAATTCAAAAGTTTATAAGGTTTTAAATTTATATCTATTTTATTAAAAAAAACTGTTTCAAAATATATTTGCTACTCTTCAAAATATTTTTGCATATAGTTTTATTTCAAATATACAAAACAAAAAAAAGGGTTCTTAACTAGCAATTTTTAAAAAAATATAATTTAGCTGTCATTTTACATTTGAAATGCAATCTCATTATTGAGATTTATAAAATTTTCCAGCTTTTCTCTTCTTCAACAAAACACTTATTGTAAATAATCGAGGGAAAAAAAATTGTCGGAAATGAGATGTATTGTCGAATATCAAAAAGATTAAGTAATTAATACCATTAACCGAAATTATCATAGACAAAATCTCTGAAAGTCACAATCCGTAATTGTAAGAAAAAAAAGCTCATTTTCTAAATTAAATTAGGTAAAGAAGCTTGATGTGTGAACACTAAATGTAGCACTTACCCTTTTCGAGTGCTTCTATCTGCTCTGGCGTGAAAGATGTCCTGTTCCTCTGCAGCTTCCTTTTCAGCCGCAGCCGCGCCGCTGAATCTTCCTCGCCACTTCCGCTCTGGTCGCTCGGCGTGGAAGCTTCGGTGACGCTTCCTTCTGCCAAAAGATTGCTTCTTATTAGCTATGGGTTTATTGATTCGACATAATAATAAAAAATAAATCTGAGCTTCATTCTTACTGTCGAATATATGTTTCTATTTTTAAGAACACACAGATTATTATGGCCATATATTATTTATATTGCCCAGAATTAATTGTCTTTTTTGAATGTGTGTTTTTTTTTTCTTGCCTGATTCTGAGTTTTGCACTGCATTATAATAGCTTTCATTAATGAATATTCATTCTACAAAAGAGTGTTACGTCATTGACATTGTTATGAAAGGCAATGAAAACGAAATTTATGTCGCTTGTTATAGTTCTCTTTTACTCAAAGTAATTGTGAAGAAATTTGTTGGGTAAATAATATGCGTATTAAAGAAAAACACTCATAATTAAAGTAAACTCTAAATAAATAATATAATAAAAAAATTTAGTCTGTAATCTTTAAGTATTTCTAGGTCATAATAGAAACCATAGTTGATGTTAATATAATAGGATAGCTTGAATAACTAGAACAAAATAAGTTTAATATCTTGAAGGTGATAGCAATAATTTTAATAATTTTTTTCACTATCCTCAAAAAATCTTATATTAAAGTAAAAAAATATGGATACCATAAAGATAGGTATAGCTAACAATGCCCCTTAACACAGTCAACTTTTGAAATATGTGTCTTAAAGGCTAAAGTTCTTTCATAAAAAAACAGAAATGCTAATTTTCTGGGGAATTAAATAAATTTGGCAGCAGTGATTCTTCATGTTGCCTTTTTGAATTCAATACATGTTAATATTTATTATCGTGGTACATATTTGAATTCAGATACTAATTTAAAGTACTACATTAAAACAGACATAAATATCTAGAAAATAAATCCAAAATGATTACAAATGTGCTCAAAGAGTACATTTTTTCAAGGTATTTCAAGCATAATTAAAAACATGAATTCGTTTTGAACAAGATTACATGATTTTTATACTCTCATTAAATAGAAAACTTTATGAATATTAATCGAAATGTAAAATAAATGAACTATATACATTCATTTATTTTGAATTTTGAGACATACAGCTTTTTTGAAGGTAGCTCCGAAATTATAAGGGTTTTAGAAGCAAGTCTATTGTTTTTTCTAATAAAAAAACACCATTAACTTGTTACTACGAAGGTTTCACTCACGCAAACAATGTATAGT
The DNA here is from genome assembly GCA_037975125.1 of Latrodectus hesperus. Taxonomy (NCBI): domain Eukaryota; kingdom Metazoa; phylum Arthropoda; class Arachnida; order Araneae; family Theridiidae; genus Latrodectus; species Latrodectus hesperus. The sequence goes on along the minus strand of CM075850.1, from coordinate 102,395,126 downwards.
TTGTCAATGATTTAAAATCCAGCTCTTATAAATATTTTATATTCATTGCAAATTATGGATTTTTTCCTATTTAACATAAATATTATTTAAAAAAATAAACAAAGATCTGATCAAAAAATCTAAAAAAGTCTGAAAACCAGTATTTAAAAAAATGTGTTTGTAGAAACGATACCACAAAGGCACTGATGTAAATTAAATGTAATTTTGTGATAGCAGAAAAGCGAATTTAAAATGAACTAAGGTTTTCAAGTTTGGGTTGACGATTGGGTTTTATTTAAGCAAAAGAACTCGCGTGGTATCAAAAAGATTTAAAACACTCATTCGCCTGTTCCAAGTACAATATTCTTTGAAAGATATTAAAAACGACATCTCCCCCAGAAATTTCACTCCCGCCGCAATCTTCCAGTTTTTCCAATAAATCCATCCTTTCACCCAAAGACACGGTTCAAAGGGGGGGGGGAAGAAAATCAGATGACATTTCTGTGGTGTTAACTGTCAAGCAAAAGCGGTCAGCACGCTTGCCTGCACCCGCAGAAAGTTAGTAACGATTTTTAAGAAAAGAAGAGCGATGAAATAAAAACTTATATAGATATCTGTTTAGGGTAAAAAGCGAAAAGGGAAGAGATACATATAGATATGTATCTAGAAAAAAAAAGGGTAAAAACTATATAGATATATAAATGGAAAAAAATGTCAACTGTGTTTCCAACCATCTGCTTTCTTAAAAAAAAAAAAATCTCATTCTATCCATGGAATGTCGCTTTCTAACGATAAACGCCAAAGAAATATTTTTTTCCTTTTGCTACCCTTAATATTTTTTCACTAAGTTTTATTTGTTTACTTTTTTCCGTTAAGAAATGTGGCTACATCCAATGAAAGAAAACGATTCCGTTTCTTTACTACGGGTGCATTTTCGATTTCCAATGGACGTCCTTTTGGATGTCCTCTCCTACCCCTTTATCGTGTTTATTTTTTCTGGGACGTTGCACAATGATGATGATTGTGACAGTGGTACGGTCGTTACGTCGAATATAGTGGGATATTTCTTTTTCTCTTCTTTTATTTTTCAATTTTGAAATCTACCTCCTCCTATGTTTTTCTTTATTGTACAATCCTTATCGTCATCTGAATCGTTTGTTTGTTTGTCATTTGTTTCAGTTTTAAATTCTCTGGTTTATATATGTTTTGGGTTCGAATTATTGGAAATTGCAATCGCCAGATGGATGGTAAATAACTTAGAGGAAATGGTTAATCTGATATTGAGAATATTGATGAATACAAATGCATCATTGTGATTCACGTAAACCATCTTTACAATGAAATTGTCAGGAGTTACAGATATACTGATTAAGTAAATTTGCTGTGTCAGAAAATGGGATTTGATACATCGTTGACTTCAGAACTTTTTCTTTAAAGTCCCTATTAAGTCTCTACAATATATTCCACACCATTCATTATTAACGTAACACAAATATAAGCATTTCTTAGTTAAAATTGATTTTTTTTTGTTAAAGATTTTAAAAAATAAATCATGTTAATATGACAGTTAAATCTTAAAAAAGTACAAATTAATTCAATAAAAGTTAACTGTGTGATATAGAAGGTAATAAACCATAGTTTTTTTTAACACATGAAAAGAATGGTTTTAATTCTAAATAAGAATTATTGACATTATAAAATGTAACTAAATACTTTTATTTTCTCTTTAGTAATGAATTTCAGGCAGATAATGCTATTAAAATTAAAAAGGAAATTATATATTATTAGAATATAGATTTGAAGAAATTTAAACGTTCGATAGTTTCAGTTTCATGACGGCTAATTTATTATCTTTATTCATAACTTTTACTTTGTTGGAACGTAGAGTATATTTCTGAAATATTTTGTATTTTTAAAAAAATAATTATTTAAAATACATGCTTAGTATTTAAATTTGTCACACTGAGGATATCATTTGTTCAGGGTGATGAAATGGAGGGGGTGGATCGTGTGGGAAAAAAGAAAGCTATCTTCCCAAGAAGTTAATGATTTTGGTAAATGGCTAATGGGTAAATACTATCTTATTATTGAAAAGACTTTATGCAATTGTATTTAGGCCCCATATTCTTACATACTGGGGCATGAAAATGGTTTTCCAGTTAAAATATTGATTTCCTTATAAGATCATTGGTATATAAAAAGTCACGCGAAATAATAAGGGACATTATTTAACAAAAATTAAGAAAAGAAAATGTGATTAAACTTGATAATGATGCCTTATTAAACACAGAAATAATATATAGTACTAAACTATTTAAATTTTAAGAATTTTATATTTGAATAGCTGTTTCAAAAAAATAAAAAATAAAAATACTGCTCGAATATAAATATCAAATAAAAATTTAAATAAACAATATTTTAATTGAAGGAATTTTTGGTCTTAACTTATGCAAACAAAAATTAAAACAAATGTTTCGCCATTAATTTACAGTCAATTTTTGCAACTGATAGCTGATAGGACAATGATCTATAGTTTAAAGAGTACTCTAAACCACAACGAATATGCGAACTTAAAGTAGAAAGCGAATCCACATTCCAAAGACCAAAGGTTTAGTTACCATCTGTCAGTTTAATAATGAGGTAAAGGAAAAATATTGGAAGCATTATGCTATCTAATTATTGATTTCCGTAGATGTATTAAAATAGTTTGACATCAAATTTCTAAAAAAATAACTCCAAAAAAAGACTTAATAATATGAATTATGATTATATTGCAAATTATCTATTACTGATATGTACATTTATCATTAAATAAATTTATGGCTTTAAAAAATAAAATTACATCTAACAGTTATAATTTAATAGAGAATAGATTTTCAAATATATTACAGAATTTTTTTTATCATGTTATAATATATAAATCAACTTTAAAGACAACTTTAACATTTTATAACATAGCCATAATATTTATAATTATACTCCAAATAATTTGATTAAATTAAATTGTAACTTCAAAAGGAATATCATTTCTTATTCACATATCGTGAAGTTTATTTGAAAATAAAAGATCGTCCACAGGAAAAACAGGAGATAAATCGCTAAGAGTGGACTTCTTATGACATCTATTCCAGTCGATAAAGTGACTTTAAGGGTCAGAGATAGCCTCTGGTCTATTATGGGACTGAACTTAAGAGTCAGGTCAAAAATCTGCAGCCTAAGGGCAGAGTAGGCAACATTCGGTTCCCATGGAAACGCTCTCTTACTATGGTCAGCATCCACGTATATGAAAGCACATTGGTTCTGCAGTTTAGCTGTTTTCTGACGCTATGCTGTCCTTAGAAAACTTTTATAGAAGCGAAATGTGATTTTTTTAATATATAAGTTAGAGAATAATTTAATAATGCAAAAAATTAGTGTTGAGATAAAAGAGTTTATATGTAAAGAGTTTCTTTCCGAATTGAATTTCTATAACTTTAAATTTATTGTAAAAATCTGAAGTATTATTATAAAGATGTGCTCTATGAAGCGAAAAGTCTAAAAGTGATTGTAAGGCTTTTTTTCTGTTGGATATCAAGCTTAAATCAAAAGCATAATAACTATTCTTCACTTGTTGAACAGGGCATATTTTTGAACTTCGGATTTTTCTATGGAGACTAAAATTGTCTAACCATTTAGAAGCGATGAGCACACATGAAAAAAGATGCTTTTCTTCCACAGGGCTTTTATATGTATTGGATAATTAGTATTACAATTTCAGTTTTCGAGATTAAGTTTGAGAGAATATTAAGAAATCAAAGAATATCTATTTAGACCGAAAATATTAAATTACCCATTTACAAAATAAATAAAAAGATTTATCAAAGTTAAATATAAGAAATGGTAAAAAAAATAAATTTCAAAATGTAAAACTAATTTAAAAAGTTAAACAATTTAATGAACTTGCTCAGTAAGGGTGGTAATTCTTTACGATCTTAAATTAAAATATTAAAAAAGAAAGAAATCTAACAGAACGAATGAATTCTAAAAGTCAATGGAAAAATTAGCATAAACATTATAAAAAAATCAAAACTTGTTTTGAAAAGAATTCAGCAAATGATGAGCAATGCAGACATTTTAAACAAACTATTCGTTCTAATAAGAAAGTGTTTAACTATCACCAATGAACATTTTAAAAAATATAAACATGATATGCTGGTAAAAACATCAAAAAACTGGTTAATTAAATATTATTAAAAGTAAACTAATATTATACATTAATCGAGAAAATCATGGAAGTATATGAACATTTATAAAAAAAGACAATAAATAACTGCTTGATATTACACAGCTTATAAAGTTTTCCGCAAATATTTCTGATAATATCTATACCCTTTAGTAATATGTACCATTCAAAATTATGTCATTGTCTTCAGACCTCACTTTCATTTGCATTATCAAAGATTTTTCTCAGAACTTTTCGTTCAAAGATAGCTAGCTGTTCTGCCCGGGATTTAGTAAACACCCAAAATTCAGATCCATAGATTCCATTCCACAGTGCCTTATTTAAAAAAAATTATGCATCTTTGTAGCTTATCCAAAAGCTTCCGCTCTTGTAATCTTTTTCAATGACAATTTATTTTGTATCGGAACTATTTTCGAACATAGAATATCTCTGTTTATCTTCAGAAAGTTTCCCAATGAAATACTTTGAGTAAAAACTGAGACTATTATATACTATAATCCCATGTTAGTCCCTCATTCGTCAATATTTGATCAATTCAAATTCAACTACTTATAGTGATAATTTAGAACAATTTCTATTTGTTCTTGTAGACCATAAAATCAACAAAATATTTGAAACACAGGTTTGTTTCTTCCTTCAGTAAATGATCTTTACAAATATTATAGATGTTTATTTTTGTTCGTTTAGGAGTTAATTACGTTAAAAACAAATAATTAGACGATATTCAAAAAATCATTTACAGCAAAAACAAGCTTATTCATAACGTTTTATTAATGGCGATAATGAAATCTTACTAACATGATTTATAAATGCTATTCAATCAGTTACAATAAGGAATTAACATCATAATTTCATTTCTCGAATTCGAAAGAATATGATGTATAAAAATTGAGTAGTATTTGATATTAATTCTGAAATGGTGTAATCCATTTTGTCTTGAATATCTGAAGAATATCTTCCGTAGTTTTTCATCATGAAAAACATCAATACTAATTACTGGATTTGTGTGTGGCAAAGTACAATACTTTGTATATTAAAATTATGGTTTCTATGAAACTTTCCAGAAACAACAGATCGCTTCAAGCAGAGAAAATATTTGAAATCTTATAACTGCATTACTATTTTAATGCTCCGAATCTTACGAGATTCAGGTTTAGTTAAACCATGCAATTATATATTTCACTCCAAAAAATAATATTATTTTTGCATAATATTTTCATATATTTTTTGTCATCTAAAAATCAGAATGTTACTTTATAATTGTGAATAATTATTCACTACACAAACAACTAGTCTACTATCATAAGAATTGGGCTTAAAATAGTTCATAAAATTGGTTTAGTTGAGTATATATTTTGTTCAGAAGTTTAAAAGCACCATGGAAGAACCCCTTAGGAAAATGCTCAGAAGAATTATAAAATTTTAATGATTTATTTAAGTTTCTATTACATTATTTAAAAAATATTTAAACACTCAGCAGTCATTTCCGACAAGTTGTATTTCTAGATAAGAAAGTGGTATGGGATGATCATGGCCATCACTAAGAAAGCCATTGTTTTTATCTGCAAATTTACGAGCAAGGAAGTCTTGTCTTTATCAGCAAGGAATTCTCCCCCATCTCAAACTTTTGAGAAACTCTCGTTTAAAAGGCCCCCAATCGCAGAGTTCCGCGACATAAAGCTGACCGCATTTCACAAGGGCGCGGAGTCCCCATTCGCTATCTCTCGAAATGGGGAAAAATGTAATTTACACCTCTGTAAATTACTTTTTCTTTGCAGCGTCAGGAGCTTATTTATTTTTAACTTTTCTTTTCGTTTTTCACAGCAAGATAGCCTGCGCTGTTGTTAGAAACTCCGCTATCGGCATCTCTACACACGTGGATCGGCTATTTTATCAGTATAACTATAAACTGAGTGGCAACGGTTGAGACGGGGGGTGGGGGAAATCCATAGGACAGCGTTCCTGTCAGAAAGAAAACGAAGAGCTGACGGAGCTGGGGTTCGCACTCAAGCGTAAGACAGCGATAAGGCCACCCTATAGACGAGCGAAGAGCTATGGATATGTAGCACTGTAGAGGAAATTTAGTGCAATGGGCTGCTTGGATGAGTAAGTACATCATGTGTGCATGCATGTATGCGTATATAGATATAAGCGCATGCCGGCAGAATATAGTTTGGAATAACTTCAATATATCTTTACAATGCACCAACCAGCTTCGGAGATGCCAGAATTCAAACTTTCCTTTTTTTTTCTCCAGAATTTTCGCTGACTGATAGCAGTTCTCCAGAAATGACGCTTTTTCCCTCCTCCTTATCCTACCGTCTTCCGAATTTGGGATACAAACATTTTTTCCCGTTTCTGAGATATGGCCTAAAAGTTTTCTTATTTCTTTGAAAGAGGGACTTTAGCACTTCAGAAACTTTTCCGAATAGGGAATATCGCCGTTCTCCTGGCAGCTGGCGAGGACCACCGCTCACGTGACTGTGTATTTGAATAGGCCCAAAACGGCATATAAATCCAGAGAATATATCGATATATTTATACATATAGCGTGAGGAAAAAACCGCCTTTACTGAACAAGCTGCCCGTCTTCAGATAAGCGAGAAGGTATTTTGCACACTGGCTTTGATCCGAAGAAAAAGAAGCATTTTTTTTCTATCTAAAAATTTCTTTAAATGTATATGTAATCATTTCTTTTCCCACTTCTTTGAATACTATGCGAATGAAAAAAAGATACAATGGGCAGTTAAATACAGATCAGCTTATAAAGAATTTTCTCCTGCCACTTTTCGCTTGTCTGAGTGATTCAGATTTCAGAGCTGGAAAACGATTTTTATGGGCAATCGAAAATTTCTCCTTCAGTGGACAGTCATCGGACTGAAATAAGAGAACGTACAACAAAATGTATACAGTTAACGTATTGAGAGAATGAGAATTTTCCTTTTTTTCTCTTCAATTTACATATTTCTTTATTTTTAAAAGTTTTTAGGGTCGTATTTTGTTTTCGATTTTCTTTGCGTAGAATAGTATTCGAGTTTAGATTTCCTTACGAATGCTTCTAGAGCAATTATAAAAAATAATCTTGAAAAGCTTTTTACGAATTTTATACGAAATAGGTGATTATATCTTCCTAAACTTAGAAATGGAATAAGTAATTTTTTGTATGTTTATATACATATATATATATATATATATATATATATATATATATATATATATATATATATATATATATATATATATATATATATATATATATATATATATATATATATATATATATATATATATATATATATATATATATGTATATATATGTGTGTGTGTATATGTATATATATATATATATATATATATATATATATATATATATATATATATATATATATATATATATATATATATATATATATATATATATATATATGTATATATATATATATATATATATATATATATATATATATTGTTATATATGTATATATATTATATATATATGGAACTGTGCGTCTGTACCCTGAATTATGAATTAAATGTTATCTAATAAGCAAAAAAATAAAGTTTAAAAATTCACTACTTGTCGAGAATATCACTGTAAGCAATGAATTGTTAAGAGAACAAAGCCATGTAAATACGCATTTAAAATACATGTAATCATTTCTAAAAGCAATTTTATAAAAAGTATACTGAATATAACGTTTAATGTTTTTTAATAAACAAATTAATTTCAGTGTTTCCAAAAATAGCTCGCAGACTGTCAAAAAATTTCATAGATTCATAAATTTACTACGGATTCAAATAAATCTAATTGCTTATATCATCTCTTAAATGTTGGCATTGATTTTTAATCTCACTAATGTCTCCTCAATTTTAAAGCTATGTTTTACTTATTATCTCATTTTTTAATACCGGAAACTTTATTATTCTTTTTATTTCTCTCTCTCTCTATGTATGTATATATATATATATATATATATATATATATATATATATATATATATATATATATATATATATATATATATATATATATATATATATATATATATGTATATATATATATATATATGTATGTGTGTATATATATATATATATATATATATATATATATATATATATATGTGTGTGTGTGTGTGTGTGTGTGTGTGTGTATATTAGTGGTAAAGCTTTTTCAATAATTTAATGAAAAATTTTAACTTCTGTGGTTAGAACATCCTCCCATTCAAGAAACATACTTCATCAATCTGATCCAGTTGATATGGGATACATAAAAACCATCTTTATTGATCAGTGGAACAAAAAATACCAATAGAAACTAATATATAATCCCCATGAGAATCATAGATAAAAGTTTTATCATAGCTAAAATCTAAATTAGGAAATTTCTTGGAACAAATGTAATTACTTATAATTTTCTTAATAATATAAAACATTTCCTTAATTTATACAAATTTATTTAGTAAGTATATTTACCAAAAAGAAAGATGTTTTTGCTTATTTGGAAATGAACTCTTATCAAATACAAATATTCTATTTTGAAAATATATTTTAGAAATCATTTTTATGCCTTAATAACTTATTATACCTAAATCATCACTGTATATGGCTATATTCCCCATATATACACACAAACATATATATATATAGAAATAAGTATAAATAAAGTATATATATTATTGTGAAAGATAAAAGTATAAATTCTTTTTTCATTAATAATTTTACTTTGACATTTTCCCAATAAGAAAATGAAAACATTATTTCATCTAACGGATAAGAATAGAAATAGACGGGAACCCAAACACTGCACTCCATGAAAACATTTTATTCCCGTTATTCCATTCACTTATCTCTTTCCACGTCGTGGGCATACGCAATAAGAATGCCTTATCTCTTCCTGAAAATGACCACAGAACCTCTCTCTTACCCCTTTCGCTTCTCCGGAAGAGCACCTTTCTCCGGTATTCATTTTCTGGAAATTTCTTATCGCCCTCTCATGCTCTACTGACTGTGATGCGAGGAGATGGAGTTTCTATATTCTCTTCCCGAGTTCAGAGCGGCTACGCACAGAACGACTCCTTCCCTTTGAGTCTGTGGAGGGAATTCCTTGAATTGAATTCCTACCCGATGTAGGGACTTTTGTCCCTCTCGACAAGTCTTGTGTTGCAGTTTTCAGATTCAATAGACTTATTTTTTTTAACATTCAGATACACTTTTTTTATTTATTAAAATATTGGGATGAATAGATCTTGGCAATTTTTTTTTAAAATTATTTTGTCAGTAAATTATTTTGCTGATTTTTATTGTCAGAAATGCCTATCAGAATGAAACAGATCTACCAATTATTAAATACACACATACAGATGATCGGTAGACTAATTTAGTGATTGAGCGAAAAATGACGTATGTTTGAACATATGAAATTCTGTAGTAAAAGAAACCTTCAAAAAAGATATTTCTTCAGTTTTTTTCAATTTCTTTTTTGATAAAGAATCAAAAATAAACTGAGATACTCTTAAGTTTATAAAAAATTTAGAATTAATTTTTGATTTATAGATAATAGACTAAAAGTTTCAAAGTTTAACTTTGCTAATTCCTTAAATTTACGCTAAATCATAGAATTACCAATGCTAAAAGCGTTTAGCACTGTATTTTCAATGTGATAACTTCTAAATAACTTTTTCTTTGAAGAAGAATGAATGTAGTATGTATGAGAACGGATCCCACATTTAAAAATGATTTATAAAACTGAAATATGAATAAAATTCAATTTTATTAGTTATTTAATTAATATATATTCTGTATTGAAAAATTCTGTAGCGTTTAATAACTTTTCATTATTTTCTTTTGCTTAATAATTCTTCGTATAATTTAAAAGAAATTAATTCTCCCATCCTCTCTTACAGATTTGTATTGATCTTACAATCCATCAGGTGCGGTGTGCTGCCATCTAGTGTTCATTTTAGAACTGTTTGAAGATTTTATATGTAATAGAGTTTTGAAATGTTTTAACTCTTGTGGGGGTAAAATTAATATGAATATTATTATTATTCATACTAATTTTACTGTTTCATAAAAAGACGTGCTTTATGAATTTAATAATAAAGTTTGTTAAATTCATAAAAAGTCAAATTGCTTAATAATTTTTCATCAATCTATTAAGCATATTATAAATGTTATTTAGCAATGTGTTTCGACTTAATAAAATCAATTAAATTATAACATTTATAAATAAACGTACTTAATGTTTTTAGGCAATTTTATTTGTTTTACTAAAATATTGAATTAATTCAAACATATAATTTTCTTAAATCTAAATATTGTGTAAAAATGTGAATAAATTACAAATAAGTCGAATATTATCTTATTGTAAAAATATTCGATTCAATAATGTACTCCTATATTTTCTTTTTTGCGAAAGTTTTAAAATTATGTTGAATGCAATGTTTAAAAGAAGAATGTTTTTAATTTACATTGATACCCATTGATATATAATCTCTTAAAAGCAGGCCTATTAAAACTTGTCAATATTTTTTAACATATTTGCTTATGTACATATTGGAGACATATTTGTGTTAATTATAAAATTAATTTGTTGTAGCAAAAGCTAATTCTCTTGACTGAATAATATTTTTAAAAAAATGCATTGGCTAAAATTTTCCTTAAAAATAACCAATTTTTCAATGTAATATAAATTTTTATGGAAAGGAAGAAGACAAAGTCGCCAGTTTTGTAAAATTCAAAAATTAAACGCGTTTACAGAAGTTATTAGATTTTGAAATATTTTTCATATTCACGCATTTTAAATCATAAAATTTGTTTCACAAACTGGAAAAAAAATTGACTTGTAACAAAATTAAGAACATACATGCTATTGTATATTAAATTTTATTATGCAACATGCTAGTCATGGGAACAAGAAACCTTGGCTTATATTGATTCCAAAAATTTAATCCCAGGTTATATTTGAAGTTATATTTTTGAAACTAATATAAATTTACGTTTCTTTTTTTTTTGTGTGTGTGAGATGAAATTTCTATATTTAAAATGTGGACAAGGATCTTTGGGTTATATTGATTTCAAAAATTTAACCACATTCTTGTTATATTTTTAAATTGAGGTTATATTTTTAAAACCAATATAAATTAACTTTTTTTATACAAAACTTTAATATTTTAAAAAATAGGCGTAAATACAATCTGTAACAAATTTGAATGAATTTTTTTTTTACCTTTTTTAGGATTGAGGCCATTTTCTAAAGGTACTGTTGGCGTGGAAACGGGGGCGACGTAACTTGGTGCAATACCTCCGAAGGTCGTCCCACCTGGATACCAAGGATTAGGCCTCGGCCACCCCTGACCGTTGAGCATGCGTAACTTATCGTAAACGGCATCTTGGGCCTGTACTTGCGCTTGTTCCTTCTGCGCTGCCAGATTCCTAAGCACTCGGTTTATGGACGATACCTACAAGAAAATGCCAGCAAATCAAACAATTTTCGATAGTAACTTTTGATGATATAAATCAAACATTTAGTAATATAAATCATACAAGTTATTTTTCGTTCGATTCTTTTTCAAAACTGTAATTACAAAAACGTTTAAAAGCCTTATATTAGTATCTTCTCTGTATTTACTTAACAAACAAATAATAAAAATGCAGATAGTTTTTGTACATTTTAATTTTATTATTGTAATTTGATATATTATTATAAATATCCATAAATGAAGACCTATGTATTAAAGTAAGCTTCATTAACATATAAATATAGTCACATGCAAGAAGATAATTTTTAAATAAATACACTTAAGGGTAATTTAATATGGAGTTTGTTCTTTTAGGTAATTTCAATGAAGTTGTCATAACATGAAATAAATGTAATTTTCTCTTTATAAAACTTAATTATTAATCATACATAGGTTTTCTGAAAAATTTAAAATGAGTGATATATATATATATATATATATATATATATATATATATATATATATATATATATATATATATATATATATATATATATATATATATATATATATATATATATATATATATATATATATATATATATATATATATATATATATTCAGACGAATAGAAGGAGTGTGTATAGTAAAACTGTGCATTTTTAAATTTTTAAATAATTTTTTTAATTTCGAATGCATGAAAAATAATTTGCTGTAATACTTTATATGTTAACAAATTCTTTTAATTAAAAAAATATTTTGCATAACATTCAAATTAATAATATTAAGATGCATAACCATTTATTCATTAACTTAAAATATAATTAATTACTAATTAATATAAGTAAATTAAATCAATCGGTGGATTACTTTATGCTGAAAATTTCATTATAATTTTAGGTTCCATAATAATACTATAATAGTGTGAAAAAAAATCAAAATATTTTGTTATTTTTTAATAAATATTGTACATATATATATATATATATATATATATATATATATATATATATATATATATATATATATATATATATATATATATATATATATGTATATATATATATATATGTATATGTATATATAAGCACATGCAGTATTTAAAATTTGGAGGGTATAATATTGTTTATTCAAAGAGTCAAAAAGTAATATATGACATTTAAAAAAATCAAAATAAGTAACTTAATTCATTGCTATAAACTTCTAAGCTCATATATAATGTAAATTAATGTTTAGATTGTATATGTTGACTAAGATTCAATGAATATTTTATTTATTCTAAATTTATTTAATAAAACAAATGTCCATTAGGCACAGTTGTTAACAAAATAAGCTTAAAACCGATTTTAGCCACTCAAACGTAAGAGTATTTAGTAGAAGTGAAAACTATGTGGAAAAAAATTTCGCACCGATTACAGCAACTAAGAAAAAAATACGTATATCATCGACTTCTCTATTTGTGTACGTCAGCGTAAAGCGTGAAATTTCTAACGATTTTCGTTCCTTTGAAGCTAAAAAAAATAATAATATGTTCCAGGGGAAGAAAATTTCGATTTTTTTTCAAGCTCCTTCGATTTTAACTTTAGTGTCATTGAAAAATTTTTCTGGGAGACTATTTTTCAATCCTATTCACTATTTTCGTGGCAGTATGTTTTCCAACCATTTTCACAATGACAATTCTTGCTAATTAAACACGCAAAAGAAAGCTTCTATAAAAAAATATAAAAAAAACTTTCGATTTTTTTTTATTGTCATGCACTTTCTTTCTCTTTGGAAGAAAAAAAAAAAACTTCGATCGGTAAAATCTTTCCTGTATACTGCATTTTTCTTCCTCTTCCTTTCGCTTCACGTTCTTTCGCCGCTTCTTTTTGTTTTAATGTTTCATTATCGTCTTCTTTTTAATTTTTTTCCACGAGAACTTTCTACTGCCATTGTTCTTTCAGAATCGTTTTCATTATCACTGTAAAAATAATAATGGATAAAAGGTAGAAATGAGAAGAAAAAAAAATTATAACAGAGGATCGAAAAATTAAAATAAAAAGAATGGGGAGTAAAAACGTGCTGGTATAAAAACAACTGAAAAAAAAAGTTCTAAGAAAACGATAATAGTAGTTAGTATGAACAAAAAAGAGATTGCGCTAGTGCTCCACTAGAAAAAAAATTTAAAAAGATTAGTGGAGGAAATTTTTCAGCCAATTAAAATTGCACTCGATATCACCATTTTGGGTTTAATTGTGTAAGCCTTGTTAGGCACGCTGAGACGCAGAAGCTCATTGGCTGAATAGTCACAACTGGGTTCTCCTTTTTCAATCGCTTAATTCGCATAGTGCTGATAAAGTCTCAACTCCTTATTATATACAAAAGAAAAGGGGAGGAGGGAAAACGAGAGATATTATGCAACGAAAAAAAAATAAAATAAAAGGTATTCAACATGGTTGATAGTGTTCCCAACTGGTTTTTACCTCCGTAAGGAGCTAAACCAGCCCGCTTTTTTTTTAAGAAAATGATAGAATAGAAGGCTCAATTAAAGGAATTGGGTTTGGATTTATTCTTTCTCAGTAATAAGGATATTTTCTGCATCCTATTGTTTGTTATCCGATATATCAACGATATGCTTTTAAATTTATAACGGTAGATGGTTGGGATTGATTGTTATTAAATCTCCTTTACACAGTAACCAATAATACTTCAGCAAAATTATTATTTTCGTTGGTAATTAATTGTAATATGTATTAAAATATTTAAGTGCATAAGACTATTTACTCCAATACTTTTTTTATTACCAACTTTTTTAATTTCTAATAAATTTCAATTATGTTTTTTTTTCCATTTTGCTAGTGCAACAGTAGTAAACATTTCATGTCTAAATTTATTAACATATATCTTATATTTTTTTACGTTCTATTTCTGTCCTATACGTTGGACCATAGACAAAGAACTCATTTATACAAGTTATTGTTTACTAAATTCGTTAATTAATATAGAAAATCTTCCAAAAGTATTTTAGCATTCACTCGTTTCCGTGATTTTTCTCTTTCAACAGATTTGCAGAATAAGTCCTGCAATTTTTCTTTTAAATCAAAGATAATAAATTTAGAATTTAAAATTTTAATACGAAGTTCAATGTGTAATTCCCAATCGAGAAATACTACAATGAACAAACTGATTACAGACAAATGTCCTTTTTTTAATGGATGTATATCATTTCAACAGAATCTTAAAAACATTGGAATTAATTTAGTTGTTACAATCAGTAGCTACCAAGGGTCATAGACACAGATGCTAATTAATTTCATTGATTGAGCAGGGGATCGTCACGTTGATAGGCCGTATATACATTTATTGTTCTCGAATAAATGTTTTTTCATTGACGTAGTGTAAAAATATATCACAGATAAATGTGGATTTTAATATTTAACAATGATTTTTTTAATTCAAAACCAGTAGAATGAATTAGAGAAATTACCAGTCAGGATTTTCCAAACTACACACATGACACTTCCAAATAATAGATAATAAAGTTAAAAACGTTGAAAAAGTGTCTAAAATTGCAATAGATGCTTTTATTGTTATATGTTGCGATACAGACCATGTAGTAAGGTATTGGTAAGCCATATTGTTTTCTTTTTTTATTGATTGGAGAATAAGGGCCCAGTGGTAAGACCACACACTTCGGTCAGAAAGATTCCGTGTTTGCTACAACTATTATTGAACAATGAAAGACAGATTTTGTTTTCTGAATGCAAGTTTCTGGTGTTTTTTATTAACTTGCGATACGAAAATATGACTCTCTATTTGTAGAAAAGTCATTCCGGAGAGCAACAAGATATACATGTGATTTAGTTTTAAAAAAATCCTTCATCTGAAGTAACTGCCCTACTGTGTCAAAGAATCATGAATGCACTAATTATCAAATTGCACATGTAAAAAACGAATTCTTGCTAATAATTCCTCGTTTTTATGATACAAAAATTTTGGAACAATAAATTAAAAGGTTCTTTTAGTTTCTTGCTCCCAAAATTTAAAAATGTAAAAGAGATTTAAATTTTTAAATTAGGGAATGATGAATAAACTGTGTTTTATTTATTAAATATTTCTTGAACAGGGATAATTTCTTCGATAAAACAATATTTAATTTGTCTTTTATATAATAATACAGAAGTTAAATTACCAGCTCAGTGATTCTTTATACGGTTTCAGTATTATCTACCACGTTATTATTATCAACCGAGTCTCACACTTTTTTACAGTTCGAACGCTCCGTTATTTTTTATCATTATTGATAGAAACCAACCAAAAATTTTCTCCGCCAAATGAAATCTGAGCAGAAAAACTGCCGATCCTATTGTAAGCCCCATATTCCTGAGGCCTGTACCACCGCCACCACAGTGACAAATGGATGGGGTAGGGAACGAACAACAGCAAGTGGTGTCGAAGGGGGTGGGTGGGGGCGTTGAAAGTGATTTCAAAAAGTCTCTCAAGGCGTTCTCTTTACACGGATTATAAGTTATCTGGTGAAGAAGAGGAACCGTCTCATCGGAACACTTTCTCTGAGGAAATAAATGGAAAGGGAATAAAAGTCCCACTTTCTTCATTCCGTGTATCTTCATCTTTTCCACCCCCTCTCATCTTTCTTTTTTCATCTTTCCACTATTAATGATGGTGCCTCGACGTGACCATTATTTTCCAGGTTTGAGTCGTGGGTGAGGATGGACTATTTCTTTTGGTGCATCTTCCAATTTTTTTCTCTTTCTGTCAAGGATGGAAGGGAAAAAGCGTGAAGCGAATACTATTCCCTTTCCTTTGAGATTGAATGATGGGGAATACGTTGACAATTTCCCTTCTTACTTTTTGTCCCCTCCTGATATGAAACGTAATGCAAATGTCAAATGCGCAAATGTAGTCATTTTGTAAAAGTGATTTTTTGGAGGCGTGCTACCTGACACCTTGTAAGTAGAGTGAATTGAAAATGAAGTCGTCTGATTTCATTTGCTATTATTAAATATATATTTATACAATTCAAGAAAATTTCCGTTATGTGTAATAATATCTTAACTGTATCATTTGAATTAAGAAATGAATATTCATCATACTAAGCAACTCTGTTAGCCAGAAAAAATTGCATGACCATCTCCCCTAGGAGTAACTAGCTTAATGTTGCTCCCACCCCTGCATTACCCTAATTACTTGCAACGATATGTATATAATTGACATTCAAAAATTTTGATTCAAGTTTTCCAGTAATCTCATGAGATTAAATAATAATTAACAGTATGTTATTTTCAAGAGACTACACAAAACTTAATGCATTCTCAGAACAAACATTAATAATCTTTAGAAAAGATATTTTCAAAAAGTACAGACATTAATTTTGTATACTTTTCATCATCAACAAACACTATTGAAAAGAATAGTGCCCTGTCACGAAGAAAATTTACAGGTTAAAAATAGATAAAAGAATATAGCAAAATCATCATTATCTGAGGAAGATAGTTTAAAAAGAAACTATTTGTTCACTACTGAGTTTATGCATAGTTTGAGTACACCTGCTTATGCACAAATCAACTTTTATTTCCCTTTCGAGAAATTATATCGTATGTAAGTAACATAATGTCAATTATTTTCTTTCTAAGTTCCTCTTCAAATATATGGAAGTTCTACTTATATAATAAGTGGTGGATAGTAATTAAATATAATTGATTTTAAATTAGATTTATATTTTGTATAATTTTTTTCTCGAGTGCTCTGCAATGAGTAATAAGAAATTAGATTGTACAAATATTATAATCTATTTAAAAATTCCATATTATAGATGTAAAAATTACAATTTTTTAAAAATTTACAGGTAAAATAAAGGAATTTTTAATTTTTTTTAAATAGAGACTAGGAATATTTAAGGCAAAGTTGCTTATGTTGTTTCTTAATAATGCCTTTATCATTAGGATTCTTATAACAGATTAAAATTTCACATGACTTCTTATAATACTGCAATAATGGTAAAGATTATTCAGAATTTGGCAGTAAATTATGATTAAGTGCTAGAATTATCATCGGATGATATACTTTAACCAGAATAACAAGCTTTAAACTGTTTTTGGAAAACAGGAGCGAAAAATTAAAAGAGGATAATATTTTAACAGGCAAATTTGTAAGGTATCAGAGATATGACATCGATTGTATCAGTATATTACTAAAGGTACTTCATGCTTTTTATTCATTACATATTTAAATACATTTCTCAAAATGTTTCTTCCAAACTAATATATATTAGGGTTATAGATAGACAAACGATAACGCATTATTAAATTTTAAACGATATCTATTCTTTTTCTTATCTCGTGACGCGAAAATAATATAAAGTAATAATTTACTTTTATGGTTTCCAAAAAAGTTTTCTTAAAATAGATATTATAAATGTTCATAAATATTTTAGAAATCTGATTATATATACAAATCAGAAGAATTTTCATCTTAAACATTTTATGAATACGCAAGGACAGACAGTTCCAAAACAATTCTAAACAGTACATATTTGATTTAAATATTTTTTATATCTAGCATCAGTTATGTTGCCTATACACATAATTCAATTTTGTTAAGCTAAAATCAACACACATATTTTACACTAAAAAATGTAATTTTTCAATTTAATAATTAGTTATCAAATTAATCATATCATTTTTTCTCTAAGATATATATATATATATATATATATATATATATATATATATATATATATATATATATATATATATATATATATATATATATATATATATATATATATATATATATATATATATATATATATATATATATATATACATATATATATATATATATATATATATATATATTATATTTATACAATTTTGAAATTATTTATAAATTTTAGAAATTCAATAGCTTTTAAAATACAATTTATTTTTACATGGCTTTTTATAAATAGCTCTTTTTCCTAAGTCCTTGTGAAAAAATAAATTAATGCAGTTTTCCCCCTTCAATTTTTTCTTATTAAAATATCAATATGAAATATTTATTTTTTATACTGTCTGGTGTAAATAGCCACTTCTGTCTTGATCCCTTTTTTAACTAAAATTAAAACGAAACTAAAGATTTTAAAACTGAAACTTAAAAGTAAACTAACTATAACTTATGAAATATTCATAAATATCAATAACGTACCATTCTGACCAAGTTTTTAAGTTATTTGATGGAAACTGTAAAATACATTTACCAAATAACTTTAGCTCGGGTCAGTTTCTCCTTAAAATTCCTAATTTAGGGTCAATATTTTCCCTTAAGGAAAAAAAAAATAAAATTAAAAAGAAAAGCTATTTGATGAACAAGAAATTTATTTTAACCTATGTAAAAGAATTTGCAATAAATGCGAAAGTTTTCACCCTAGCTGTAGGGTCGTTGTGAAAAACTGGAGTCTATTGCAGGCTGTTGAGGGTGGGCGTTGGAGAGGATGACAAACGATTGCGTCGTTTTGGGCTGGAGATTTTGACCGCCTCCCTTTTAGCCTCTGACATGGACAGCTCAATCATAGAGATAGATATCCTATCTGTTCCCACATACTTAGCGACCGTTTCTTATCGCTATCTCTCGAACCAACTCTCGTTTTTCAACAGTTTTCCACATTATAACAGAGGAGGATGAGGATGTTGTCCAGGAGGATGTTGCTTATAATAAGCAGATGGGAATCGATTTGGGTATTGTCCGCTAGTGATACTTGTAAAAAAAAATTGAAAAGATAATGTTTACTGAACACTGTTTTCCATCACAAATGTACTCTTATAGCAGTAGTGAACGATAAGTGTGATAATATTATATAATCAAGTAAAGCAAGTGAAAAAGCGGTAATATATATCAAGCAAAAGACTGGAAAAATTCAAACAATGATTTGCTACGAAAAATAAAAAATGAATTGAGTTTAGAATATTAAGTGAATAATATATAATCGTTTTTATAGGGATATTTATGAATCTCTAAATTACGTTTTTATTCACTTAAAAACAATATAACCAACACCTGGTATTACTAATGGTGTTCAACTGAGGTATGAATGCAATTAATCACTTTACAAAACGAAACAAAGCTAATAATCTTCCAAATAAATGATAAACTTATTAAGTTCTGACATGAACAAATTAAAAGAATTTTAAACCATTTAAATAAACATGTGTTATAGATGTGAAAATGATAGTTTTGATTACAAAAGTCTTGTAATCGTTGTATAAGATTTCCTCCACCTACAAGGATTTCCACCTTTTCACCCTTACAAGGATGAAAATACTTATGCAGTGGGACACAATGGGTTTGCCATAGTTTCGAAAGCGATTCTATGAAATTTAGAAGCAGAGATGAAGTAGAAGACACCCAGACTTCACCTAACACTCCCAGAAGTATCATTTCTCAAGGAGGACATTGTGACCACGGCATATTTAAAGTGCCCTAACCGCCCTTAGTGAATACAACGTATCTTCAATTGCAACTAGATTTAATCTCATTATCTTCCACTAACGAGAAGGAACGTCTTAATTAACCAGACCACTCTTATCTAACAAATCTTGAAATTATTTTAAAATATTTTGAGAGAAAAAAGTATTCTGGCTACAAGCAGTTTATATTAAGAGTTAAAAATAAACTTGTGATTGAATTTATCTATTTGAATATTTTACATTTTAATTCCATTCTTCAAATGTCACATTTTTAAATTCAAAAACAAATATTCCTAATCTAATTTTATCTGGGCAATTAGTATTTCAAAAATTTAAATACTTATAACGTTTATTTTTCCTTAAAATTACTTTAATATATTTTATATTGGTAATTAAATAATATATATCATGTTTTTGAATAACGAATAAAAATTTTTCTATGTTAACACAATAATTCAATATGCACAGAAAACATCGGAAAATTTTTGTAAGATTTTATAATGCGATCAAAATAAAAATCATTTATTGGAAATTATTTAAAGTCTTAGAGGAAAATATTACACTTACATTGCTAACTAATTAAGAAATAAACTACTCTCTTCAGTAAAAAAAACAAACTAACAAATACATTAATCTTATGCATACAAATGTAAAATTTTAAGTTTAAATATTGACTCTTTATTAGAAAAGATGCAAAAGAATATTACGAATATGAATAAATAATTTCCAAATTTTTAAAATATTTCAAAACTTATACGTAAAATTTTTTCTTTCGATTAAGTCAAATTTGAACAGAACATATAAAAATTTTATATAAAATTTTGAAAATATCCCATGCGCTTTCATAAATTTCTTATGAATGAAGCACTCCTTCACTGAAACAAACAACTTAAGGAAATAAATCATTTCGAAAAACAAGAGAGAATTTGTAATTTGGAGTGAATGTTACATTAGACTTTTGATTAAGCAACATGAAAAATTTAGGAGAGATTGTAATTATTTGTTACAATTTCATGCCATAAAAGTCTTAATAAATAAGAAATAAACACAATTTCATACAAACAAAATCAAATATAATTATTATGTGGCATGCTTTTGACTTTACAGATGTGTTACAGACCACACTCGTCAAATGCTGTAAAGCTAAGCGTTTTGAATATTACATTTTCG
This sequence comes from Latrodectus hesperus, assembly GCA_037975125.1. Lineage (NCBI taxonomy): Eukaryota > Metazoa > Arthropoda > Arachnida > Araneae > Theridiidae > Latrodectus > Latrodectus hesperus. The sequence continues at coordinate 102,373,850 of CM075850.1, read as the reverse complement.
ATAATTTAGTTTTAATAAAAACTGTAACGTAACATTTTTTTCCTAAGCAAAATTTTTTGATATTCTTTATAGACATTTAATTTTCGCACCTATTCATGAAAACAAAGATATTTCCTTTTGGTTAAAAAGTAAAAATAATAAATACAAAAGAAAAAAATAATTAATTTTCCTTTAAGCATCTGACAATATCATTCAGTAAGATATTCTAATTATTCCATTTTAATTAAAACTAAGTTTTTCTTTTTTTAACCAAAATGAAATAACTAAAAGGAATGATGAAAATAAAATATACTATATTTTAAAAGAATAGATTAATTGTCTAGTTATAAATGCACACAAAAATATAAAAACATTAATCATTGTTATTTAGATTAATAAAAATTACTAAAACAACTTAATTTATTTTTGTTAAAATTTCTTTTTTATTTTATTTACTTGAACAAAACATGAAATTAAGCAAAATTAATCAATATAAAAATTATTCTGTAATACCTGCTGAAATTAATATCGTTGAATTCGACGGATCATTTTCCTATTCTTTTAGAGCGTATTTAATGAATATGATTTAATTCTGTCTAAGTACTATTAAAACAATGGTAATGATAAATTATTAGGTTGGCTTGTGTATACACATATTCATATAATTAATTTAATACATGCACATATAATTTTAATAATATTCAAATCAAATATTTAATTTCTATGTAGTTGAGAGAATAAGTGGAAAATGTGAATAAAAACTCTTAAAGATGCTTTGTACATGCGTGCCAAATGGAAGGAGACGTAACTCATTTATAAGTGCCTTCACATTAAAAAATAATACATTTTCCAATCCTTCAGTTATTTTCCTGATGCCATGAGGGGGAGGGGGTAAAACAAATAATAAAAAAATGGAAAGAAATCTCTGCTTTTCCAATTAATTATAACATCGAGCTCTGATGGTCTGCTACATCCCCGCATTCTCGCTTCTCATTGGTCCATTAAAACCATTGGTTGAAGATCAATTTCCCGGGCATTTTCGGGCATTTGGGTAATGCCCGAGCACTCTTCGATTACACGGGCCGACAGCTTACGACCCAGTCTAGCCACTGTGGGGCGCTGCTGTAGCAAAGCGTGTCTTTCTCTTCCTTTCCCATCCTAAACTTGATATTCCTCTTCAGCATCCAATTCGCATAAACACACACTATGTGTGTAGGGGGCGGGGGAGAATAAATAAAAATTTCGTAATTGATCTACCAGATTGGAAAATGCATCGCTCTTTTCCTGGCAAGATTTCATCCTAGCAAATATTTAAATACTATATTCTCCCAAAATATAATGCTTGCAAAATTTCGTATCAGTCTTAACTACGCAAAGCATTATATAATAAGAAATAACTTCTCATGTTAATTATATGTAAGTTTTAAATTTCTTCTAGTGTGTAATATTATTTGAAGGACTTAATTTGGAATTAATGTTGATTACATTGTCGTAATATTTCTCTTCATAATGTTACATTTATTTTGTTACGAGTATTTACCTCATATAAACTAACTGGCTATCAATGTTATGAATTTGTTTATGTATTTTTTTAATATTTCATGTTTTCTAAATAAATAAAAGTTTATTAAATATTAACCAAATGAAGGGAAATTGATTTTAATATTTTATAAATTGACTTTTAATGTTATATAAGATTCAACGACATATATTACTATGTAAATAGAGTTAAAAAAATGTCCAAGATATACAAAAATATGGAAAAAATATCTTTAAAGCAAATTTAAAAGCATTAAAAGTATAATTATTATAAAATTGTAAATTATTATATAAACTAAAATAATTTTGCTAGTTTAGCACATTAAACAACTGTTGTAACTAATAGAGCACACACATAAATGTACATACACTACACACACACACTCAACACAGCATCACACACACACACACACACACATATATATATATAATAAACTACATGGTATCATCTAAATAATAATATGTCATATGTGTGTGTGTGTGTATGTGTGTGTGTGTGTGTGTGTGTGTGTGTGTGTGTGTGTGTGTATGTGTTGTGTGTGTGTGTGTGTGTGTTTTTAAATTGTCAAATAATGAAGAAATGTATCTATATTTTCAAAAAATATTTAAGCATATTTTAGTATTAAAGCTACTGTTATCATTAATAATATCTTTTAGAGAGCCAAATAATTCCTAGAAAAAATTAATTTTTTAATTGAAATTAATGTTTTTTAAAATTTTATCTAAAAAGAATCATATTTTTTTCTTCAGCAACTAATTTAAATTTTGAATTTTCATTAATTCCTTGTAAAGTGGTCTACCATGTCCGGAGAATTGCTGAACTATTGAAAATCAAATCAAATCAAGACTCTTGGCGCAATTTTTTCCCTTTTTTATTTGCCCGCCTACTACCATCGACCTCAGAGAACTACCACTTTACTAATACAAATGCTAAAACGCGCGGAAAGGAGCGAAGAACAAAAACTCTTCGCGGGTGGATGAAAAAAAAAAGAACTAAGAAAGTAATAAAATAAAATAATATAAAGAAAATAGATTCAATTTGGCAACCCTATAGCGCAGGGATCACGAAAATAAGATGAAAGCACAGTGGGTGAGGGGACGAGCAGTAGGATTGAAACTCAGAGTGGGGGGAGGGGGGCACTGATACGGGAATCTCCTAGTTCCCAGTCCGGAAATCAAGGATCGAAAATTCAAATGAGCAAAAATACCGCTCGCTCGCTGGAAAACCGTTCCTCGAGAATATTGAGTTGACACAAGTGCCAGAGATTTGCAATGGAGATATACAGTGGGGGTGGAGGACACTGGGGGACAGAAAGGGGGGTTGCGAGAGAGACTATATTATAATATGGTGACGGTGGTCGCAGCTAAACGAAGAAAACCCAGTGTTATACTTCATTTGCATCACAAGCAGGGGAGGTCCAATTTGTAGACTGTCTGTCTGACTAAGTGTTTCGGTGGTGATGTTTTTTTATGTATGTATTTTTTTTTCTACCAGCAAAACGCTTTAGTTTTTATTCAATAGATTTTTATGGTTTTATTATATTTGTGCATTTTCTTAAAGGTGGAAAATGCAATATTGTATAAAGTGTAAACAATACCCGTGGTATGTAGCTTATTTCCTTTCATTTTCTAAATAATTTGATTACAGTACTTCTTGAGGCTGTTGTTCTTGTATCAGATCGTTAAATAAGATCACAAAATTTATTCATATTTAACCCAGTCTTCCTTATTTATAAGAAAAATTTTAACTTCTTATATTAGGTAATAAACGTTTGACTTCTTATATTCAGAAAGTTTTCAACGTTTAATAAATTTATAAATATTTTTGGATGAATGAAAAATTAATGGGCATTTAGCTTTGTGCGGTGCTTTACCACCATTTTTTCCATAAAGGAGATAATCGCAGAAAAATTATAAAGAATTTTACAATGTTCATGCTCATAAAAAGTCTTCGAATGTAGATGCAAAAATTAAGAGTCATATTAAAAGCTAGAAAATTAGTAATTATAATGAAATTCTAATAATAAATGTATGAGCAGTTTAATTTAAATTACATAACACCATTAACTTCATAGAAAGATTTTCATTTCTTCAGTAATATTTTATCTTAGACATTTATATTTACATTGACACACAGTCAGTATATTATTAATTTTAACTCACAGAGTTAATTCACAGTATCATGTGAATAAAGCATAAATATGATGGTAAATTAAAGTTTAGTCCTCTATCGTGTTCGAAATGCATGCGCGTTGCACAATTCTGAAGTTATCATAGGTCTACGTGATATAACGTAACGCTTCTCATAAACATCTCATTTAAATCAGTTAATGATTACTATACTTTTTCTCAGATGCATACTAAACTAAACTCAGTGACACAACAGCCCATATGGGAGCCAAGGATGTTTCTAAGGGAATAATTATCCTTTTTTTTACTGAAAAAATTATCGATTTTTTACAGAAAGGTAACTTTAAATTTCAGTTTAATCATTTAAATCTTCCGTTTAGTGAAATCTCCAATTTATGCTCATTGATGGACCTATATAATAAGACCGTATAAAAAATATTCAAGATTTAAACACAGACTCCTCATTATATATACAATTCCTTACAGCAAAATGCTTGAAAATTAGTTGTAGCTTAAGAATGGTAAATTGTACATTAAAAGAGCTTCGTCTCAGTTGTATAAATACTCTTTTACACATCATAAAAAAAACTTTTGAAAATATTAAGTATCTAAAAAAGAAACAAACTAACCTCTGGTCTTAAGTAAACTCCTACAATTGACTAATTTACAAAATAATAGATAATTTTGTGGGGGGTTTTTATAGTACAATTTATCAGTTGAGGAACATGAAATTAAAAAAAATATTATGTGAGTGAAAATATTTAATTCATATTCTATGTTCAGTTAACTTATAGTTGAACAATAATGATTTGTTTAATTTTTCCATCTAAACAATCCAGCTTTGTGTGCTAAACATAGTTACTAACCAGTACTATATTTTTTCTATAGTGCCTTAAATTTGTCTTCCAGCTGCTTTCTTGTTAGTCATCAATAGGCCTTATTGCCACGAATGATTTTATTTTGAACTCAATAAAAAAATAAACTGTATATATGTATTTTTAAACCCATTAAAAACCAGTTTTAAATATTTGGAAAGAGAAAATAATTGTAAAATATTATAATTACGAAACTAAACTATATTTCGTAAGCACAGAAAAATAACCGAAAAAAAGCCATAATAAATCTATGCCTTTTGCGTACTAATGATGAGAATAATAATAATTTAAATGTAAAGGATGTCGGGACACGCCAAAAATATTACGTTTTCGAAATAAGTTGAAGCTTAATTTCATGCACGGTGAATTTTTCGTTCATAAACAGAAGGGAATTGCCGAAATGTGGAAATTGGCAGCAGGGTGACAACTTTGTCATGGACAAACGTTTTAAATGTCGAGTTTTGACATCTCCGGGAGGGAGGTGTTTGGCGGAATATCCGCCTCTCGTCAAATTGCCGATGACAAATTTGCCGCCCTGACAGCAATGGCGGTTGCACAAGTAATAAATACTCAAACTGATGAGCTTCCAGAACTCAGTGGGCCAGAAGAAGGGACAGCTCCCGCGAAGGAGAAAACTTGTCACTGAAATCGAAGAGAAAAGGGATCGGTCACAAAGTGGAGATGGATGGTCAAGGAGGCACACTTTTATCTCGCCATTATTTTAATTGCTCCTCCTCTTCACTTCATCTCCAATAATTTCCTTTTTACGTGTAAAAGATTCTAGAAGCTTTTAAGCTTCTAAAATATTTTTCACACTATTGAACTGTGAGCAAAATTTTATGTTCATCTATAATTTCGTTTACATTTTTCACTTCATGAAATTTGAAATACACATCATGTATTTACATTGTAATATTTTTAATTTTTAATACAATAGTAAAAATTATAAATATCTTTTGCTCTTCTTCTTATATAATTAATTATTTTTGTTCCAACATGAGCATCATATGACACTAGAATAAGAATATTTAAAAGAAACTTTTGACTTTTTTTATTATTTAACTTTACCCATATGATCGAACTACAATGAGAAAAGTGGATAGTTAAAACACAGAAACAACAGTCATACAAAAAAAATGCTAAATTAGAAAGTGTAATTACGTAAGGCAAATGATGAATATTGTACTCATTCATTTCATTTGATCTTCTGCTTATACATGTATTATTAATCGGAACCCTTTATTCGAACAATTAAAATTTATTACCTAATAATATAAAGCATGTACTAAAGTGACTCATAAAATTACAATTATACTTGTTGACGTTATAATATTTCTAAGCATTTTTTGGTACTTTATTAATAGTTATAGTTTAAGAATAAAAATTTAAAATTATTCCATGTATTTCTTGAAAATTTAATAATACGCATTTATAGCTGTCTTTCGGCCAGTAGTGTATATATATATATATATATATATATATATATATATATATATATATATATATATATATATATATATATATATATATATATATATATATATATATATATATATATATATATATATATATATATATATATATATGTATACACTACTGGACATTAAAATCTGCTACACTAAGAAGGAATGCAAATAACAGAACGATATTTATTGGATACATATACATTATAGTGGAAAGAACAAGTGATTAGATTTACAGGAAATTAGGATGTATAGATCTTGAGAAATCAGTACCCAGAGCAGCCACCTCTGGCTGCAATAACAGCATTTATCCGCCTAGGCATGGAGTCAAACAGAGATTGTATGAAATGTACGGGGATCTCAGTCCATGCAGCTTCAACACTATGCCACAGTAGTGGATGGTGAGTGATGGCGTGCCAATCGCTCGGCAACCATTGATCACACGTTCTCAATTGATGACAAATCAGAAGAACGTGCTGGCCAGGGTAACAGTCGAACCTGTTCTGTATGAAGGAAATTCAGAACAGTACGGGCAACATGCGGTCGTGCACTATCCTGTTGAAACAAAACATTGGGGAGGCCTCGAAGATAGGGCAGAGCCACGTGGCCTAAACACATCGGAAATGTAACGGTTGCTGTTCAAAGTGCCGGTAATGCGAACAAGAGGTGATCGAGACGTGTATCCAATGGCACCCCATACCATCACTCCAGCAGATGGGCCAGTATGGCGACGTCCAATGCAAGCTGGCTATGCGCGTTCTCCACGATGCCTCCAAACACGGATGAGGCCATCATGGTCCTATATACAGAGCCGAGATTCATCCGTAAAGATGACGTGATACCATTCCCGCGTCCAGGTTCGATCGCTGATCACACTATTGAAGGCGCTCCTGTCTGTGACGCAGCGTCAATGGTAGCCGAAGCCATGGTCGCCGTGCAGACAATCCATGCAGCAGCAAACGTCGTCGAACTGTTCGAGCAGAAACTTGTTGCCTTGCAAATGACTCCATTTCTCGACTCATGGTTCGTGACGTGGCTGTACGATCCCTTGTGATCCATGCGGATAAGATGTCTGTCTTCTCTGCTGTTAGTGATGGGGGTCACTGAGATCCTGCATGACGTTCCATATGATCTGTCCTGAACCCATCGATTCCATATTCTGCTAACAGTCACGGGGTCTCAACCGACGCGAGCAGCAATTTTGCGGTATGATAAACCGCAATCCCGGTAGGCTATAATCCTTCCTCGATCAAAGTCAGACACGTGCTGATAGGCATTTCTTCTTCTTACACGAGGCATTACAACAACTTTCTTTGCTGAAAACAACGTTGAAACGGAAATTGAGTATGAGAAAACTGCTGTCAAATCTCTGGTTTTATACACATTGTAGATGTCGCTACTGTCGCCTGCTTTGTATGAATGCGTTGAAAATCTAATCATTTGCATATCACAGCAAATTCTACCTGTCATGCAAATTTCACGTGTGTGGGTTGCCGCTTTCATGGTGTAGCAATTTTAATGGCCAGTAGTGTATATATATATATATATAAATATATAGTAATCATGGGCAATTTTATACTCAATATGGATAAATATGCATAAAACTTGTAATGAACCTTGAAAAAAATGTGCAATTTTTCCATGGCCTGATAGTATTTGATCCTAACATTAATCTTTTATTTACATGTTTAATTTATTTCGTTTGCAAAGTATTGCATAATTGCGATAAAAAATCACATTATTAATAAAATTAGTAAGGTCCATTAAGTTTATTTTTAAATAATTGCTAACAAAGTCATACATTTAACGTATCTGTCATTGCTTTAATGTGAAAATCACTAAACTAGTTTTTTTTACATGAAATTATATAATGAAAAATATTTATGTTTTGCTATAAATGTGGAGAACATTATTCTCTGTAATGAATAGAACTTCGATAATAAATAATATTTATTCTCTATAAAAAATAAAAAATAAAAAAAATCTCTTCAATAACATGAATAAGTTTATATTTTTAATACCACTAACTGTATATCAAGTTTGCAATGTAAAACAACATTTTAAAAGCATTTAAAATGTTTTATTTATGGATTTATAAATTCCTTTTAATGAAAATATTTTCTAATTTCCATTATTAATTGATACAGAATGATTAAAATTTCTTTTTATTTAATTATTTTATGCATCAATGAATTTAATTCTATAAATAAACTTTAAAAGTAGGCGTTTTCCAATCTAAAATAACTATTAAATATCATACAAACGAATAATTTATCATTTAAAAAAAAAACTGTTGCATGCATTTTCTATAAATGTTATTCTATGGCAGGACTTTCCTCTCTACATCCATGAATAGAATAATTCTGTTTAACAGAATTGCCTTCAGAATGAATTGAAGAGCATAATCGAATAACCATACCAAACATTTCTGAAGATTTTACTTCGGGTCAAAGGCAAGATGTCGGAACTTTTCGACAACTCGTTCAAAAGGAGTGAAAAAGAAAATACTAACTGCAGTAAAGGAGGCGCATCCTTGTACGAATGCCATTTATCAAAGGAAAGAAACAGGGTACAAGTTAAGGTATTCAAAAGTCGACAATACATCAAATCATCGAAATAACACAACATGAATGATTTTTGAATAGACGGAACATGCTTTTTCAAAGTGCGCGTACACAAAGTTATGAAGACTTTGTTGGCCGATCGATAAAAATATCCTTTTTCGGAGAGTGTAGCAATGCCGTCCTGGCTCCAAATATGCTTTTGTGCCACACAGCGGAGCACCCGCGTACCATTCAACTCAACAGGCTTTAGCTTGACTTCCATGGTCTTTGTGAATTGAGTCGTATTCAATTGATGTCGGATGAAAGCTACCCAGCAGGCACCACCCACTTTCGCCATTGTCCCGGGAGGGGGTGCTGTCCAAATTGTTATGTAGACAGGATTTTCCAGAGGAAAACTGCCTATGCAAACAGTTGTCCAAGTAAAGTTAAGACTCAAGAGCAGGTTAAGTTCTTAATAATTCTGTACCCATCTAAGAATTAGTAGCTTTACTACATGTATTTGGATTATAGCTAAATATATTAATTTTCGATTGTTTTATATTTTCTCTGTCAAATATCATTCATTCTATTTATATAATCATTTCTAATTTTGAAGATAATTTTATGCAAAAAAAAAATCTCAATAAAATGATATTTTTATTAAAAATTTCAGAAATCGAAATATTATTTTTCCGTTTGGTCCTGAAACAAACTCCTCACAACCTAAATAGAGATGAAAAAAAATGTTTTCCCCAAAGATTGTAAAAGCGATATTTAATATAAATTTATGGTACTTTCCCATTACACCCCTGATTATGATCCTAAGGAAATAGCATGTTTCTATAACAGAGAAGCGAAATGTTTATAATATAAATATGGTTTTAGATGCTCAAAGTTTTATTTTAAATTTAATAAATTCCAATTGATTTTATTTTTGTGCAAATATTTACTAAAGAGTAATGAGAACAATGGTAAGCAAGCTAAATGCTAAGTAAAACTAAAGCTAGTTGGTGGAAAAGATTGCACCGTGACAATTTTGTCGGTCAAAAGAAGGATTACGGTCACAAATCGAAAAGGGGAAAATCAGTCAAATACAGAAAGATTTTATTTTGTTTCATTGAAAAAAGGTACTTTTACATTATACTCACGCAATCAATCACCGATGTGATTGTTAAACAGTCTCCGCCAGAAATAAATATTGGCATTTAAATAAGTTTTGTCAGTAAGTAATAATTATTTAGTTTTTAAAATGTAAACATAATATGTTTGTATTATTTTTAGTAGTTTCTGATAAACGTAAAACTATTTACACTATACACAATTCATGAAAATGGAATATTTTCGACAGTAATTTACGATTTTTTCTTTCCCGTTATGGCGGTTATTGTACGAGGGTAAAATGAAAAAATACCAAATATATTTACGCATTGTGATTGCTGCATATGTATTCAAGTTATTATGATGAAATGTTTCATTAAATTAAATCTGATATTTCCGGACCACGTCATTTCTGATATGGCCTTTAATTAACTTAGTGTCTTGGTAAATATTAAAGAATAATGTTCTTGAAATACAGTAACATATTCTTCTCATTTGATATTTATTAAAAAAAGTTTCTACTTCATAAGAAACTATCAAAAATTTTTGCAGAAATTTTTAACTGTTCGAGTATGTAATCTTGATCATAAAAATTTTATGAATCAATTTGGTGTCAATCTGTTAATTTATGAAAAAAATTAAATATTGTTAATGCTTAGATTTAAATGTCTAAATTCCATTCTAGGTAGGTTTTCAGCCGATTTACAATGCAGAATCGACAAATATTTGGCGTCGGTATAAAGCTAACACACAAGGTTGCTATATATTTTAACAAAATAATGCAGAAGAAACAACTGGATTGTGTGTGTGACAAAATTAGATTCTCAATTTAAGTTTTCCATTTTAGATAGTATTATTAGTTTAATTTTATGCTACTTGTATTTGTGTGTGTGTGCAAAATCATGTTCTAAAAATTGATTAAAAATTTTATTAAAATCAAATTTTTAAAATTTATAAGTAATTAATAAAAATCACATTAAGTAAAATGTAACATATTTTTATTTATTCACTATTTACTTTGAAATAGTTCACTCTGTAAATTTTACTCTAAAAATATAAAGTAAACTTTTAAATTGAATGAATCATTTATTGAAAATGGATTTTCCATAACAGAAAATTGACTATAACAGTATTGCAAAGTTTTCTGTAGATTTCTCTCTCTATCAAAATGATTTTAGCTGTTCATTTAGAATCTCGCATTAAAAAGTTCAATATATTTAAGTAAATTCAAAATGTATCGTTCTCACGAGGTACGACTTCTCTATCGCAATCTTTCGGAGCCAGTAGGATATATTCCACCAATGGCAACCTTTTGCGACTTTTTTTGTGGCCAAAAAATTTTTTTTGAGACCAGAAATTTATCGAAGTCCACTAAAAAGAAAACATACATATGACTCCAAAATGACGTATAACATGAAAAAAACCCAATTCTGACGACAAAAAAAAAATCAAAAAGCAAGAAAATCTCAAATTGGCAACACCAAAAGGAAAACTGGTAACACTATAATCAAATCAAAGGACGTCAGATTTGGCGTGAAATCTCTTGGGGATATTATCATACTTTATCGCAGAAAACCCTAGTCAGACAACTTCAGTTTTTATTAAATAAGAATTTTTTTTAAAAAAAAATGTGAGAAAAATCTACCTTAATCATCAAAATATTCAGAAGTGACTTACTACTGCTACTTTCAGCATCAATTTAAACAGCAGTAGTTAGAAAATTATATCCCAACGAATAATAAAGTTAAAGAATCAATAAATTCAAAGCAACTAAATTATTGTTTATAAAATTCAATCCATGATGTTGAATTTTATTTTAAATAAAATATTGTCAGAATCAATTATAAAGAGTGTCATCATATCCATTTTATTATTTTTAGGATTTAAACGAGAGATCAACTTGTGAAAAACGTATTAAAAATTAATTGCTATATATATATAAATATATACATATATACTAATGTACATAATATTTGGGACAAATATATTTTTAAATAAAATTGTTCCTTTCTTTTCTTTCTGCCTCAAACTAGTTTCAATTGTATGATCTCACAATGCTGTCATTGACTAGTCTAAACTGGTTTGACCACGTGATCATGACGTGACGAATATTTTTTTTATTTGCGCTTCTGTTGCTGTAAGAATTGGTCGATTGTGCTAAATGCCTGCTTCTGACGTGTATCCAAAAAATAGATATCACTCCCAGGCAAAGGACTAGAATTGTTACTCTTAGCCAATATACTTCTATGATTGTGAGGGTTATTGCTATAGCAGTTGGAATAGGAAAATCTAGTGTTTCTAGGATTATTTATCAGTAAAAAGATTTGGGACAGTTTCTGTAAAACGAAAGACTAAATGCGGATGCAAACACAATACCACACCTGGAACAGAAAAATTTCTTCTTCGAAATAATAAAATGCATCCTCGCAAAATAAATACAGATCATTAGAGATATGCTCAGCAACTGCTGAGCATGTGGATTCATTGAAAGTTATTCAAACATTTATTAAAACTGGAAGATTTTCAAAAACAACAATAAAAAAATAATTATTAACACCTGCAATGAAAAGAAAGCGTATAAATTGGGCTAGGAAATATCAATTTTGAACTGCATAAGACTCGCAGAATGTTGTACTCAGTGATGAAACGCATTTTTTTGTACAAGGGATTTGACAAAGACTTGCTAGGCGAAGTGGTGGAGAATCCATCAGGAAACAATATATTTTGCAAACAGTTAAGTACCCTCAAAAACAGATCCTTTGGGGTTGTTTTACTTCTGGGGATTTGACAGCTTAGTACCAGTTGAAGGGATCATGTGAACTCTAGAAAATAAATTTATATAATTGAAAGAAAAAAATTCTCCAAATGAAGCAAGCGTTTGCTGGTGGTGTTGCTATCTTTCAACAAAATCTGACCAAATGCTTCTAAGTTAACAAAGAAATTTTTTCAAGGACAGAAGTTAACGGTTTTACATTGGAGCTTGGTTTGGTTGATTCTGCACGGTTAGTCTTTGCATACAAGAGCAACTTTAATAAGGTTAAGAAGCATATAGTAAATATTTTTAGACATAATAGTTAGTACAATATCAGTCAATATTCACGCTTTTCCTTCAGACTTAAATCCAGACCCACCGGGAAGAGCTGGCAGTCGAATGGTTAGCGCTCTTGCCTTCGGTTCAACAATTCGTGGGTTCAAATCCCTCAATGGGCATGAATGTTCGTAGTGGTTCGGAATCCACTTTAAGCCGTATGTCCCGGTCTAATTAGCTCTCGTGTGCAAAAAATGACCGTTGAGTGACAAACAAACCAAACCAGACCCACCGGTTGATAAACCAAAATAATAACTACATAACCGCTTTGAAAGCTATATGTATGTTTGAAAAAAAGAGGATTAAAAAATATATATTCTGGTAATTTACATAAGCTTTTACAAAACACACACACTTTTTCAGTTCCTTTTTATAAAAATTTAGACTCTTAACTATGTAAATTTTTATTATCAGCTATATTATTCAATACCAAAATATTTTAACATTTTCTAACACAAATGCATAAATATTAGAACCTTTATTTTTTGTTTAAAAATTAATATTGGTAAAATTCTAACAACAATGATAAATCTCAAAAAATAATGTAAAGTAGTCTAAGAAGCCGTTTCTAAAACTAGAAAAATTTAAAAATGTCAAACAGATTAAATGCCGAAATTAATTTCACGATGTGCGAGAAAATTGAGTAATGTTTCTTTTAAAAAGTTCTATTAATCCCTACAATCGTTTCATTTATTAATTTTATTATTTGTTTACAATAATTTGAATGATCCTTGAGTGCTTGGGACTCGATAAAGAAGATCTTCTGGAGCGACCATTATTGGTCATTGATTTCCTGAGAGTGTGCAATGTCATAGACTTGGTCTAGCGCTGCTAGACAACAGGGATCAACAACAACAACAACATAACTTGAATTTATATTCCTATAAAAATTCTAGAATACTTTTGGAATACAATGCTTTGCAACCGCGTGAAAAATTATAATATATTTGGATTCCGAGGAATGCGTAATTTTTTTGTTTGATTAGGCACTTAACGGCCTTATATATTGCATACAAAAGTTAATTTGACTGGAACTACGATTAGAGTAGCTTCCGAATGACAACAAAGACTATCTCCAAGGTGAGAATCAAACTCGTGAACTATTGAATTGGAGGCCATGACACAGCAATGCATCATTTTAAAAAGGAATCGAAAATTTTTTTATTTATTTCTTATATTATACAAAAAATCATATTAAATAACTTGACAAAGATTACTAGTACACATAAAAACTTTATTTCTTCCACTTCCGAGGAAGAAGACACAATCTATTATAGAAGTAGCACTGGGAAAAATCCTCATCCCCCCCTCTCTCTGTTACTCCAAATACTTCTTCCCTCAATTTTCCTCTTCTCATTCCTTATTCAAGTTTTGAGGGCAGACGCCTCTCTTTTTCCCACCCACACTCTCTCTCCCAGTCTTTTGTATTCGAAAGGCAGCCGCAAATTTCATTAACAGTTAATTTAATTCCCTATCTCCAAGGTCGGCTGTACGGCTTAAAGAAAAATTAATAAGCGCAGATGAGCTGTCAAAAATGCGTTTTACCCCTCCAGCAACAATGCATCAGGCTCTCCCCCTTTCCGTGCTAAATATTATTTCATTTTTATGTGCTTCCCACCCTTTCCGGAATCAATGCCTCTTTTCCCTAATGAAGTTGTTGGGAGAAAGATTTCATGTGTTTTTCCCTCTCTTTCCACCCCCTCTGCTTTTCTAGGAAACCTGGAATCCCCCAGCTTTTCTTCCTTCCTTTTTTTTGTTTATACGATTTGCGTTAAAATTTAAAAAAATTGCAATGATGTGTATCTCTTTTCATATTGATTCGTGTTATCTCTTTCACTGTGATATCACAATCGAAATGTAACTTTGAAATGGATTTTTATGAAATTATACATTCGTGATATTTTTTTGTAGGGAGATTAATTAAAAAAGTTTAGCCAAAATTGGTGGGAAAAAAATAACATTCTATCTTATATCTGAAATTAATGTAATAATGTATAAATAAAATATAGCAAACATTTAGATAGCTAAATTACATACATAAATATACTGCTTTAATGTATAATTAGGGAAATAAATAAACCACTTTAATATATTTTCTTATTTTATTCTTTAATTTTTTGCTGATGTTCTTCATGTCATATGTAACATTAAAATTAAACTTTTGGTATGACAGCTCATATAGGCCAAGACTTATAGTGCCAATATCTATTTTCCTGACTGAGGGTCCTAGTGGGCGAAGCACCTATCCCGGTTAGGTAGTCCTCCTCCCCCTCCATAGACATAATATATATTTGATATTTAGTTGAACTTCATCTTAACTACATTTAACAGTTAGCGACATAATTTACAATATTATACTTATAAATCCTCCAACAAAATGTGAAGAATTTGAATGAAAAAATTACCATGGAATATAACTCTCTATATTGAAGGCTGTTTTTAGTGATGTGAACTCTGTCTTTTTGGTTATTTTCTTAACAGAACACGTTCCACAGTTAAATTCATCTTACAACAGTCTTTAAGTTCAAGGTTTTATTTAAAAGTACTTCATAAATTAAACTAACAATAATTTACTGCCCCCAGAGTACTTCTAAACTTAAAATATTTCATTTATAAATCTAGATTATAAATCTAGATAAATAAATAGATAAAAATTGGGTAGTGTTATATATATATATATATATATATATATATATATATATATATATATATATATATATATATATATATATATATATATATATATATATAAATATATATATATATATATATATATATATATATATATATATATATATATATATATATATATATATATATATATATATATATATATATATATATATATATATATATATATATATATATATATATATATATATATAAACGCACAATTAAATCAAATCAGAATAACAAGTAAAATATATTTTTCAAGCAGCTACTCCACAATTACATGGTTAATTCTTTAGGGAATGTTAATAATGAGTTATGAATCAAAAAAAATTTAAATCCCTTTTCCTTTAAGTGTTAAAAAAAAGAAAGGGGAAAGATTAAAAATGTTTCCCTTAACTTTCTCTCCCGGTACAATGGAGCCCGGGATGAATGAAGAGGAGGAAGGGAAGAGGATAATCGGGTGTCTCCTGGGTAAGGGGATCCAATCAGTGATTGTGGCGCGCGTGATACCGATACCCTAATTTAGGGGGCAGTGTTTAACCTGTTTACCAACCGAATGCCACCCACGCACCCCTCCATCCCTTCTTCCTTTTCAGAGCCCCATTCCCACTGAATGTGGTCGATTGCCGAGTTAAAGTGCTGGAACCGCGTTGTCCGGTCGATATAATAGAGTCAGCGGTAGCTCACCCGCGCGTACTAAGGGCAGGCTTTGTCACGGAGTAGATGCGAGAAGAAGTGCATTTTTATTTCATAAGGTTTTTATTAATTTGTTGTTTCATGTTTATTTAGAATAAGTTATTAAGTAATAAATCTAAGTGAATGCACACGAATCAGTTATTTATTTAGTTTATTTTTCAGCATACTTTATTTATAGACCTTGACCATTTGCCTGTAGGTACTGAAATTAATATACTTTATTAAAAATGATATATCTCAATAATTATTTTTACTTTTCAATCTTTTATATTTTATAATTTACTAATTCCAATTCTTCTAAAGTTTCCTGAATAACTCAATAGCATAAATTGATATTTAAAAATTTTTTTTGGTTACGATAAAAAATCAATTAAACTGGAATAATGTTAGATAATACTTGCTTGCAAAAAACCTTTTGCATCATGTTTTTAGAATAAAATATTATACATTTCTGCGCATTCAAGTAATAAAATTCTAAATTGGAATATAATTGAAATTAAAGACCAATCTAGAAAATAATTAAATATTCTAAATTATAGTCTAAAATATAAACAATTATCACATTTATATAACATTATTGTTTAAATGCAATTTTTTAGTAAATTAAATTCTTATACAAAAAATATTTATATGTATATATGTGATTCATGACAAATATACTATATATGTCAACATTCACAATATAATTAAGTTAAAATATATTCAATAATTCAATAAAATATATTCAATAATATATTATTTGAGGGAAATAATACATAAATTATCCTAAAGGTAATAAATTTGAAAAATTGAATGCTCAATATAAACTATTAAAAATCAAAATACAGAAATGCAAAGAAAACATTGAATTATATAGACAGAAACTAAAGTTTTTGAGTTTTTAAGCTAGTTTCGATATCTTTAGCGTTTAGATGTTATTTTTCAAAATGTTTATTACAACAATCGTACAACAATATTAAAATCCATATATTTTATATTTTGAAAATATAAAATGATTTAAATTAGAAATAATGAATATAACATATGCAAAAACAACTTTAAAAAAGTGTATAATATAATTTAAAAAGATATATACGCATTTCTGTGAAACACTATAGGAATAGATACTGTTTTGGGAGAGTACTCACACTTGGGACGCTATCATTCGTGCAGGCCCCCTCAGACAAGAGCCTGTCTCTGATTTCCCAGGCGAAGATGGAGGGGCACTCCCTCTTGAAGTGGGCGATCTTTGCGACCACGTCGGGGGTGGCGACCCGGGGCTTGCTGCCCCCGATCGCTCTGGGACGGATGGACCCGGTCTCGTAGTATCGGCCGAGGATCTTGGAGACGCAGCCGTTCGATACCTGCAGGATGCGGGAGATGTCGCAAGGCCGAGCCCCGCTGTGCGCCAGTTCCACGATCTTCTGTCGCGTGGAATCTGGCAGGGGTCGACCGTTCACATACACGCCGCCCAACTGGTTGATACCACTGTGGCCTGCAAGAACCACAACTCATTATTAAAACAGCAATATTTCAATTTAGTTTAGACAAATTAAATAATCACTAGAATAATTTAGTCGAATGTTAAGCTCAAATTAAAATTGAACTAATAAAACAGGAAATTTTTAATGAGGTAATTATTTTTTAATTATTCATAAATAAAGAAATGGTGCAAATTTTATTTTTTGCTATAGTATCGAAATTATAATTTCAATTTCTTTTACAAACTCTGACACAAATTAATTTTCTTAAGCACTTTTACATAAATAATACTTAATTAGATAGCTTTCTTTTTGCTATAAATATGGAATTGATTAAATCAGAAATAATTATATCCATAAGAACTTAGTTTTTGGTTATGTTTAAAAATGTACTTAATTTTAACAAATTTAAATTGCAATTTAAAAGCTTAGAATTTATATTAGTGATAACTCTTAATCCTTTACAGTTTTATGTTTAATTATATAAAACACACACACATCCACCCACACACATACACACCCACACACACACATATATAATTGAGTACTTGAAGTATGATAGCTTAGAATCGAAAATTGATCACAATTGAGAAGATAAATTGATAGAAGGTTAACATTTTAATTTCTTAGTTATAGTCAATAATTATGCCATTCAAATAAGTTTTGCTGTTTAACTAATATTTGTATATATGCAAAAATATCTGTATTGAAAAAATAATATTCTTTTTAACATATTTGCTGTCATAATTAGACAAACTGCTTCTATGATATTAACATTACAGGATAATTTGCTTAACTCTGTTTATGCCTTGCGATAGATGGAAAGAAATCCAATTTGCTTTACAATAATATCCCTTACAAATAAGATAATTGAAATATATTTACTGTCTTCATGCATATCATAAATATTCTCATGCTTAAATTTCATAATAATTTTATGTGCATTAGCAATTCATCATATCATTTTTATGGATATGTTTGATAATTCAATTTCGAAACAATAAAATGTCAAATTTTAGACAATGTTATGCAAAATGTTATTAATGATATTCTGCTTAGTGTGAAATTTTTATTACCATTCTATTGCCAATTAGTTATAAAAACTTAAGTATATAATCGAATTAAATCAACATTAAAATAGAAAAAATATTAATCTTTTTATTACATTTTGGTTATTCTGAATCGAATGTTTTTGTTATTTGTTATCGAAATTAAAATCATAAGGTGTTATTAATTTAAAACTATCAAGAAAAAAATCGAAATAAAAAGGGACATTTTCTCACTAAGAATCAACAATTTACTAACAGTAGTAGTTGTATCATTGAGTAAAAAGTCATATTCAAGTAGTAAATGAAGATATTTTAATTGAACATTTAGTTAAAAAAATTATTTTTTCATAATAATGAAAAGCAAAATAATGTTTATTAAGCAATTGAGTATACAAACATTTATACGCATTTTCATTGTATTTATTATTGTTACATTCTAAAATTACTTTATTTAAAATCATCAAACAGTGTTAAGAACAGCAAAAAATGTGCTAGAATTTATTTGGATGCTTCTTCACATCATAATTAAGTACATGAAAATCATAATAATTAATTTCTCTCTCATAAAATTGTTTTAAAATTAATAAAGCAGTATTTTAACTAATTTATTTATAAATCAATTCGGTTCTTAGCTGAAAAAGTTAAAATATCAAACAAATAATATTTTCAACTATGATATATGAGGCAAATAAAAACTTGTAAAAAAATGTGATTTTCTTCTTTTGTTAACATTTGCGTTTTAATAAAAAATATCAATTTGCAAAAACAAGTTTTAAAATAATCCTAAACTAATTTATTGACTTGCATTATTGAAAGAGAAAATCGAAGTTATTATATTATTATAAAATAATCAAAAGAGGAAATCATAATAATCAATTTCATGTCTTACGCGTTTGTCCTATCATAAAAAAATTTTCAAATGTTAAATTCTGTACAAAAATTATATTTTCTTCAGAGTGCTAAATTTTAAGTTTTCTTTCTAATAATGAAATGTCAACTGAAATAGTTTTTATAATTTCCATTTTAACATTAAAAGCTTTTAAATAATAAACTAGGCATAAAAGATACAACCGTACCTGTGAATTGTTAATGTCCGCGGCGGGAAATCGTTGCCAACCCTCTCCTTACAAATACCATACTGATTGTGAACCACCTCATCTAGTAGCATTCCGCTTCTCGTTCGCCTACCCTCTGACAGAAGACGCAAAAACCTTATCTACTCATCATTGCCGAGGGGGGGGGGAGGAAGTCGAACCCAACATAAACAAGTACTGGTGATATTCGAAACAATAACAGCAGCAAAAAAGTACCGACAGCAAAAATGTCCTTAGACTTCCCTGTGTAAACAGCTTTACTTACCGACTTTGCTCGGCAACTTTTTGGGGTGCCGCCAATCTGAACTTCTACATTATTCATTATGAACTGAAGCTGAAGACATCGGTCCTCGACATCCTCACCCCCCCTACTTATTAGAAATATGCTTCCCCTGTCCCTTCCTCCGTACAAACGATCTTATAACGTTTGGAGGATTTGTGTCTTGGTGGAGCATTCCTCCAAAGTGCGTCTTACCATACTTGAGTTGATTAGACCTGAGAAGCGTGAACGTGTCTTGCTGCACATCAAGGGCTAGGAACCGGCAACTTTGAGAGGGGGGCACAAGTATGCTGCAATACAAGGGCGGCGTGTGTTTAAGGAGGGAGCAGAAGAGAGTGGAGAGCCCTGGTCTCACCCTCCTCCCAATCTTCAGCATCATTCTTTCCGCCTGTCTTAACTCGAACTAACTAGTTTTCTAAAAAGGCGGGTTTCCTCATCCCCAGCCTGCTTTTGATGAGGATTCTTTACTCAGACTTGCGTCAGACCTTCAGGCTACTCATCGAAACAGTTTCAGTTCAGATGCTTCAATTTACTCCAGACGAGCTTTTCTTAATTCGAACGACATTTTTTTAAATATTAATTATTCCTTTGAATCACATCAAGTATATTTTTATTTCCATTTTCGCTAAATATCGAAGCTGATTCGAAAAGTCAAACTTATTTGAAACAAGTTCAAATAATGGAAATGTTTGAGAAAGTGGAAAGGAAATTTTCATTCAGAAAGTAAACAAAGTTAACTATCTCCTCAAATAGGACTAATTTCTTGATTTTTTAGCTAATTCCATTTTAATTCAGATTTAATTTATTTCCAAAAACAGAAAGAAATTTTTTGAAATATTTGTAGTAAATTCTTACATTTCTAGCAAAAATATGTAACGGTAAGAATATGTTAATATTTATAATTTAATTGAATGCTTAAATTTATAAACACTTAAGGCATTTTTTGCCTCACTTCAAAATAAAAATGTATCATTCAATTAATCATTTGATTAACTAGTTATCTGTATATCAATAGTAAAAACATGTTATATGCTCTGTTTGAAATTAAGAATAAATTTTGATGATTAAACTGATTAAAAAACTGTTATTATAACATTTTCTTTTAATTCATTTATTTAATTTGTGTTGAATAAATCTTAACTCATCTTCCTCAAATAATCTCATCTTTAAACATTTTATAATATTGCTTTTTTAATACTAGTATAATTTTTTATAAATATTTCTATGTTATTAACAATTCACTTTAAATAAAAAAGATTCATATAGTAAAAAAAATTAGTTTTTCATTTCTTTATTATATTTTTCCATAAAATTCAGATTTTTTAAAAATTTTTTCATAAAAAATCAAGAAAGTATACGTAGATTATTTCCTTACGATAATAC
Source organism: Latrodectus hesperus (assembly GCA_037975125.1). Lineage (NCBI taxonomy): Eukaryota > Metazoa > Arthropoda > Arachnida > Araneae > Theridiidae > Latrodectus > Latrodectus hesperus. The sequence continues at coordinate 102,352,500 of CM075850.1, read as the reverse complement.
ATTATTTCAAAACAAGTTCTGCATTTTTGTACTTAGACTAGTTATTAATTAAATTACAACTGTATAAAAATATTAGCAATAAGGAAAATTCTGATTTGTTTTGCCTTAAAATTTATGGCTGGAAAAAAGAAAAATAAGAAATTATTATAATATTGATATATATATTAAACTGTGATGAGATTGCAGTGTTAATAAAATAATTTTGCAATGAATTCTACTTCAACTTCTATCAGGAAAAGAAAAAAAATCTGCTTTGCATTATACTATAATTCTATTCAGAAATTTTGTTTTTGTGAAACTTTTTCAAGAATTCAAATTCATGGAAATCAACATAGATTTGAAAAACTCTAATTACTTTATTTTAAGGAAACAATCATTCACGATATCACTATGAAATAAAAATGAATAAAGTAATCATTTCAACACACTTTTAAGCACACGAGATAAAATTGGAAAAATAATCAAGAATTACACTAAAATTAAAGTAATACAATTTGTTTATATGAAATATTTAAAACGAATAAATTCATTGTAGTTAATCATTTCTTTATTGATGGCGTTTAGTTCACCATAGCTGCTTTTGATTAAACTATATTTCTTGCATAATGTGTCAATGTAATAATATATATTATCTTATTTTTAACTATATATTTCTCAAAAATTGAAGAAGAAAAGAAACAGCAACGATCGGTACCATACATGAAGAAAGACCTTCCAACAGAGTCCAGTTTCCGGTCCACCGATTCCGTTTGATCACCTATAACGGCAGTGATAAACAAGCAATGAAATATCAACAAGATGATTCTTGGACACCTGCCTTGGGCTTACGTTCTTCTCTTAGTGGGTGAAGAAGGCGCGCTTCATCACAAACAATGATTGGGCGATTGCTTGACGCAGGCGCAATCGAGCATTTATGGATTTTTGGATCTCTTTACGTTCGTCGATTGTTTACATTCATAATTCTGAGGCAAATATTATTAAATTGAAGGGCTTTTTTTGTTTGTTTAGCTCTTTAAAAATGGATTCTTCTAATTAAAGTAACTTTTAGATAACGTTATTTATTAATCTATTTATTTATTTATGTTTGGAAATATCATAGTTATAAAAATATCTCCAATTATTAAAAAGAAATTAATATTTTGATTGTAAAAATGAGCAGTAGTTGGTAATTTAATTATTTATATAGAAAAATAATTTCTTTAACGATAAAAATTGTATTTTAATGCATTTTTTTGTGTATATTATTTTGATAATGTATTTTAATATCCAGGCTTTCTATGTTGCTGTAATAAATGCTATGTTGCTATAGTAAGTGCTATGTTGCTATAGTAAGTACTATGTTGCTATAGTAAGTACTATGTTGCTATAGTAAGTGATATTATGTTGCTATAGTAAGTGAAGTGTATACCCATACAGGTATACACTTTTATTTACCATTTTCTCGAGATATATCTGTTAATTATAGATAAGTGATAATACATTTATTTAACAAATAAATTGTTGAAAAAGCAATAGTAAATTATAAATAAGAAAAAGGAAAAAAAATTCAATATTCAAAATTCGTTCATGAATATATTTATTAGGGAAACAAATCTCACTGAGTAAAAATTTAATCTCATTTTTTAATATTCCTAGAAAATTATCTTTTAATTTTACTGCATTAATTTAATAATTATAATTTTTTATAATTTAGAAAATAAAGCAATGCCGTGGCTTTTTAATCATAACCTTTATTAGAATATTTTTAGTTATCAGCCTTTATTAGAATATTTTTAGTTATCATGTATTTAATCTCATATTAAGATTAATTTTTCACGTTCACTTCGAACTATAATAGAAGTTCCTTGAATAGAAATATTATTTAAGGGGTGTGTAACATTGTCTTCAATGACTGAAAGAATACTATTAGGAAAAAGTCAAGATATCTAAGATTTAAATCTTTACATAGAGTGCTAAATTATGTTAAAAACCCTTGCATTATTTGCTGTTAATTATGTATCACTTCTTAAAGTTCAATTAATCAAGAATTTAAATTTATATTTTTCAGTTAAACATGTTACCATAAAAATTACTGAAATATTATTAATAATTTCAGAAGAAGTTTAAGTGAATAAAAATGTAGTTTCAGTATATCTAAATCTTTTTAATCATTTGAAAGTAACTTTAGGATTATTGCACCCACAACACACACACACACACACACACACACACACACACACACATATATATATATATATATATATATATATATATATATATATGTATGTATGTATGTATGTATATATATATATATATATATATATATATATATATATATATATATATATATATATATATATATATATATATATATATATATATATATATATATATATATATATATAATATATATATAATATATATATATATATATATATATATATATATATATATATATATATATATATATATATATATATATATATAATATATATATATATATATATATATATATATATATATATATATATATATATATATATATATATATATATATATATATATATATATATATATATATATATATATAATGCAAGATTAAATATAGAACTGAAAATTTTGATTTTGTATTTGGATATGGTTTTAATTTGATTATTATAAATTAAATGCATTTTGGGAACATTGGATTTTGACTTATATATTTTAGATTTAATTCTACTTTTTTCTTTTATTCTGGGTTGATATTTTGGTTTGAACTTTTAGTATGGCTTTAGGGTGTACTAGCTTCTTTTTAAGACTATGTCTTGGGTCATTGCAGAAAAGCCATAATTTGAGCCAATGTGGTCAACATCCCCTGACGAAGTTGGTACTTCATTCCATTTTATATCTATCTTTCTTTGATATTTTTCTTGAAATTTTTACAAGTATTTTTAATGCATTGTTTTCCATTTAGTATTTTCAATGTATTATTCTCCATTTGGTATTTTCATTGTATTTTATAAAATATACTATTAACTATATATATATATATAAGATACAGAATGAAGAACAATAAAACAAGTAAGACAGAATTTCAAAATCACTGACAAGAATAAAACAATACAAAGAGTAGGAGGAGAGCATATCGACCACGCTTTATCAGGAGGGAGATGGTCAGCTATGCAAATTAAGCACTCTTTTCTGACATGCTAGAAGAACATATGTCAAAAGATCTTCATGCAGTTATCCCGAAGAGAGTTTACATTAAAGGAAAGAAGTATAAAGATATTTATATCAAAAAATTGAAGTTAACATTATATATCAAAGAATATTTTTTTCAATTTTTTTCAGGAAATCGAAATTTTGTTTTAATTGTTTTATTGTTCCTCGTGTTGCATTTGCATATTATTTTATTAATGTTGTATAATTCTCTTTAGCTACTTTTGCGCTGTGGTTAGATTACCAATAATATATTTTAGTTGGTATTGTACTTTTTTTATTTCATGTACTGTGTTATATTTTGTATACTATATTTGGGCTTCAAGCAGTTACATTGAAGCAACTGGGTGGATGACTTCGTAATTTAGAAGCACAGACCAAGCAGAAGACCCCCCACAATGCTTGATGCGTCACCCCTAGAGTTATTATTTCCCTTGTAAGACATTACAACGATGAGGGTCATAGTAGCCTAGTGGTTAAGGCATCAGCCTTCGATCCGGAAGGGCGGGGTTCGATTCCCAATGCCGCCAAAGACCCAGCGGGTACATTGCGATATACTTGCTCATTAAATCTGTGGAATCGAAAGTCCTGTGGTCGGTCATTTGAGCAGTTACCATGTGTACAATGGTCTGGAGAAAATTTCTTCCCCCTTCAGACCAATGTCAATATTGATGGAGCGGATCTTTGATGGTGCCATCTATCGGAGGATTTAAAGAGCAATAGCATACTTTCACCTTCGAAGTGCTCTGATTAAAACGGAAGACGACTTAAATTCACATAGCTAAGGCATAGCGAGTTTGGCTTGTCCAAGTATCATAAGTAACAACAACACAACGATGATCTATTTAATGTGCCCAGCCACCTTTAGTGGACACAGCGGATCTTAGGTGTTAAGACGATATTCGAACTTTCTCTTCATTCCGGAAACGAGAACGACACTCTGTTCTACAAATCGCCTTTGCTCTATTTATTCCGATTGTAATAATAATGTAGATTGTGTTTATCAAATAAAATCTATTCTCTGGATTAAGATTGTAATGAAATTTTCAGTTTAATATACAGTTTATGTTAACTGACAAAAAATAGTGGTTCAACCATAATATACGTATTTTTTTGCTAATTTGTTAGAAAAGTTTTAATAACTAGTTTCGTGATCTCAATTTAAATAATAATCATGAATATACTTGTTTACTTCTCTTTCTTATAAAAGAATACGCATGTAAAATGTATGAAAGATTCGCTGATATCCGCGGAAAGATTTCATATTGTGAAAAATACTTATATCGAATCCGCTTTGGAAATGAATTTTCTTATCCACCGGAAAGCCTGCTCCATACAGATATCTGTATATACATATATGCATAAAAAAGGAGGGGGTACATAAAAAGTGGAAAAAATTCAATCTCATCTTAAAATAGTCTTCGATATAGGATGAAGGGAAAATCTAAAAGGGATAAAAATAATAAAATTGAGATTGGAGAGGGATTTTTTTCTTACTTTTATCTGGAAGGGAGCAATCTGCATTTTTGGAATGCGAAGAAGGAAAAGAGAACCATTTTCTATTAATTTTTTCTTCCTCTTATATTTTGAGGGTGTTTCCCAACGATTTTTTTTTTCGTTCCGTTTTCTTCTACAAGGGGATAAGAAATTTTGGAAAGTCGATCTAGGTTTTTGTGGGGGAACTCTTTAAAAAAATATCACTCAAGAAGAGTAACGTTGTATTCTTGCTATCGATTATGGACAATAGTAGTGATATCGATTGATGATGCCTGATTTATTCCTTAAAAACTACAATGGTGGCTGAAAAATAGACTTTTAAGGAACCCTACTCAAATCAAATATTTATGGACGATTAAGAATTTAAACAAATAGTCTTGCAGAGCATTATTATTTATTAAAATTATTTATAAAAAAAACCTATAATATAATATTATCAACATATTAGATATGTTTTCGTTAAGTGAAAACAAAAAATATATAAACCTATTTTTAAATTTAATTAAATTATTTTTTTTACACATTTTGTTGTAAAAATATGCGCAACAAGGATAAAGTTGGATACACAAATGTGATTTTGTGAAAAATACAGATAATCTAATGCATGGGCATCGATGACATGCAACTCTCATGTGAACTCAGATGAGTGTAGTATTTAAAGTTCTCACTGTTGACATAACTATATTAACATATCAGATTCACCACTTTAATGTGAAAAGTGAATAAAAATAGCTGCTGAAGTTGATAAGCATTACATTCTATTATAAATAATTATTCATTAAGGGTGAGCTTAGAAAAACTGTAAATTAAATAAGCAGGTCAACGTAGGCGAAATTATAAAGTTGTTGCAAGTTATCTGGAACCCAAGTCCAATTAACAAAGTAGATCGGCTCTTTATTCGGCCATCAATGCTGAGGCCTAATGCATGACTGCAGAGTACAGAACCATTATATTTTACAATTCTAAGCTACTGGCCAATTTACTACATTTCATTAAAATACTATGTACATTTGTTCGTACTCTCTGTCACTGGGTTGCTGGAGCTCCGTGGGTTGGTGATGTGTCCACGTCAATATGTGACCTCCAAAGTCCTTCCGCTGTTGTGACGTGGATGTGGAGAGGAGTGTGCCAGATCAGGTGTGACCTCGTTACCTAACCATAGTACAAAATGACGAGACACTTGGTGATGAGCGAGTATTCCAAACCTGTTAACCTAATGCTACAGTCCGAGGTTCACCTATATGTGTATATATATATATATATATATATATATATATATATATATATATATATATATATATATATATATATATATATATATATATATATATATATATATATATATATATATATATATATATATATATATATATATATATATATAAATTTGTCTATGTAAGTTTTATATATGGGCTTGTACTCAGAAATTAGTCATGGTACCTTAGGAATTTTGTCTTAAATACCACATTTTAAGATCTTGATGGGTAATATCCGGTGATTGAATGTCAGTTTTAACGATAAACTTCGCTTTTCACTCAATGTTAATAGCTGCCATATATAATTACAGAAAAAGATGGATCTGAAAATAATTCAGACAGTCGTTCCAAAAAGGATATAACTATTTCAATCTTATTTAGTGTTTCAAGAAATGATCTCTTAAAATTGCTTTACAGTTTTAAATATTATTATTATATAAAGTCAAATTTGTTCAATAGATCTTAAGAAATGTTCTACAAATGCTTCATTTGTATTAAGATATACCTCAGCATAATAATGACTATTCAATTTATTCTTTGTCTCACCAAGAAACTAGGGTTGTTTTAAAATCTATTGAAAAGTACATTAATTACTCATCAAATCAATTTTATTTTAAAAATTAATACATATTTACACTTTTTTTAACATTTTATATTTACTTTTCAATTAAAATTTGGTGTGTATAAATTTAAGGAGAAATTTTATATTTCAATTACATTTTATAAATATTAATTTAATACATGCTAATAACATTTTAATATTGATATAAATCATTTTTGAATTCACTCAAATTATTCAAACTCTAAATTGCTTCTTAATTTCCTTACATTTCGGAAAATCTTTTACCCCTAATAATGAATTACATTTATCACACTCTTTCTTCTTTTCCTATTATATTTCGCGAAAAGAGAATTACGGAAACAAAGTCTTTTCCCACTTCTAACAAGAACACCAACAAAAATCTTTCCACTTTACTTTGGAAAAATCCTCCTCTTCCTTTAATGAGAGAGTCTCTTTACTTGGAAAAATGGGAGGGGTGTCCTTTTTACTCATTTTTAATATCGATCAACACGTAAAGAATGTGTCCTTTTCCTCTAAATTCCCGTGCTCATCTCTTTTCTTCCCGCGCTTCAGCATTTAGTATCGTTCAGAACTAAAGTATTTTGATAAATTAATGTTTTAAACTACATTAACCTTTCCCTATCACTTCTAAGTAAGAAACAGATATGTAAAGCTATCAAGTTTTGAAGCAGTTTAAAGCGAAATTGTAGATAAATACAAACTCTTTATTTGTGTTGTTAAATAACCTCTAATGAAATAAACAGAAAACATTTATAAAATTATCTTTTTCTGTAGCAAATATCCTAAATAAGATTTCTACTAGATTATTGATGTTAATTACAATGCATGACATTTAGCAACATTTAAAATTTGACGTGATGTTTCCACTTTTAATAATTTCTGAAGAATCTTAAAAAATTAGTTATAAATAAAAATTTAAATTGCTTAGTAATGATTTCGAATTCATTAGTAGATGTTTTAGATAAAAATAATGTTTACATACAATTAACTATTGTTTTTAATGCTTTTGTGAAAGAATAAGCACCAAATTTATCTTAGGATTTTATGAATAGAAGGGTTTTTCACATAGAAAAGTTACATAAACTTTATTCATATTGAATAAATCTTCTCTTATTGTTAAATAACTAATTGGAATACATTGATTGAAATATATATAATAGAGAAGAAATTTTTAATTATTCGTAAAGAGAAAGTTGGATAAGATTGGTAAAGAAAATTAACACTGCTATAGTTAAATGAAGCATACATAAAATTATCATGCTAACAAATATTAATAAAGAACTTAGTATTTGATCATTTTCAATAAAAGAACTAAGGAAATAAAGGATTTAAATTATAACTTAAATATTTGATATATCGTCTTTTGAAAAAGTATATATCTATTTATTATCAACCAAAATTGTGTAAAATATTTAGTTTAATGCATGTACTCGTATGTAATATTAAATTTAATTTTTCCATAATTCTTTCAAATAATGATAAATATATATACACTTTTTACAGAAAAACAAAAAGATTTAATTTAAAAACCTTTATTTACATAGCTCTTTTTATTTATTGATCCAATTTTTTTAAAATAAGTTCTCAAAAAAAGTCTAACGAAAATGAAAAAATATAATCAAATTAGAGTCCATAATTCATTTAAGTAAAAAAACATTCATTTTAAATTCGGCCTAGGTAATTCATTTCTTTTAAAGATTTTAACTAGCAAAAACTCAGCTTAAAAATGGAGTTTTGAATTACACGTTTTTTTTAAACTCCTTTCAAGTCTTAATTAGATTCAAATATGAAAAGTTTATTTTAATTTCAAAAATAGTTTGAATAAGGTCTTGAAATCGGCAAATGATGTTCTCCCTTTCTTATAAATAAATTATGGTAGCAAACAATAAAATCTACTTACTTTCCCAATTTTGGGAGATTTTTTTATTAAAACATATAATTAATTAATTATAAATTTAAATTCCATACAGAGTGATGAAAAATCCACTTATTTTATTATTTTAATTATTTACTTAGAATTTAAATTTCGTCCACATTGAATTTCCCTTTGTGATTTTTTTCTTTCATATTAATAAGCAGCCAAGAATGCCATTAAGAAAAGGAAAGGCAAAAATGCTAATGACGATTGTTGACTCTAAATGCTTATTTTTATTAATTAATCTTATTATCAACACCTAAGAGAATTACTAATTTCTAACATTTAAAAATGCAATTAGATAGCTTCCAAATTTTTGTGATAATAATCAAACACACTGATAGCTTGAGAAACTTCATTTATAAGTAAAGTAAGATAAACGCTTTTTTAGTCTTTTTAAATGAAAAATGCAAATATAAGTTTAGTTGTATTTTTTTTTTGCATTAAATAACTCAACAATAAGTAGGATTGAGTTATTGATTCTTTTTCTAAATGTTTTGCCATTTGTCTTATTTTTTATATTTCAAAATAGTACCAGAATGATATGTGAAAAAATTATATTTTTCTCTTATTATGTAGTAAAGTTATAGTTGACAAATCAATATTTTGATAAAATAATATTATATATTACTTTTATATAAAAATAATACAAATATTATGTATTACTTTTATATAAAATTAATACATATTATGTATTACAGTAAAAATATTATGTATTACTTTTATATAAAGTAATGAGCATAACTTTTATGCTTTTTGTGCTTCATGTAAAATATATAAATAATTTATAAATTAATCAAGAATGAAGAAACTTAATTTGTATTTTGTGACACGCACAAAACAATCAAAAAAATCCCTACTTATAAAATGCATCATCTTAAAGCAACTTTTAATAATCGAGCAATTATAGTTATTTTTTATATTATATTTCAAATTAATATAATTAAATTCTAAAAGCCTTTCTCTTTTATGCTTTCAATAGCTATTTAAGAAATAAAAAAATATTAAGGAATTGAAAGTGTAGTACTATGATGTTAACGCATGTTCCTTTTAAATCCCGATACTGTAAACATTATTTATACTTCAGACTGAAAAAAAAGTTTATTTAATAGAATTGAATATTTAAAACATCTTTCAAAATATTTCTAATTGCTTTCAAAATTGCCCAAAAAAAGAAAGACCAAACCAACATAAAAAAAGAAAAAGAAATTGTGAAATAACAAGTTAATATTTAATTTATTTTCAAAACACTTGTTTCAGTTGAATATAAATTTAAATTCTGTTGTTCATTAACTCCGTGAAACAATGAACAAATTTAATTTCGGTCATTTATTTAGCAATTTTAGTTAAAGAATACGACATTTTGGTAGTAGAAGCAAACAATTTCCTTAACATTTGCTTAACATCAACAACTTTTGCTTATCATGAATTTAACTATCGTTAGCTTATCATGTGATAGGTATTTTAATTTCTTTCTTGACAGAATTCTAATTAATAAACTGTATCACAGTAATGTTTAATATTATATTCGAAAATATAGATAGAAATATTTCTGTATAAAAAATTTTTGTTCTAAAAAAGTAGTTATGAAATTATGTGTATATACTGTTTTTTTTACAAAAAAAAAAAAGCATTTAGACCATAAAAAAATAATAATTAAAAATTTTTAAATGTAAGAAAGGAAAATAACTGAAAAATCAGAATATCATGAAAAGAAGAATGTCAGTCTTTTTATAAAAAGAATGACATTCTTCTTTTCATAGAAATTATTTAATTGCATTAATTTAATCGAGCATATGTTTTAATGTGTAACATTGAAATTACATATCAAGATAGAATGTTTTTCATTGAAACATATTTGTATAGTTTCATAAAAATATTTAAATAGATATTATTCCAAAAACATTTAAATTCAAAACATTTCCAGAAAAATTATTTTACAGAAATATTTTTTAAGAATTTACATCAAAATCTTTTTTATTGAATAATAGAAGGAAAATTTATTGTATTATTATTTACATATTTTTTAATGATATAAATAATCAGTTTACGTAAAATAAAATAGTAAACATATTATACCTGTGTGTGCACATTTAAAAGACTTAAGAAATTATTAATAAAGTGTGCTTTTCAAATGAACATAAATAAATGAAAATAAAAATGTATTTATTAAAAGTGATACAGAATTTTAACTTAAAGCTTTGTTAATATTAAAGAAATTGCAAAGCACAGTAAATTTCTATGCTGATATTTGAAACTAAAGTCAGTTAAGATTCTATGTTATATAAATTTGTTTATTATTTGATTATGTTATTACTATATGCAAATTTATTTATTCAGAATGAGAAAAATTTGGAAATATAATGAAAGGGCAGAATTTTTTTTTTGTTTAATAATTTATCATTATTTCATGTGAATCCTTTTGGATTAAAATTTTCTCATGACTTTCAGAACTGAAAACTAATAGTAGCACAAAAATGCATTAATGAATTCTGTTCACATTAGCTGCATGAAATCCTCACAATTTTTTTGATCGCACACACACACACTTATGATTTAAGAGAAATATTATAAACTATATTGATTTTCAGATATTAAGTAAAATTATTATTTTATAAATTTTTAACTTGAACATAATATATAAGAATTATAATTCCTTATTTTTAAATTTTATTATTTTAAAAAATATCGATATACAAGTGCAAAAGAAATTAATGAAATTAATTCATCTTGAATTTTGAGAAAACATATTCAATGGAATACTTCTAATTGCAAATTGAATAAATTTACATTTTATTTTTAATAATTTACATATTTCTTAATTGATTCTGCATCTTATTGTTGAAAAACTTCAGTTATTTCATATATTCACTTGCATTTATTATCGAAGTATGGCAAAAGTTGGTGATTACAAAATTTATACTAATATTGAAAATATGGAGCAAAATCATTGAATATTTATGAAACAGGAAATTTTTAAAGAAAACGCAGAAATTCAAAAAATATATGATTAGGAATTATTCTAATTTATGTTTGAATAAATGAAAATATTATTCTGAATTCTTTAAAGATATTTGAAAGCTATTTCAAAACATCCTGTAATCCATTTTATTCCTACAAATTTTAAGAAAAAGTTTATAGGATGTTTTAGAAATGGAAAAATATTATTATTTAATAAATTAAGATCTTATTACTAATGTTCACATTTGCATTTCACAGCGCCCTCTATAAGAATATTGATTTGAGAATCTCATTTTTTGTTGCCCATTTCTATCCATTTGAGAATCCTTTATACAGTCAGCCACTTCATAATTTTATATTGAGTTCAATTGGCGAGGTAATCAAGCTGAATTATAGCATCTATTTCGCCAAGCGTCTCCTTAACACTTAAGTAGAAATATTAGATCTCTTACTAGTTTAAAATACATATACTTTTCCAAAGTAGGTGAAAATTGAAACGTGCAATATTCCATTTAGGATAATGATTCCGTTTCCTTGTTCCCATATTAAATTCAATTCTGCCTAGAATCTTCAAGCTTATTTTGCTTAGATTCTATTTTATGATGTTTAAGCCAACCGTTTAAAAGAGGAAAATGTAATGCAAGTAATTTTTTTTTTAGAAAAATAGCAACAAATATTTTAAATTTCTTCAATTAAAGTATTGAAAAACGTGTTAGTTATTTCAATGATAGTGGAAAAATTCTTAAAAATAACAAAACATTCTCGTATTTACAATGAAATAGTTAGATTTAAAATGAATTGTTTTTATATTGAGGGCTGCAAATTCAAATAAAACTTTTATTATCTCTTGGTTAACCAAATTAGAATTGCAAGAAAGCAGCAAAAAGGAAGTCATGTACTCCACTTTACAACTGTTATTTCGATTCCCGATGAGTAAGGCCTGGAGAGGTTACCCACTTCCCGTACATGATAACATCTTTTTATGAACTCTCTTTTTTTTCGTTTCTATCGAGAAAGGGAGCCGAAATATATATATAGCCAACGGTCAAGCACTGATTATTGTTCCCCATGGCTACCGGATAGCCATATCCCCAAGAGGTCAAAAGGCTAGGAAATCGCTAAAAGGGCCTTTCCACTATGAGATTGGAGGTCCACTTTCCCAAGCTTTTTGTCAAGGATTTTCAGTGTGATAAATGATAGCAAGACTTGTTGCGAAGATTTATTCGAGAAGATATAATTTTACTAAGAAGCGTCTTTCCTCGTAACAGTATTTTTTTTAATATTATTTTTATTCCCTTTTTTTATTGAATTTTAATTTATTGTTACAGCATTTAAATAACTCATTCAGAAACAGCTAAGGTTAATTGAAAATTAATGAATCATAGAAAACTGAGTTCTTCCCCTACTTTTCGGATATGGATAATTTATCTACTTTGAAATGCATTTATCATTTTTCCTTGATGTAAATTTAATTGCATAATTTGATCACTTATGCTATATTTGCAAACTTGACTAAATATTGACAAAATGAGGGAGTAGTAATTGTTGTTGGAGAGTAATTATTACCTCCTTAATATAAAGGACAGTTTAATTAGTTACTCCATAGTTTAACTTACAGAAAATTATTAAAAAAATGATTAAAAGTTAGTTACTAATAATTTTTATTTTCCTAAAATTTATAATATATTATAATACTTAAATATTGCTAGTATTTGTTTCGTTACCGTGTCATTTAGCATTTTTAACATTTGAAATTTTAAAAATTTGCATCATTTATTTCCCAAGTAAATTATTTTAATTTTAAAACATTAAAATATTTAATGAATTATATTTTGTTTTTATATTCAAAGCTTTTGAATGATAGAAATATGTTTTAAGTAAGCATACTCATTTTTTAAAGAAAATTTGTAAATTAATTATGTGAATAAAAAATATGTATATTAAATTATTATACTAAATACAGTAACGCATTTAAATGAAAATATTTTTCTATAACATACAATTGGAAAACAAAGTAATATATATTTGTATATATATATTTGAATACATATACTTTGTACACATATTTTATTATATATTTTTAAAATATATATATTTGTATACAATATGAACAAGTAAGTAATTTTCAAGGACGCTTTCAAGTGAATTCCTGCTCACAAATAATAATAATAAATTAAAAATTTTTAACCATTGTAATTATTTATTTTTAGATTTAGATATTTATTTTTAGATAATTAAAAAACTTTAAAATTTAATTTTTCTGGAAAATGCCTCATATGTACAAAGATTAAATGTTGAATTTGAAAATAAATATCTTCTTTTAAATAAATTTAGTAGTATAATTTCAAGAAGAGTGAAACTTTCAACTCAAAATTACACAATTTAACAGTATTGTATAAAATATCAAATGTATAATAACTCAAATATATATAATAATTTTTGTAATTTCTCTAATTTTCATAGAAGTATCCTTCCAAAATTAATTTCTCTTTAAAAATTACAATATTTGAACAGATTAGGCCATTGCTTAAGAAGAAACGTGGTACCAAAAATCTCTTCATATGATCTAATAATCAATAGCTTATTTGTGGGAGGGACGGATTCCATGGAATTTTAATTAGTCTTTTCATCATTTTTAAAACTTTGTACAACGTTTTCATCCTCTGCGTAAACGCTTCAATGGAATCGGTATGCCTTTCCCCTTCATTCCTACGTATCCCACTCATATATTGCGGCGGCAATAGATGTAACTTTTGTTTTAATTTCGAACTCTTCCTTCGCGCTGCGATATTTGCCTTAGATTAATTTTCAATAATCACCGAAGAAAGAGATGAGTTGCGGATTTTTCTAATTAAGAACGGATACGACAATGGAAAGGGAGGGGAAATAAGGGTTCAAATGCCTGAAAAGCAAAACGTCAATATGCTTATGAATTAAAAAAAGACAAGAATTAATTGCATCTATAAGAACTAAACCAGGCAAGGTACTCAATAATAAATAAAAATATGGCGTTAAAATGTCAATGAAATAATGTCCCAAAAGTAAAAAGAAATATTTTAAATGCATTTTAAGATTACACTGGTATAAGTCTTTTTTCATTACTAAATCACAAATTTTAATATGTATGTTTCGTAAATGATTAGACGAATTTCTTTCCATTTAACATTTTACTGCATTTTTTTAATTTTTACTGCATTATATCAATCTGCTTTTCATTAAATTGCGTGATTTTCTAAAAGTTCCTGTTACATAACACGTTAATATTACTTTCACATTATGTTGGTGTTGTGATTCAATTATATATATATTTTTATATTTATTAATAGTTTAATTTCTATCAGCTTATGGTTGGTTTCTTGCTTGCTTTCACAATTAAAATTTTCTTTTTGATGTTGAACTTTTCAGTTATATTTCTGCAAAAGCTCACTTCTATTGCTTTAAGATTGTGCTATAATTTTTGTTTGTGAGTAGATTACCTTTATTGTGCAATTTTTTTTAATTTTATAATAAAGCAAATAGTTTTATAAAAATTCTGTTCAGTACATAATTAATAAAATTAACAGATATTTAATGATAAGAATATTAGATAATTTTCTTCTGTTGCATGACAGCCCGTATGGGCCAAGGCCTATAGTGCCTATCTCTGTTTTCCAGACCGAGAGGCCCTGAAGTGCAAATCACATGTTCCGATTAGGTGGTCAACCTAACGCGAGCCCCCCAGTGCTTAGTTCCCAAGCATGCTCAGTTTATTGACCCATTGAGGGGATGAAAGGTTGAGTCGACCTTGCCTAGCCGGAGAATCGAACCTCGAACCTATAATTTGGGAGCGTGAAATGCTATCATTAAGTCACCGGATTACATATCAAATAATTAATAAATTCAATTTATATTTTATGTTACGAATTCTCAATTCTAAAATTAATAACTGATTTAAAAAATTAGGTAACGAACTTTTGCAAATTATATTCAATCACAACTGCTAATTAGCGATTTTACTGAGTGACCAAGGTATATATTAGGATATAGAGACTCAAATTTTGAATCTCAAAATATCTATGTCTCAATTGCCAAAGTATAGAAGAAAGAAATAGATTTAATTTACTTTTAAATTTACTTAAATTAAAACAATCTTTAAGATTTAATTTTAAATAATAGTTTTTTTAACTTGATAAACATTTATGTCAACACTGCAAACTTAAAATTTGTTTACATGATTTGAAGTACTCCAAAATTTAAAAAAAAATGTTCAGCTGTAAATTTAAATATTTCCGATTAAATTTTCTCCTTAAATTAAGAAATTATTCAAAAATGATTAAAATTTCAAACAATCAATTTGAGTAAATTATATTATTTAGTAATTCAATTTTCCCACTTACCGAAGAAATTATATTGTTTTCAACTATTCCATTAAAAATAAAAATGATTATTGAATCTGATTATAAAAATATTTTAAAAGATCTTCCTAGAAAATTCCTAGTTTCTTTGATAAAATCAAATATTTGCTTTCTTTTTCCTTTGAAAATACTCATAGTAAAAACTTTTATCTTATTGATGTAAGACTTCATGTTTTTTGTATCGTTAAATTTTAAAATACATTTCTTATTTTCTCATACCACTTTTTCAAAAATGCAGAAAATAAAATTCAATGTTTAAACTTTATTAAGAATAAAAAATATAAATAATTAAAAAGGAAATATATAAGAGAATTTTCTTCAAACTCTTAAGAAAGAAGATGTATTAATTACATAAATTAATATGCGCAAAAGAGATATCTCAAGGGAAAAAGTAATTTTTTCTCCTTTCTTTTCTTGCAGCATTGCTTGGGAAGAAGTAATTTCTCCGCTTTCAAAGCGGAATTTTCTCCTCTTTTTATTTTCTTTATCTTTTAATTCTGAATGTGTTTTTGTTGTTATTAATAATTCCATTTCATTTTAATCTTTAGAGCGAGATGTCTTTTTAATACCGCATTTTTAGGGGGGTGTCACAAGAAAACGATACCGCCGCCTCAACGCCAAACATTTCTTAGCAGAAACGTTTATTTAAGTCGCATTTTATTTAAAATGTCTCATTTTTATCTCATAACAGCATACCTTATGAGATAAAAAAATAAATTTGAAAAAAATTTAGCGCAAAAGAATTTAAGCTTGAAACACTTGATTAATCGCTGGAAAAGGAGTGGTTATAAATTTGTTTTTGAAAAATAACCACCTCACAGAAGTATTATCATTGTGTTAAAATTTATGAAATGAAAGAAATTAAAGTTGAAGTTCAAAATCAAATATGCTGTGTTAAAAATTTAATTAACTTTCCGAATTAAATGAATGGTTTCTTTTGAAAAATATCCTTATAAAAAATGCGTTTACAAATTTAATCATCGTTAAAAAAAGATAAAAATGTCGGAAAATAGGAGTAGTAAAATACGAATAATCATTGTCATTTAGAATAACATAAAAATAAAGAAATAGCATTTAATGTATGGTAGACAACAATTTTTTAGACGAATAATATGTGCATAAATCCGCAAATTGAATTTTACTTCAATAAATAACTACTTTAAACAACGTTAAAGTTATAGATAAATTAATTGTTGATTAAATAATGCTAAATTAATTATTAATCTCACTGATACTTACTGCTTTTATCATTTATGGAAAAATTAATTTTACTTATTTTTCGTCAAAGTTAATTGATACAATCAAATAAAAGTTGTATATTAAAAATTTTACTAATTAAATGCTTATTGATTTTGGAGTTTTTAACCTGAATAGCACAAGGTCTCTTAATTTAATAAGAATTCTAAATTTAAAGGACACTCATAAGAATCATGGGAAAGGAAAATCTATTATATTTTAAAATTTCCTAAGAATAAACAGTTTAAAAAACCTAACAGTATCATTGGTTCATATCTTCCTTATTTTGACATTATTTACTTTAGAAAGGACATTAACCCGAATAAGACATTTTGAAGCCTTGCAACTGCGCATTTCTTTTTCGTACATTTTGACAACTACTGACAAATGTAGTAGTTTCTTTATTTCAACAGTAGTAAATATTTACATATAAATAATAGGGTATTTTTTTTAATTCTAATGAGCTTTTGTAAAAAAAATTCTTATCCATTTTTTTAATCAATTTTAAGAAAATTTATTTCAATCTAGTTAAAAATAATAACAGGTCAATTTATGTTTCAATCTAAATAAAATGTCTGAATTTAAATTTAAAATATATAATGTATTAGATATAAATCTAAAAAAAAATATTGATTCTCTCTATTTTACCAGAAACATTTCATTTTTGATTGCTCACTAAAAGTCACAATTTTTTCTTAAAATGCATAAAGCGAAAAGACTTATATAGCAAGAATAAGTAATAATTATTGCTTATTTACTTTTATTGGTGTAAGAAATTGAAAAGGGCAAAATATAAACATATGATACAGAGCAGGTCACGAACTTAATTATCTGAAATTAAAATCACTGACCTGGATCTTGGACGGCGATCAGGGGGATGGGGCTGTATACACCTCGTCTGGAATCTATAGAGGATTATATGTACATTGTCAACCTGCCTTAGCTACATTCATAAACACAAAGCATTTCACATTAATAAAATCATAAAAAACATTCATAATAAAACATCAACTATTCGGCTTCACATTAATATGCTTGGTATGTAAACTAATTAAATTTGCTTAACCGAAGCATTTCAGCTCTTGATATTTGCATTTTATATAGAATATTAAATGGGCGGATGCTTAATTTATATTAATATTTCCTCATATTTTCATGAATATAAATTTTTATAGGGTGCAATATAATTAAGTCAGGAGTTGAAGCTTATGATTGGTGTTAAAAGACAAAATGAAAAGAAGAATAACCACAGAATTATAAAAAATTATTATTGCATTTCATTAAGAATATATTCTTAAAAAATTATAAATTTAATTATATAGCTATCCTCATAGAAACAGCTGTACATGTGTTTAGTTAAACATCATTCCAAATCATAATGATTTAACATCATAATCAATTGAAATTAATCTTAATCTAATGTGATACTATATTGAATTATTCATAAAATAAAAAGGTAAAATAGTTTTATGGGAATTAAAGATAGTTTTCTGTTAGTTACTTTTGTAAGGATATTATATAAAATGAGCCATTATTGTCTGCCATATCGTGCTATATTCTGTTGTTGACAGCACACTTATACGGAGTTTAGTTCCCATGGGGGTGGATGGAAAGACTTTGCTCCCTGTTCACCCCCAATATCCTTTCCCCTTCTATATGGCTAACAGAATCATAAGAATTATTTATCGTACACGGCCACAATTGAGAGATCTCATTAGGGTGGTGTGAACATGCGTCATACACCAGAAACATGAATAGTTGACTCCTGGGAAGGGGTGGGAGGAAGGCACCAGGGTGTTTATGACGAATTATGATTCCCCGCAGCGCTCATAGATCAGGGGCCGATTCGTAGGCCAGATATTTTATTTATAGTACACAAAACAAAAGGGAAAAAACTCAATCGACATTTTAAAAACTTCATTGAAGAAGTTAAGAGAATAATCTTGTTCTTCTCGAGAAATATAAAATTTATTGTTATTTAATTAGTCCATGACATGAATCATTGTAATTCCTTTATATTGAAAGCCTTATTACGGTATCTGGCCCAATAAACAAACACATTCACAATCATTTTAAAAGACATTATACTTTTTAGAATGACTATTCATAACTAATTTTTCTCGATTCACGAGGGAAAACTTCGGAATTTTCATAACATTCATGCCAACAGAGGACCAATCAGAAAGAGAATCCTGCATCATTGTTTGACTGGAATTGAATTTGGAAAAACAACTCAGGAAAAAAGGTCTTACGTGTTGATCTTTCTTTCTTTTATATTTTGAAATTTTTAAGCACATATTGCAGTTGCTTTTATATTTACTATAAAAAAAATAGTAATAAGTTTTTAAAAAATGTCTCTGAAACACACCTATTTTTTTAAATAGAAAATTTGCAATATTTAATTCAATTTTTTTTTAGGGAATCATTCACACTTAGTTTAAAATTTAATGCAAAATGAAAATACTTTTGCAAGTACTTTAATTATAAGTATTTTACAGATCATTTTGAATACGATAATTACCTCATCCGCATTGCTTATGATACTTTTTTCAACTACAAATATTTTATGTTATTCACATACCAAATATCACATTTTGAATCAAGTCAGTTCAACATTTTCTTTTTAGATTGACTATGATTTCAGTAGCTGTCCTAATTAGGTTTTAATTAATTAGCAATATCAAAAATAAAAAAATAATGGAAATTGTAAGAAGTATATTTAATTAGAAATTTTATAGATTTGATTTTGCAATTTACAGCTTAAACTAAAAATTGTGCAAAATATTCTTGATAACATATTAAAATGAACGTAACTTCTTTAAAATTGTAATGTGTATTACTGTTTAAAAAATTACATTGATACCAAAAAGCATGGAGCGTTTCGCCCTATTTTCATGTATCATTGATTAATCTATGTATAATAGCCTTGAAAATAGGAATTTTTAAGACCCAACCATATTAAATACAAAAATTAACGTTTATTTTGAAACAGCATTTGACAAAATAACTTTGTTTTTTAATTAATAATAAATGTTAATCTTAATTATTGATGTAATGAAGTTGAAGTTTTATACAAAAGATCAATCAAAAATAATTTTGCTTCTTTTAATATGTAGAAAAATGTTTATTTTATAAACTATAAAATACTCAAAAATATATAGTTGAGTCTTGAGGGGGAAAAAAGCGAAAATTTTCGGAATTATATAATTTGTGCAAAATATACAAAACAAATGCAATGAAAATTAAATTTTTCCTTTAAATGTGAGTTAATTAGCTTATATGCATTTATATATTTTTTATTAATACAGATGCATAACAACATCTTCAAACAATGGGATATTTTGTGGAAATTCCACAAGTTAACTTTTTTTCTTGCTGAAATTTAAAGTTAATTAGCTATATATTTATTTTATTAGTTAGTTACTATTATTCTTTATGTTTTTATACCGCAAATTTTAGCTCTATTTTAAAAATTACTTCTTGGAGAGTGAAATTTTTTTTTTATTACAAAATGATTTTCTTCCTCGAGATAAAAATAAATTGCACGTTTTCATTTAGTCTGAATCATATGGATTGTTATTGTACCAAAATATTTTACAAGCATGTGAAGTTATGTTATTAATAATTATTTATATTTCATTTATTGGATGGACAAAATATAAGTCTTAAAGGGAAAGAATCTTACAAAATATTTCTAGACATGTGAAGTATTTTTGATAAAATATTCGATTTATGTAGTGAATTGCTGTTACTAAGACATCTATATTTAATATTTCCTTATTTTATTATCTTTCTTATACTTTGATATATTTTTAAAGAATTTTAATTCATTCCTGTTTTGTCAAGATTTATGTTCATTAAGGTGGTGACCTTCACAGCTAAATATATTATTTTACTATTAAAGACATTAAAATGAACATAAAAAATAATAGTTCACCTTTAAACTTCGATATCTGTGCATAGGATAAGAAAAAAAAGAATAAAATATTTTAGTTTTTACCCCCTGAATAATATTCGGGTATTAAATAATGTAAAACAATTTCTGCTCTTAGTGATGTCGATTCTAACTCCTAACTTAATTGTTGATTTGAGTGACAGATCTAAGATATTTTTCTCACAAAAAATAACTAGTTCTATATTTGATGTATATTTAAATCTATCATATTTTCCATATTTGAGAAATAAAATTGTCCTACTAAACAAACATTATTTTTTTACCAAAAGAAATAATCTTATCTATTTTAAATTTTCATCTGGTTCTCTTGTTAAATTAGTATTCTTTACTTAATTAAAATATTATTTTTAACATTGTATGTATGTGTATTGAGAAAAACAAATTCTTTTATTTTTATCAAATTAAAATTTCAGTAATTCTATGACCTAAATTTTGATACGATGTAGTTTTCTTAATTCCATAAAAATTTATTTAACTATTTTTATTGCGCAAATATCTAAAAGAGTTTTTAAAAAATAATGTACGTTATATATAGAAAACGTATACTTTTCACTAACATTTACAAAGCATTGTGGCAATATAAATAACAATTTTCATGATCAAACAAGTTTTATGTTATATAACATATACTAGAAAAAATAATTCTTATTTATAAAAATGTTATATTATAAGAACTAATATGAATCCTTAAGCAAGTACGTTATTTTTTTAAAATGAAACAATTCAAATAAAGATGATTTCTGACTCTTGTATTAAAATTCATATTTGGAGCCTTGAAGTTATGAATTTAAATTCCGTAAAAATGCAGTTGATTAAGACTGAAAACAAATTGTGGGAGGCATGCCACATGGCCCCGACCTGTAACCAAAAGCTCCCGAAGCAGTCTTTTCTGAAGAAAGATTCTCCACAAATACTTTCCAAGAGGCTTGCTCTCTCATCTGCAATTCATCTGGACGTTTGAATTCTTAAATCTTCTCACCCCCGACAATTACTCGGCAGAGTATGCGGGTGGAGAGCAGCTCGGACTTCAAGCTAAACATTTTAGAAATGATCACTCAAGATATGAATAAATGCATGAATAAAAGCTAGCCGTGGTCGTGGAAAAGAATTCATTTATCATATTCCCCTGACAGCTCTTGCTTCAGTTACTTGCGACTAGCTTTTCTCGCATATTGCCTCTGTAGTTTGCCAGAAATGGAAACATTTAAAATTTTCAAAGGAATACTACCTTATGGAGATGGTTCTAACAGATTATATCACTTATAAAATATAGATAATTGTGAATGATGTAAACATTTACATGGAGAAAACCTCTGTCCTATAAAATTGGGACTATTTAACAAAAGGTAAAATAAAAAAATATATTTATTCTCATTTCTTACAAGAAATAATACCGTAATTATAAAAATTAATTTAAATATTCTAATTTAGCATCAATATTTTGTAAATAATACTTAACACAAAGCCACTCTTTGTTGAATATTCTAAACTTTCAAAAAAAAAAAAACACTATTTAGTTTTGTAAAGAATTTAATTTTATGATAACAGCCATTTCAATTAGATTTGTATGAATTTATAAATTATTACATAAGTAAAATATAGCAATCAATGTGAGATAAATTAGAGATGTGCTTACATACTACTGAAATAATATTTTAAATTAAATAATTACATAAAGGTAAAAGATACTTTAAGTTCCTAACATCAAATATTATTACGTTCTTATCATAAAATGAAAAAAAATCAAGAAAGCATTAATTATTTATAATGAGAAAAAAGAACATTTGTGAGGGAAACATTAATAGATGAAAACTTGCTTATACTTAGTTTTTCCTTTAAAACCTATGTGTGAGTAATTATGAATTTTTCTCAATATAAAATTGCACTTATATAAAAATTGTAACTAAAGTTTCTAAATTTTTGGTTAATGAATCTTAAAAATCCGGAAAAGCATATCTTAAATATTTTATTTAAAAATTATACATTACAAATGCCACATAAAAATAAAAGAATGTATTTCTAATAAAAAATATAAATTTTATTTATAAATTAAAATATTCTTATAAATATACAATGATTGAAAAATAGGCATAATTAAAAATATAATGTTAAATAAAAAATTTTCCACATGAAAATTTTAACAAAAATGATAAACAGGATTTTATTACGAATTTATTGAAATACTTTAAGTAAAATTAACTTAAACTACATCAATTTTTTCTTATGTTTTAAAACAGCCTGAATTTCTAAGAAATAGAGAACGATTCATGAAAAAACAACTTTAACTTTTAAAAGTTGAATTTGGAAAATAATCTCCAAATACACTTCTTTTTAAGCATATAGACATATTCCAAATCAATTGTTTCATTTACATAAATATTAGTTAAAAGTGATAAACATGTGTATGTTGATTTTCTCTTCATTATTATTTAGAAATTCATATAATTTCATTGAATGAATGGGCATGCATTCAAATGAATGAATTTCTGTTGCACATTTTAATCTAGAGATATATTTAATCTTATAAATTATTTTATAGAGTAAAGAAATTACCTTTATGGGGCATGATGTCTTCGGTTGCCCCGGCACAGCCCTGGTATACTGCTGCCCCTGGAATGGTGAGGGACGAACTTTGACCAGGGGCACTCAAATCTCTAAAATATAA
This sequence comes from Latrodectus hesperus, assembly GCA_037975125.1. NCBI lineage: Eukaryota > Metazoa > Arthropoda > Arachnida > Araneae > Theridiidae > Latrodectus > Latrodectus hesperus. Next base: position 102,328,861 of record CM075850.1, on the reverse strand, counting down.
AATTGTTTATCTTTGTGAATAATCAGACTATAATAAAAAAAACAATTCAGGTATTCATCATATTTTTACAAGAAATATATAAATCCATTGTATATTTGTATTTACTTCATTAAGTATCACAACATTATTTATTGTCATTATATTTTGTAAAATTAAAATTCGCTAATTTCAATTTTTCAAAACAAATGAAATCATATTTCAAGCACAGGATTATGATATCATAAGTAAGAAGCAATTAAGACATGTGCAGACGTTATTTTGAAAAATACAAATTAAATATTATAAACAAACATGCGAAACAATATTGTATTTGTATAAAAAAATGCTTTTTAAAATAAAAATGCAGCAAAAATTGAGTTTAAATTAAATTTTTAAATTTAAGTATGAAAATCATTTTTTACTATACTAATGTAAACATATTGTTAGTAAAAATAGCATAATCTTATTAGATTTTTAAACAAGAAAATACATAATGATACAGAAATTTTCATGAAAATATAAACATGTTAAAATAACTCTATTTAATAGTATAAATTTTAAATGTTACTTATTTTACAATTAATTTATTTAATTATTCTAAAAGTATTGCATCAAGTAGAGAAACTTCAATAATATACAAAAACTTTATTCCCTTATCAAAACTTTTCATATAGTCCTACATAAAATTTGTTTAAAAATATAAGTACATATAAATATATTTTAGGGAATTTTCAAAAAATCAGTAATATTTTATTGAAAATGTGTAAAAATAGATGTAAGTAAAAGATCAAAAGTTTTATTTATGTAATTATATGTATTTTCTTTATTTCATAAAATATTAATAAATATAGACCTATGTATATTGTTTTAAGAAGGATAGTTACGAAAAATTTCAAAATCTTTGTTGTTGTGATATTATATTCAAAGAGTTAGATACAATTATTATTTTATTCATAAAACTAATAGAATTTTTTCGAAATTGTTTTATTTGCAACTTTGTTGACATTGCAAAATTCTTTTATTATTTATTTGAAATGGCTATTTTTTTGATAATTTACTATTTCATGTCAAAAATTAAGAAAAAAAAAAAAAAAGAAAAAAGCAGCAATGAAATAGATAATTTCTTTTTTTTTTTGTATAATATACTATACTAAACTTTCCTGATTGCGATTTTAATGTATGTAGTTTGGAAAAACTTATTAGTAAACATTTTATAATAATATATAAAATAATAAACATACAATTAAAAGTTTTCTTAAAATATTACAGGAAAAATCATTTTTAATTTTTACAGTAATTAATTTGTTCTTGTGAGCTTTTTTAAATGGAACTATAATCCAATATCAGTAATGTTATGTTTGGAAAATAATGTATTTCAAAAGTGATAAACTCCTAGTTAAGCTAAAATAGCGATTGGTATAGTTATATAAATTATACCAATCGTTATTTTAGTCTTAACATATAATATATATCAATATATAAAAATATTTATGTAAATAATAAACACGGAATATTTTATTATTAAATATTCTAGAAAATACATGTTTAAACACTTTTAACTCTAAAAATTAGCATGCAATGAAAACATGAGTCAAAATTAAACGATTCGATGATAAATGAAGCAGAGAATAGAAAAATTTCTTTATCAATATTATTTCCCTGAAATAATAACAAAAAATATTTGTTTGTACTTTTTTCGTACAGCATGCCATAAGTAAATCATATTTCATACTTTTTACTATTACCTGTATATTTACATCAAATTACCTTCGTTAATAATTGATACATAAAAAAATAAATATAGACTAAACTATATTTTCATTTGATATAATGCAAAAGTTGGTAAAAAATCTGAGATTGTTATCATTATAAGCAATATAAGACATGAATAATTTTATTAAAATTTGTGAATTTGATATTATTTGATAAAAATAATTTATCCACAACTATTTGTAAAATAACTAATAATCAAGAAGCGATATAATTGAATTTGATTATACTCAATGATAATACTTTATATAATTTTTTATTAATGTAAAGGTAGAATTCAGATATTTTTTAAAAAGAAAACATTCCTCATTAGTAGATTTTGAAATCTATCTCTGAACTTACCGGAAAACCGAATAGGCACCCGTGATGCCTAAATGAGGTTTTTCCTGCCGAGGTCCTTCCGCAGGCCGGACGGCGTAAAATGTGAAAGGTGCCGTGGCTTTATTTTTGTGTTAGGTGTGACTTCTGACACGAATTCTCCTTCTTTCGCAATCTCACTGGTAAATCACGCTGTTATCACCCCCAATGTTTTCTCTGAAGAGTTCAAACTGCGTACGCCAACAAATGACAAAATTGCCACAAAATCGCCAAATGATCGCTCCAATCGACGCAGTGCTCGAAACGCTTCTTGGGTGTTTGTTTACTTTGCTGAGCGATTACCCTCGAAGTGAGCATGCTAGTACGCTTAATTAGCGAGCTGAACCTCTCTAGCCGCTCCGCCCATCCTTCCGTTGGGACTCGAACATCACAAGTGGCTGGAAAAATATCCCTCGATTCATGGAGCAGCCCTCGGAGATGTGACGTCACGTTGGAGTCGGAGGGGCTGATTTTTCTGGCATCGGGGAATTCGAATTGCGATTGAACCTCTCTTCTTTTTCTCCCCCTCAACTACAGATATATTTGCAGACCCCAAAGCTAAGTCCAAGGCTCACCAGGCTGGTCAACAGCACAAATTTACTGCCTCGCCATTTGGTGGAGTTATTAGGTTTAGTGCCGTTGTTTATGATAGCAACATGAAATTTCTGTGTCCAGTTTGTTAGGGATCAGTATTATTTAGGAGGGTGTACTATCAGAAGTTTTTTTAAGTTTGATATGTGGGGTGCTTATCAGCAGATTGTTAAAAAATTGAAATGGTGTCAGAATAAAAGATTCCGATGACGTTTTGTTTAGATGATTTTAAAGCGTAGGTTTCTGGCTCATTAATTTATCTATTTTCTTAAATTATATTAATGATTATATAAAAAATATTATATACATGCTTTTAAGAAATAATGCGTTTAAATTAGAGTGAATTTGAAGTGAACAAATGTCTTCGATCGAAATATTTACAAATTTTTCTTTATTGATTAAAACATTTTTTTCTTAAATGTAAATATTTATAAAAGTAATCAATAAATACTTTTTCATCGAATATATTAGAAATATGTATAAATATATATAAATTTACCGTTGTGCTACTTTTCAATGTGTGTATGGAAATTTATATATTTGCTTACATTAAATATTTACTTTATTTTTACTTTTCAATATAACTATATTGAAAAGATAAATATAGAAAGCATATATATTTTTTCAATGCTTATTTTTCAATATTAATTTCATTTCAAATCATATAACATTGATAAAATAAAAAAAACATCACATCTTTAATGTTCATTTTAAAATAATATTTAATAGAAGTTTTATGTAATACGCTTTTCAATTTAAAATCAAAATTTTAGAATCTCAGTTATATTAAAATGTAACTTACAAAATATTACAATATATAAAAGATTTCGACACATAATAATGATACTTTCTACAACTATTTTATGTGTAATTTACAAAAAAAAATAATAATAATTTACATTTTACTTTGAAAACATTTAATTTTAGTTTTTTTTGCAGCATTCATTTAATATCCACATACGTTTGCAGTATATATATATATATATATATATATATATATATATATATATATATATATATATATATATATATATATATATATATATATATATATATATATATATATATATATATATATATATATATATATATATATATATATATATATATATATATATATATATATATATATATATATATATATATATATATATATATATATATATATATATATATATATATATATATATATATATATATATAAATTACCCACTGTTTTATCAATGTCATAACGATGATACATGAGCCAATAAGATTTATAGTTTGACTTTTTTATATAAAAAAGCAATTTGAATACAAACTTTAAAAAATATTATTCATTTTTTAAATTGAATTTATTTATATATAAGTACTTTATCAAATTGAATACATTCATTATTATTAAAAATAATATTTAATAGTATTAAAAATAATTTACCAAATTTAATATATATTATAAAAAAGTTATTGCCAAATTAAACATAGCATAATTTCTTTTCAACGTATTATTTTCATTTAATTAGAATAATTATTTATATAATTTTAATTTCATTCTACAAAAGAAGATTGTTAAATAGAGGGATAATGATGGTGATAATGAAAGAAATGTTTTGAGTGAGAAAAATATACATGTGATCCTCCCTATTTTAGGAAAAGTGGAACTTTGCTCATGGCCGGAGATATACATTTTTACCTGATGTCCGAACATTCCTATCAATGGAATCTCCGACAAGCAGACGCCACGTCTCGTTGACATTATAAAAGAGCCGACCATAATCACTGTAACCCTTTCACTATGTCTTTTGGTGGCCATATGTCCTGCACGGAGCACCTTTTGGATACATAACGCCCGTTCTTTGATCCGGCCGACCAATTATAGAATGCTTAAAATCAGACCACCCCCTTTCTGCACAGGTCGCCCTCGAAGATAAGAACAAGACGGACACTTCGCAACAAAAGAATGAAGTCGGTATACAAAAATATACTAAACTATAACAAACGGAAAATCTCGGTGATATTTTCTTAAAAGAGATACTCAGTTCGCTCTCTGTCCTTACTTCCGCCGGACTTTTAAGCCATTGTCCATCCTGTGGTAGATCTAAAAATAAAAAAGGGGGTGGGGAAATAGTCTTACGGAGGATTTTAAGCCTGATCAAGCTTTGGGTGCAAAGTAACACTGCAGAAAGAGATTGGACATCGCAAGTACACAACATGCCGTTCTTTCGTCGGATCTCCTCGAAGAATTTTAAGTGCTGTATGGAATTTTTTTTTTTTTTTTTGAAATTTCCCACCCATTCCCCTTATCCCTCTTTTTGTTACCACCACTATTTGCAAGTGGAAGGATGCTATATGGATGAAAAAAAACTGGTGAAATGTTGGTTTGGTCAAGCGTGGAAGAGGTGATCAATCCATAGCTTTTAGCTTTCTAAGAAAGAGGTGAACATTTTTCAAGTTCACCGACACTTTTTCCCCCATCTTTTTGCTGGTATTTCTTCGATGCCACAGGGTGCAAATATAAAATAATGGAAAGCCTCTATGCTGGTTTTATTTCTCAAAATGACAATTTAGTAAAGAAAAGATACTTTTGAAATTCCGATTTTATTAAACAATTGTTTGAAAAATAATTTTTTAGCATTTCAAACCATATAAACTAAAAGTTATTCGCATATTCAATTCAATTGCTTGCTTTTTCTGTAAGAAAAATGTAAATCATTTTTATTTTAAAAAATGTTTTTTTTCCCCTCTTTCCAGCGTGTGACTTTTAGTTTAATCTTTTTAATGATATAACTAACTAAATATATCTCATAAATTTTCTTCATTTAATAAATCTATCAGAATGTTTTAGTCCAATTTACAATATATATATATATATATATATATATATATATATATATATATATATATATATATATATATATATATATATATATATATATATATATATATATATATATATATATATATATATTATATATTATTTATATATATATTTACATATATATATATATATATATATATATATATATATATATATATATATATATATATATATATATATATATATATATATATATATATATATATATATATTCTGATGCGTTAGTAGCTTCTGTTGGGGACTACAAAACAAAAACTGTGTTAAAGCTTTAAATATATTAAGCAAATTTAAATTTCTACAATATTAATTTTGAGAAATTATATTTATATTTTCGATGTAATTATATTTCCTTCACCACAAACAATTGTGTATGGGAATGCTGAAGCTGTAGAATAAATATATTGAGTTATTTTACAATAATATAAATGCTTTAATTTTAAGTAATTTTTTCAATATTATTCAGTTATAAGTAAAGGCTTAATAGATATTTTAGTACATTACGTTTAGTAAATAAATATAAAATTTAAAAAGAGTAAATAAATAATTTTCTTTCCTGTATTCTTAAAAATGCAAAATAATAAAATGAGCGGAAAAATAATTGTGATTATCTTCTGAAAATAGTATTTTAGATAAACATAAATTTTTATTAAAATTCTCAGTTATAAGATTTGTAAGATTCAAATTAAAACGAAACAATTGTAAATTAATTGCGATTTTACATTAGCATTCTTTTAATCTAAGGCAACTAAGAGTAAAATTTAAGTAATTAATATTAAAAAAATTGGTCAAGCATTGATTCTTTCTTGCTAAAGTTCGCAATTTTAGTAATTTTGTTGTTCCATTTTACGTTTTCCCTACTTAAGTCTTTTGGCATCACTTTTAAAGATTTTTGTGTTTCACTATCGGTTTTTAGGCACACACACACTTTTTACAAAAATTTTTCCAAAAAGCCTTTCATTAATTTACAATGGAAATACAACAACCAGATTTTTGATTTACATTACATGCAAAACATATTACGCGAAATATTTTTGCAATTCTGGAAATGAGAAGAATTCTGCTGAGTCAAAATAGATAAAGGTTTTCATAAATATTTCAAAGAAGAATGAAATATAGTAATACTTTCATACAATGTCCCTTTTTTAGGACACAAATCCAATGGAACTTAATGTTTTTTTTAAAAAAATAATTTAATAGACCCTAGAAGTTTATACGTGTAATATTTTTCTAATTTAAGTATTTATTAATCCAAAGTAAAAGCTATATATTCTGTGAAACTTTTTCAGACATCTTATTTACCAATGTTTTATTTTTTTCTTTTGTTAAGAACTTAACTAGCATAGAAATAAGTTTCTAGAGCATCTCTCGCTCTCTCTTTCTTTGGAAGTGTAAATATTTCTTGTAAAATATTTTTACAAATTTTTCATTCTTTCTGTTATCATATATATTTTTTATAATTTAGACTATTTTTCTGTTTAACAAATTTTATTAAATTTCCCGGATAATTAATAAATGTTTTCTTATCCGTGTGTCAAAGTTACTAAAATACTTTAAATAATATACGTTATAGAAATTCTTGATCGATATTTTCAAAAAATATGCAAATTATGTAATCTTAATTGGCAGTACATTGCTTACCTAATTATAATTTTTTTTTCATGAAACTTTCCTGGGAAAATTTTTTTGTACATTTGCTAAAACGTATTTCCAAAAATATACAATTCGTTGATTTTAAAATATTAGTAATATAAAAAAATTAAAAACTACTGCCTATTATATAAATATTAAGTCATGTTGTTTGAAGATAAATTTATGTTTATAACAGAATAAACAGTAAAGTATTTAAGCTCTTCTATAACTACAAAGAAGCTACTTATCTTTCAAAAATAGTTTTCCAAAATTATGAAGAAATTTAATTTTTAATATTTATTCTGAATTTTTTGCTAAAATTGGCTATCTAATGTGAAACTAACAAATGTAATTATTTCACATCAATTACTGATAAATTTAAAATAACTCTTAAAAATACTAACATTATAAGCAATATTTTAAATCATCTATTAATATCTAAAAAATAAATTCCTTCTCATTTAAAAAAAATCTGCTTAATATTTGAAAAATATTCATCTTTAAAAATATCTTTCAATGTGATCATGTATTATAAAGTTATGAAAAAAGAAGCAAACAAACATGTCTATTTCTTTGATAAGAAAAAGTCATAAATAAAAAAAATGAAGTAACTTGTGTAAGTTTCCATTCCGGATAAAGCATACCAAAAACATTCTTTAGATACTTCATACACTTTTCAAGTGTGATCAGACTATATTGCTCACCAAGTACTTTGCAGACTTCTTTTTTAATGTCACTGGGGGTGAGTAGAGGATAAACCACCGTATTTTCAAAGAGGGATTAAAGAGCGTCGGCATTCAAACTTTCCCTAATCCCTCACCCCAACTTTACTCTAACGTACCTTCACGTGTTCTATTGGCGGCAAAGTTCACAAGGATTTGGAGAATGTAGAAGAGTGTTTTTTGGTGGTCAAGTCCTTGAAGGTGAAGGCTCGTACAGCATTCACAAGAGAATAATCCTCCCACAAAATTGTCAGTATCATACTTTATAATATTTATCTTGGTAGGTGTTGCACAAAAGCACATGTTTGGTATCAAGAATAGATAAGAAGAATATTTCTTTTAACAGATCTTCACAATAATATTATTCAATATTATTTTCCTTCAACTGGAATTTAAATACACAATATAAAATCTAACATTTTTTAATATTATAAATTAATAATTTTTTGATATTATAAGTTAGCAATAAAATTACACAAGGTATATATATAAAATATATACAGTCACAAGGAAAAACAATATAATAATTCAGTACTTCAGTAGTTTTATTTCAATAACTAGTATAATAATCATGACTAAATACATTTACTTAGTAAAACAGTTTTAATAATTTTTAATAATATTAATAAATCTTTTGTTAAAGAGCTGAAAAGTCTTTTGATTATTTAATATTATAATTAAAAATGAATTTCTTAATTTCACATATTTCGAATTTGATAATGTCTTAATAGCAATTATTTAAATTACAATATTTTCCAACTGCTTATAAAAGTTTTTGCTTTTACACACTTGTTTCTTCTTTATAGGTCTATTGCTTCAAAAATATTGAAAGCGTACATACTATGAGAACCTGATGTGCTAAATTATTTATGTAATACATTTCTAAATCGAAATTACACATTAGAATTAAAAAAAATCTAAAAACCTATCCTGTATATTTTTCAATATATTTAAAATTTATTTTGTAGATAAAAAAACACTTAAAAATATTAAGAAGTATAATAAAATGTATATTCAAAAGAAGGTTATGATAAAGTATTTACTTTATATTTGTAAGCAAATACAGGCTTTTGCTTAGCCAAAATTGGCCAGATAGAAGAGTCCTCTACAATAAAAGCACGAAATATAAGGTAAACAAAAAAGTTCTTGCTGTTTTCGCGTTGCGATTGATTGAAGCGATAATAAATAGGCAAATTAGTGTAGGACATAGCTGAGACACCAGTCAGTCTAGAGTAGGAATATCAGTCGTTATGAAAGCTTTAAAAAAGTAATAAAAGCTGCGCACATTCATAAAAGCCGTTATAAAAGCTACACACATTCATCAATCGTAACTCTTGCTGTCCTGGAGCCTAAGCAGCTACCAGGCGCGTCGGCAGGTGGTGGATCGCCGAACGTCCTGTAGGAATGACAGGATAGCCTTGAATATAGAATCAGAGGCCGCGAACCAGCTCTCGTAAATCCTGGTGTTATGCGACCCGTGCCTAGGGCTATTTGGCACCGCGGTAATGGTGTCTTAATGGAGCCTCTAGTTGCATGGCGAACTTCTAGAGCTTTTTTGCCTTGCCAAGTAACTCAGGGAATGCTGAGTGGACTGTTATATTACCTGAGCTTATTAATTGTTATCTTGTGGCTGAAAAGACACAAGAAATAACAAATCTTTCTGCATTTGCAGGTGAAGCCTCTGAAGTAGACCTTGATGAAAAAGACAAGGGAACTCAGAGACAATCTAGTGAAGGGGCAACAATGAATCCTTCATATGAGGTAGAAGTGACATTCAAACCATATTCTTCTGGTGAATGTCAGGAAGCTATCGCTAGCATGACTGACTCTCTGACCAGAATCATCTGTGGATCATCAGCGAGGATTGCCTCTGAAATTCTAAGATACTTTAGGCAGAAGATACGTTTAATCGTAGACTTCATAACTGGGCACTACTATTTCAGAAAACACCTCCATAAAATGGGACTGTTTCAGCAAGACCCTATCTGCAGGAAATGTCATACGCAAGAGGAAACGGCCAAGCATATCATTTATGAATGCGAGGCTCTTGCCCTCCCTAGATTAACTTCTTTAGGCATCATACGTACTAGAGAGTTACACCTAGACTCCATTAAAGTGTTATCGGACTTTATTAATAAAGTGGGTGACCCGAACAATTGGAACTAGGAGACATTGGGTTTGGAGTTAGTAGTACAAAATGCTGATAAAAGCAGAGGTGCCCAATGACATACAAACCCAACTCTAAGAAGAAGAAGAAAAAGAACTCTTGCTGTAGTGAAGAGAAATGGACATATCGAAGAAGCTCGTTCGGTATCGTTTTCTTTACTACTTCAAAGTGGGCTTAGCACTTTCTGTATCAAGTCGCAAAACATGTCAAGCGTTTATGGATAGTGCTGTGAATGAACGTACGGTAAGGCACTGGTTTCGCAAATTCAGGTGGGGAGATTTGTCCCTCTGTGATGAAGCTGGTGTCTGGTAAGCTAGTCTTCAAATGGTTCATTATGAGCTGCAATGGACCAAGCTATCACAGCGAACCTGAATTAGCAGCAACTGGAAAGTGGGCAACAGGCACTGCAAAAAAGGAGCCAACACCTGCTATTCGCAATGTTCTTGGTCGATAACGTGAGGCCGCATAACTCGCCGGAGGTCAGTATTACAATACAGCAATTTAGTTGGGAGATTTTGTGCCATCCTCCTTATTCACATTACCTGGCACCATCAGATTACTACCTCTTCTATTCCCTTGGACAATCATTTTCGTAGAAAATTCTTCACCAATGAAGCAACTTGCGCTTAACACTCATGGATTTTTTTGCTTCCAAAACCTTCGAGTTTTACCACAAGGGGATGATTGCACAACAGGAGACAAGTTGACAGAAGGTGCTGGATGCCCATGGTAATTACTTTGAGGACTAACAACAGGCAACATTTTCTGTAGATCATGTTTTTTTTGGATCATTAAAAATGGCAAGAACTTGCAAAAACAAAAATGGAGTGAAGTCTAACAGTAGCTATGATGAAAGAATGCTTAGTCCTTTTTTTAGTTAATAAAGAAGAAAGCTTAGAAAATTTTCAAGTATAACTATTGAAGATGATTGATAAAATAAATATAAAATTGCTTTTTTTATGGGAAGAATTATTCTAGACATGTTTTAAGAAGACATTCATTTAATGAGAAGTGTTTTATTTTCTCTACTTCATTAATATCATATGCATTTCTATAAGATTTTACAAACCAAAAAAAAGTTTGGAACACTTTTGAAGAATACAATAATCATTTTATATGATGCACGTGTTTGGTTTGTAATTAAAGCATTAGAATAATAAATTGTAATGGAAATACATATTTTAATAAATTAAAATCCTCAAAGTTTTAAAGTATTTTTAAGTATATCTTCAAAAATTTCTGTTAAAATACATATTACAGGGTTTATATATTTTATAGAAATTTTACAGTGTAATTTTTATTGATATAAATTCATAATATCTTTAAAAAAAATCCCTTTCTTAGTATATCTAATATATATGTATATATATATATATATATATATATATATATATATATATATATATATATATATATATATATATATATATATATATATCGAGCATTTCAAATAGCACTTTGTCACTTGAGCAAAAAGAGAGAGAACAATATTTACTAAATTCTTAAAAATCAATTCAAACGATTAAGGTATACGATATTGAAAGTGCATACGATATTAAAAGTAAGCATTTGTAATCATTAAAATGACTCATGATAAATCATAAAACTTGAAAGGAGAAGAAATCCAAATAAAACAATAAAAAAGAGAAGCTTATTTTTTGTTCGAGATTAAGAGAGGTACTTATCAAAGGTGAATTACAGGATTTAGAAAATATAAATACTTCTCAAAGCTAATGACCATTTTAATGTATCTGAATTTAAGTAAAAGAAAATAATAATAACCCAATAATAAATGTTCGCAACTGGTTTCGGCATGCACTCTATCGGGAAGGATATTTGGGAATTTCCTTTGTGATTGATGCATGCACCCCATTATCTACATGAAGGTCTTTTGAAAGACAAAATGCGCCCAACCTTTTACGGCTGCACTGGGTGTAAACATTTTGGCACTGGAGAAAAAATGAGCCTTAGAGTGAATGTGAAAAAAACAAAATACATGCATTGTGATAAAATGATAACCATCCTTAAATTGTTTAAAATAGATTCTTTTAAATTTGATACTGTAAAAAATTTCACTTATCTAAGATCAGGAATAAACTACCAAAATGACTTAAATTTTGAAATCAAAAAAAGAATTATTTCAGCCAATCGATGCTTCTTCGGTTTTAAGATCACTACTGAAATCTCACTTAATAAAAGGAAAGACGAAGGTCTTGCATAATAATGTATTGATAAAGTCAGTTTTCACTTATGTATCAGGGCCGTGGTAGCCTAATGGTTAGGGTATCGGCCTTCCATCCGGAAGGGCCGGCCGCCAAAGACACACCGAGTACATGCGATATACGTGCTCGTTAAATCTGTGGAATCGAAAGTCCTGTGGTCGGTCGTTGAGCAGTTACTATGGGTGCAATGGTCTGGAGAAATTTACTCCCCCTTCAGATCAATGCCAAAATTAAGGGAGTAGATCCTCTAGTGCTGCCATCTGTCGGAGAATTTGAAGAGCAAAAGTCGTACTTTCGCCTTCATGGTGCTCTGATTTAAAAAAAGAAAGACGCTCCCTATTGACTTAAATTCGCATAGCCAAGGCATAGCGAGCTTGGCTTGTCCAAGTGCCATTAGTAACAACACAACAACAACTTATGTATCAGAAACATGGACTAACATAAAGAAAAGATTTTAGTCACTTTCGAAAGGAAGGTCCTGTGAACCAACTTTGGCACTGTTCTCGAAAATAACATTTGGTAAAATAGATATAATTTAAAAATATATTAGGTTTTTAGAATATATAAGGTTAATATATAAGTCCTTAAAGCTATGCAGCATGAACTGGGCAGTGTATATAATAAAAATGTGCAAATGAAGAGCATTAAACAAAAATCATTAAGGGTTTCTATGCAATCTCCTTGAATAAAAGAACAACAGGAAGGCCCAAAAAGGGATGAAAAGACCTTTGGACTTTGCCATTTTAAAAATAAAATCAACTGCTGGGAGAAGGCAGAATGGTAAGATCTTCTGAGGAAGACTTAGGCCCACAAAGGATTGTCGTGCCAATGCTGATAAATAGAGCGACCCTAAGTTATCTGCTATGCGGTGTCATAATATAATCTATGAAAATTATTTTCAATTAATCTAAAAATAAAATTTGTGATACATGAAACTTGTGATCAAATTTGGAACAATCTACACTGAGGAACTTATTTGTTTCACAAGCACGCGCAAGAACAATAATGTAATATATTCTCATATACCTTTCGTAATATTTATTTTTATAATAAAACAAACAAAAAATAATAAGATGATTACAAATGTTAAATGTAAATTTAGCATTATAAATTAAAAATTTCAAAATATTGTTTATCAACACAGTTTAAAGATCTTCAAAAATCTCTTTTCATTTTAAACGTATATTTAAAAATATGAGGATTTTAAAGTAAATCTATTGAAATAAGACAAATAGATCTTCTTTCGCGTTAAAAATTTTGCTCTCTATAGTGTTATAGTGTATAGTGTGTATGTATAAAATTGTCACATCAAGAAAAAGCTGTAGAAAATTAGATTAAATTGTATGCGTTTACACACCTATTTATAGATATAAAAATAATCATTGAAAATTTTAGAGCAAACAGCGAATTATACTGAAGAGAAATTCTCCAATGAAATGGAGGTTCATAAATTTTGATATACTGCTTCTTAACATGAGAGTAAAATTTAAACGGGCTCTAATGATTGCACACTATTTATAGTGAAACTCTGAAGTAGTATAGAATCATAAGAGAAAATGATTTTAAAAGTCTATTTGGCATTTAGTCGCTTGATAACATTATTAAATTTATTATCATTTTAGTTCAAAATAACAATAAGTTAATTACACACCTTGTAATTGAAAAACTTTAGGAATCAGAAAAATTTTAAAATCTCCAATTCCATCCACAAATGAAAGGATATGGAAACATTCTGTGACTCAGCTTAAATTTCTTTGGCCAATGTTTAAAACTAATTTATTTTTATGATAAGTGTTTTTAAACTGATGTTAAACAATCCTTAATAATAGGGGCTTACCAATATTTATATTATGTGAATTTTTGTGCATATTTATTTTAAAAAAATTATTAACATTAACAAAAAAAATTTTTTTGAGAAAAAACAGAATTGATATATTCACTGTATAGGCGATCAACCTCCAAATTTTATATACGTCAAATAAAACATTGATAATACGATTAAGTATGTAATTTTTGTGAGAAATGATATTTCTTACATGTTGAATAATAATATTTTATTGTTATCATTTACTAAATCTTTTTTTAGAAAACTCAGATTTTAAGACTTTATTTTTTCATAATATGAAAAAATAAAAAATCTGAGTTTTAAATTACATGGTCATTATGAATATTATTCATATTATTAACGGTAGATATCAATAAAAAAAGAGTTTTCAAAGTATCTTTTCACTATATTTAATAAACAGTAATAAAAAAATGAATACAAAATAAATATATAACTTTAAAATATTATTTAAAAAATATTTAAGGAAAATGATAAAACAAACTTTGTGTATTTTTTTAACACATTTTATTTTGTAAGATTACTGAAGAAGTCCACAGTGAAGATTCTATTTAATTCTCAGGTCCACAGAATTAAATATAAGTCATAAATTAATGTGAGAGTCTAAAGTTTAAAGTAGAATATCTGTAATTAACTTTGGATGTGGCTGAGTTTAAATATTGCTTAATCTCTTTTAAATACTGAGGGAATTATTATTTATTTATTTTTAAATTTAATGGCGGGCACACAAGGGTGACTGAACCCTATGCCACAACAAGGCCAGAAATTGCTACTCATTTCTCGTTACCCAGAGGGCACCTGTGAATCAAGTCACGGAGGCGAATAGCGTTACCCGCGCCATGCCACCACAAACCCGTTTATAGGGTGGGCCACATTCATACAACATCACAGAAGAAACAGAGAAGACAGAGAGAACAGAGAAGGAAAGGAACATCCATGCCCGAACCGGGATCCGAACCCGGGACCAACAGCTCAGGAGTCAGGAACGCTAACCACTCAGCCAATCGGCCGGCAGAGGTAATTAAGTAAGAAAAACATTTTTCTTTCGTAAATTTAAATAAAAAATTAGTTAATTAAAAAAATTACATAGTGTCTCTATCCTTAATAAATATTTAATATTTCATGTCAACTTCTTTTCTGATATTTAATATTATAACGAATTTTTGATGATTTTTAATATTTTATTTTTTATGGGTACTTCAATTGTACTTGAATTTTAATGGGTACTTCACTTCCATTTACTAAATAATTTTATCAGAAATAAAATACTCTTGAAGGTATGCCAAAATATTTGATTAAGAACAATTTCTATTTTCTGATGCTAAAGTCATGTACAGAAATCCGAGTAAAGAAAACACTTGAAAGAAACACATTCGCCAAGAACGGGTCTCAAGTAACTCTGATCAATTTTAACGGTCAATTAACTTTATTTAACCAAATATTAGGCAATTAAAATCTTTAGAAATTGGATAAACTACATTTCATTGATCACAATAACCAGGACTGGTAACATTGATCCCCAATTTATTAGAATTCTGCCACACACTAAAATTTTTAAAAGAAGTATGAAAAGTCTTAAATGTTAGTTTTTGTTTGGTACACAATGCAAGGGTTTTCATTAACATTAAATTAACTATTGCTCTAAAATGATAATAGAACATTGTATAATAAACCAAAATATACGCCTAAAAATTTTGGAAAATTTTTCTTCATTGCTTAGAGCCTTTCATAATCATCAACTTGTATGAATAAATTAAAATACTTTTTCACCTTTTATATTGATCATGAAACTGTTTAATTCTTGTGAAATTACTTGGGTAATTTTTGATTGTTTTATCACCATAAAGTTTAGTTTTATCTATTAATTTTAACATCAACATTCACTTTATAAATCTCAAAACAATTTTTAGTTTTACAACTTGCAGAAATTTTAAAATAATAAATGATAAGCCACAGTAACTTCCATCCCTCTTCAGTCTCCATAAAATCAAAACATCAATATATTTGTTAATTCGATGCATTATGAAAGTACATATTTCTCATCTCCCTCATGTTGATTAGTATTATGATTCTTCTATAAGCAATCTAGCCAATAATTTCCGTTTCAAATATTTAGTAAGAATTTAATGAGATATTTATAATAGTTATACGAAGAAATATAAATTATATAGTGTGAACTAATGAAAAGCATTGTTGCGACAAAAATTCGTATGGCCATCAAATAATATAATGGTGGACTTTTCCTTGGGAAATGTTAAATTTCCATTTTTCCTTGGGAAGTGTTAAAATTCAAAATGAGGTGGATTCACACAAGTCACTGAAAGTCCCCAAAATAAATATTTATTCCTACTGCCTCTATAGAATACCATAATTATGAAAGTGTAACTGGTCCAAGATTGTGTGTGTACAAACCAATCTCTCAACGTCCTCTTACTCTATGAGATTCATATAGAGTGATTTAAGGGATCAAATGATTTATTGAAATTGGCGGAATATTTATTAATAATTGTGTCCTGGTGCCATAGCGATAATCGTCCAAAAATATCTTTCGTTGTTTAGGCAGCATAAAATCAATCAATGGCTACAAATGATCACCGAATTCCTGAATATAGCCATGACCAATCAATGGTCGCTTGAGTTGGACCAGAGGATCCAATGTACTCCATTTAAAAACAGCCCATACCAAAATGAAGTCATCACCAGCTGGTAAAATGCCTTGTAACAACTGCGTTTAACGCCATAACCAAACCCTCACATAATCTCGCAAACAACTGAAGACGGGACTCACCTGATCCAGTCACCTAAAAGTCAATTTATGCTGTCATTAAAGCCAAATTTCGCCCCACAATGCTAACAGATACGTCTTTTGTACTTCTAATATTGATTCCAACAGTTATTTCACACAGTGCACACTTATTTATGCACATAGACAATTTAACGCATGTCATTCGTTTCTACCATTCAGTACCTTCGATTGGCCACTATGTTATCCCCAGTGAGAGGTTATGCATGAAATTAGGGATTCACGGGTACACTCTTGACTCTATAGATCTAGGAATGGTGAATTCTGTAACGAATTTCCGAGATGGAATGAATCATTTATCTAGCTCCAACGGCCTTTCCATGTTCGAAGTCTATTAATGCCCATTACTTTTATGTCAGAAATTTTACATCATTTACCTGAATACAAAAGGAAATCCTGCCAAGTTATTATTTTTTTACTATCCATTTCATACAAGTAATAGAATCTTCTGCATATTTGTAAATTATTATCTCCTGATTTTTAATTCCTCAGTTTGTATAGGGACCTTATAAACATATGTACATAAATAGTTAATACTAATACTCAAAAGAAAATATAGTTTTAAGCCTGCTTGATTTTTTAGTTGTTTGATTTTACATCTAGAAATATTGAGAATAAACCCATTCAAAATCAGCTTTCCGATGCTCAATGTGTCAAACACATTCATCAATTGGTCACATATCTTGGATTCTTCCCATAATAATTATACTTAATGGGTGTCTCAGAATCCAGAAAATAATTATAAGATGAATATGCAAAGATTTGCAAAAGATATCAAAAGGTTATTGACTCAAATTTAGAAAAGTCCATTCCTGCAATTAATTTATATTTCCATTTTTTAAACTTCTATTGCTGAATAAATGATACACAAATGAATCGAATTTAGTAAAATGTGGAAAAATAAATTCAAACTGCCCTGCTCTTCGTAAAAGAAAAAAATTCATTTCAGCTTTCAAAATAAAAGAAAATAAAATAATACTGGAGAATTTCAAATAAAAGAAAATGTGTTTTATTTAAATATGAAATATATCTCGGTTTTGGTTGGTTAAGTAACTTTTTTTTCAACATCAATCGAAATAATGAAGAAAAATACGAAGGAAAATCGACGAAAGAAATTACTAAGTAAAAAATAAGTTACATACGAGAGCACTTAATGAATACTGCCAAACGATAACGATAGACTTTCTTAAAAATCGAGAGGAAAAAAAGCTATCGATTTGCAATAGAGAAAAGCAAACAAAATGCAAGGAATTTCTAAAAGAAAAGAAACTAAATGGACTTTCATTCTAATTTTTCACAACCCCGAAATTCAAGCCAATCAGTTCACTTAATGTTCCTTATTGCTTTTATTATGGAAGATTCTTCTCCATTTTTTTTTATTTCGAACATTTTCGATTCTCTTCCGAACAAAGGGACTCAAAATCATTAGAATGTCCTTATTTCCCAAACCCCTCCTTCTTCACCCCTGCCTCACCCTCTTTTGGGCGCAAATGGATCCATTCGAAGAGTCGTTATCGCTGATATAAGCGGAAACAGCTTTTCCGGATTTAATAGCGTAATTTCACGATTTGCGTTTTGTTACTGTTGGTCCAATGGGTTTGCCATGTTTAAATGGGGGGTAACGCGCACGCACACACAAGAAGAAAGGGGTGCGCTCTCCTTCTCCCCCCACTCCGAAGAAAAAGTTAGGAAAAAATATATATAATAATAATTCGGCAAAAATTCCACCACTTTATTCCTTCGTAAAAGGGCTCTTTTAAGGGGTATCAAGGAATCTGATTGGCTTATCTCTTTCACCTCACTGAACACGGCACTGGTCGAAACTAACTGTGACGTCATCAAGCATGCGCTGGCAGCCGAACCACACACACAGCGAAGAGAGAACGGATACAGAAATCGATAGAGTTATGCATCGTGTAATCGATTATTTTCAGATCTGGAATTCATTAACGCATATGTTGGAAAAGAGAAAGCGGCGAGTAAAAATGATTTCAATTTTTATCGCCCCTCTTCAACTTTTTTTCCTATTATTTATTTTCGCCATATTATCATTCTTATACGTTCATCAAGATGACAAATGTCTAAGTGATATTGAAACGATTTTCTTATGAGTAACCTTTTTTTCCTCCCTTATGTTTGTTGTGAACTATTTTTTTCCACTCTCCTTAGGCTAGTGCTAAGTCGTTTGTCATTTTTCTAAACTGTCTGCTCATAGCCTTTAATGTCGTTGGAGAAGGTGCGATTAATGAAAGTTTATTTTTTTATACGTGTCACTTTCTTTTATTAAAAGAAACTGATGCTTTGGAAAATAAGCCTTTTGTTATTTGGTTCATAATTAAGCATGAGTCTATCGATATATATCAAATTTTGCACTGTAATACATGATTTAATGCCAAGATTTCGAGATACGAGACAGTTATCGATTGTTAAATGATATATGAGTTTAAAAGATTTACGAATTCATATTTCTTAGAAAAGGTAAAATTACATTCCAACTCTATAAAACAAAATGAAATATTTATCACTTTTAAATTATCTTTGAACAGTGTAACATTTATAAATACCGTAAATACAATAGCACATTTGCCGTTCATATTATTAGAGTGGCTAATGTCTGAAAATTATTTAGCTACATTCTTCATCTTAGAATCTTTATAAATACGAATTCACAGATTTATGATAATTATTTATGATTAAAAATGCGTGTGTATTATGTATAACAAGCATATATTGTGCCCAAAATTTATAAGCTAATTTTCTTAAAATGTGTAAAATATCTTCTAGTACCAGTTTAGGTTGTTTCCTTTATTACTTTGTTTTAAGAAATTATTCTTCAAATTCACACATGTCTGTCATAAAAATATATTATGACTCAATGTTTCGAATGTTTCACTCAAATATATATTATTTGTACTAAATTTAATAATTTTACCTTTCATTTATCTGATTAATAAAAACATTTAAAAATAAATTGAGAAACATTGTCAAGCTAGTAATAAAATATCAACTGTTTCCACAAAATCTAAACATTTACTTTTAAAGACACGACCTGAAGCTGCGTGCGAATGAAAATTTTGCGCATTATTTAAAGATTGGTATCATAGGTAAGTTTTAAAGAATTAGTTTAAAGTTAGAAATTCTTAAAGTTGCATACTGAAAAGGTATCTATACTTTGAGAAAATTATTAAAAAATAGCCCTTGACCTTTATTTTTTAATATATTATATCCTTATCATTTAAATGGAAATTGATTAGAAAAGAAAATGAGTATCAGTTAAGAAAAGACAGAGAATCCGATTAAGAGATGAGATTCAAGAGGGAAATCAAAACTATTTTAAGGGACCTATATTCCAAATGTACGCTAGTTAAATTTATTTCTGATACAATAGAGTTCCTTATTATATCATTGAATTTTGATGGAATTAAACTCAATCTGATTATGAGAATTGTTTATATGTTAAGACAGCTATGTCAACACACCCACTGGTGCTTATTTCATAAGAAGTACTTTTTCTTATTGTTATCAATCGGAAAAAAATGTTTTCTTATTCTGAGATAGCGTTGTGGATATTAAAATGTCTTATTACAATCTAAAGGCCTAAGATTGCTTTTAGATATCTTAATAACCACACGTAAATTCCCTCCGGATAAACAGTTCATATAGAGTATGCAGGACTCACGAATCACGGATGGACCTGAAAAAAACACCTAAGCATTCATTCTGACAGACGCACATGCAGAAAAACACAATGCATGGGCGGTTGATCTAGGATCGAACCTAGGATTTCTCACTTTCAAGAGCATTTTCCTACCACTAAGCCACTTTAGAGTCCGTTGTTGTTTTGTTGTCAGAATGACAGATTTCTATCGTATAGTGTCAATAAGAGAATAAAATAAGTGAGATGGCTTTTATTAAACTATCCTTCGATTTTATAACAAATTTTTTAATGATTTCTGATCTACAATATGTGTTTCCTTGAATTTATTTCAAGCAGTTTCAACAAGGCTAATATATGAGACACTTAATTCCTCCTTTCTGAAAGAGTTACACATTGTTTTAAACTAGATTAATGATTTAAGATATTAAAAATAATTTATTGAGTAAAAAAATGAATTTCTTACTTTATCAATATTTATAGCTTGTATCAATTAAAAAAAATCAGATGCAAATTTTGAACCATCTTCTTTTCCTTAAAAAAAAGTGGATGGAAAAATTTTTTATTCCCGGATAAGGATCATATCAGTAAATTTAAAGCAGAGTATCACATCACTTTGTCGAGTAACGATATCCCTTCAAAAAATAAACTGCCTTTTTTTCGAAACTGATCTTTTTCGTATAAAGAAAGAGTATAAAATGATAGATTGTTTGCCTCCGACGCGTTGACAGTGAACGGCCGGACGGGGAAGAATTTTTATTTTTACTCTTTTTTTAAAGGGATAACTTGCAATTTCTTTGAATGTTTTCAAAGCACCCACGCCATCTAGGGGTATTTTTTGTAACTGCGAAGATTGGCATGAATAATGCCTTTTTCTTCGACGTCTTGGATTTATATGTGTGTTTTTTTTTTCTTCAGTTCAATCTGGAAATTCGAAATGCAAAAACCTCCCCCATGATAAATTGTTTCTCTGTTGACGTAAATTTTTATTTAATGTCATTTTATTATTCCCCGCATGATATGAAAAAAGAAATGCAAAATGATAAAACCACAAAATATATTTGAATGGAAATTTTTTTTTTTCGATTTTTCTTCTAGCGGGAAATTTTAAAAGATATAAGACCGCGAAAAACCTTTTAAACTACTATAGATTGTGTTAGTTTTGAAACTTGGAAATGAATAAAAAAAAATTTGCAACTGTTTATCGAAATATTTCTTTGGTTAAATCTTTGCTGTTTTCATAAGCTATTAAAATATTATAAATAAAATTTCTTCCAGATTATTTTATATTTATTTCAGTGATGTGTACAAAAATTTGCAATTAATTATGATTGAAAAAATTATTATGAAATTCTACTCTCACTCATAATAAGATTCAATTTTAAAATATAGAAGTGGAAAAATCTTTTTAATTAAGAAAACATTTTTGGAATCTAAAGTATCATAAAGCATATTTATAAAATGTTAAAATAACTATTCGTAAAATTCTATAGCACCATTAAAAAGTATATTCTAAGTTCATTTATTAATTCTGTTGACATGATTATGGAATATAAAAATATAATGTTTGCATTCAAATATGATTTTTAAAAAATAATCAACATTAATTTATATTAATCATTATCAAATCAAAGATAAAAATAGCTGAAGTCCCTTACACAATTTATGAGAACTAAATATTTTTCATGGATTAAATTTGTCTAAAATAGGTTAAATTTGCAAAAAAAAAAAAAAAAAAAAAAAAAAAAATCAGAAAATAATCTTGCTT
This sequence comes from Latrodectus hesperus, assembly GCA_037975125.1. Taxonomy (NCBI): domain Eukaryota; kingdom Metazoa; phylum Arthropoda; class Arachnida; order Araneae; family Theridiidae; genus Latrodectus; species Latrodectus hesperus. Next base: position 102,306,498 of record CM075850.1, on the reverse strand, counting down.
ATTTGTGAAGTGATATTATTTAAAATGATAACTTTGGTTGCAGAAAAAAAAAAACATAAATCAATGAAAAATGCTTTTTAACAAACGTTACCTTGCTGTATTTAAATATCAAGCATTAAACTACTTCAATTTGCTTTGATTTTTCTTTAATCAATTTGTATTTTCCTATATAATAGTATTTTTAAAAATAACTTTCCACAATAATGACATTTGGCGATTGTAATGAATAAAAATTTTAGCAGATTTGAATAAACAAAATGTAATTCCATTAAAGCATTTTTACTTTAATTCCAGTATTTTTTTGAATTTTATATGATTTTTTACACCAGTATAAATAATTTTTATTGATACTTGTTGGATTTGTCATTTATTGAGTAAGTTTTGGAATTTGTATAATATTTACGTACGAAATTGTAATGCATATAAATTACATCAATTGATTAATCTTTTAATTTTTAAGATTTAAAAAAATTGTATATATATATATATATATATATATATATATATATATATATATATATATATATATATATATATATATATATATATATATATATAGGTTCTATATTCTGCATTGTGACAGTTCGTGTTTCGATTTCAAAATCGAAAGCTAATTTTGTATTCTTTTCAAAACTATTTGTCTTCATATATACTTAATACGCATTCATAAAAAGGAACCGTATAACAACCAACAAAGTCACATAGAATGGAAGCATAAAACTAATATTATGTTATCATATAAATATGCTATTTTTTGAGCATATTTTGACAGAATTTTTTTTCTACTTGCTTGGTAAAATTATGAACATAGAATTTTGTCACTTTATAAACTAATTTATCAAACACTCAATGGTACATGAAATGTTAAATTTATATTTAGGTAATTATTCTTTTAAATGAGTTAATTGCAGTGGAAAAATATTTATTTTTCAGTGCAATTAACTATTTCTAAAAGAAATGCAAACTATGTAAAATTTTTGATTAAAGGTTTGACTATCTTTAATCAAAAATTTTACAAAGTTTAAAGCAAGTTTGTTTATGGGAAAAATAATGTTTTTGTCTTATGTGAACAAAATGCGTTTAACATTTAAAAAAAGATAAAGAAAAAGTACTGGAATTTCGATGAAAACCTTTTAATCGTTTTAATTATCATCAAATTAACTAAAATCTGTAACTGAAAGAACCAGGGCGCTCCGTGGTTGAATGGTCAAAGCATCACTTCGCTAATCGCTTGAGAGCGTAGGAGTGTGGGTTCGATTCCCACCGTGGCCCTGGGTGTTTTCTTCGTTATCTTCTGTGGTTGTACATCTGTCATTGTGCTATTTGTCCTATTATCGACGAAGACTTACAAGCGGGTCTCAAGAATTAAGCATACAAGTCTGAATATATGTAATGTAATAATAAAAAAAATAAAAATGAAAGAACCACGAGGCTATTTAATTAGTTTATCTATGATAAAAACCATTTATCCAGAAAATTATTGTCTCTTATACGCATGTGCGGCGTAATTCATCTGAAGTTGAATTTCAGTATCAGAAATTGTACCGTTTTTTGACACTAAATCCTTTCGAATAAAATATTGTCAGAAATGTTTTGTAGAACAATTTTTAATTTTTATGTCTTCAGATTTTATTTTGAAGTATACATGTCGATATTCAAACTCAAAATAAACCATAATGGTTGATCGATATAAATCCTCAAATATTAAACCTTGTTGTTGCACAAGCATGCTTCCCTGAGTTAGATAGAAACACCCGAGTGGAATATTCGTGATTTTGAAGAAGGGACCAAGCAGGACGCCCCTATTATTTGCCCTGCTACCCACAGAGGTACCATTTCACTTGGAAGACATTGCGACCACACCCAGGCGCCGTCAGTGAACTCGATGGAGTTCCGGTTAAGCTGAGATTCGAACTCACTACCTTCTGATGAAAGAATAATGCCCTAACCAACCAGGCCACTGCGGATCTACGTACTATGCTTGTTAACATTATGAAATAAAATATTTAATATTATATTATTATGGATATTCCAACGGTAACAAATTGTAATTGATTTAGGTATAACAAACGCATTATTAACTTTCTTTGTAAATATTGAGTAATTACGAAAAGACTTCTCCACGGTAAATACTAAAGGACCCAAAAATGTAAATATAGGACATAAGTGTGATGAAATAATTTTATGCAAATAAATTTCATTATTTCGTCTTCAACATTTTTTCTAAATAAAAAAATAAAATCTCTTTTGCAACCTATCATTAAGCATTTCTTACATTTAAGGTAAATGCGTAACTTTAATAAATTACTTTTTGTTTAGTTGGTAAGTTAAATAACGAAAATATTTTATAGGTGAAAAATAGGAAACCAGATTTGTGCTACATCTTTAATAAAGTTCAATAGGAAATAAAATTTTTCACTACATCATAAAAAATCTCAATTTTTCCAATGTATAAAAGAATATGATAAATATATTTCAAGGTGACAGAGGTTTTTTTCTTACGTATATTATGAATTACTTGAAAATACGCATTTATTGAAGAAGACTATTTTTTGTCCCGGAATAATAAATCTTTTATTTTTTAGTTTTAAATAAATATCTTTGCATAATAATTTAAAAATAGAAATTTATTCTCCTAAATTTGAATAAAGAGGTTTTTATCTGATTTTTTTAAAACTTGTAAAAATCTGAAAATGAAATGGTGGAAAATAAAATAACAACAAAAAGAAAAAAGAAAGAAATAGAGAAGAAGGCAGCAAGGAACAACAAATAAACATTAACACCTAAAAGAAATATTTATATAAAAAAATAAAATAAAAGATTGAATGAAAATGATATTTATTTAAGACCATCGTAATTTATAAGCAATAATGAATTCAGTAAAAAAGGACTATTAATATCCATTGTCGCTTTAAAATCGTATTGTATAAAAAATAAATAGCAGGAAAGAAATATTTATATTTAAGTTCAAAGCGTTATATATTATTTAATATATTATTTCATGTGTCCAAATTATTTTATCTGCAAAAATATTATTTTAAATCATACGGCAAAGATTTTATTAGACAAGAAACGTCAGAAAACCTTTTCATGTAATCCAATCAACACACAGCTGTGATAAGCATTTTAGTTTTAAAAAAAAAGGTGCTTAGAAAAAAGCAACCTTGCTCACCCCTTTACAGTATGACTAAATTAAAAGAGACTGGAAAGGAGAAAAAATGAGCACACCTGAAAAAAAAGCTCCGCTTACTATAAAAAAATATTTCGCTGATTCCTAGTGCTATTTCACAGATTTTTTTATGTTTAGCATTGTATTTTTTATTATAAAATAGGCTGCCTTTACGCTGCATCCGGTTTCAAGTATCGCGGAGTTTCCCTTGCTTTCCGCCGCTATCCTTCCCTCCCTAAGTCCGTCAAAAAAAATTCGATATCGTTGGGTTGGATCCTATAATATTTCCTGCACTTGGACGGTTTCTTCTTTGCTTAATTCTAGATGAGTTCTGTCACACATTTATATCTTAAGAGGCTGTTATAAATAACAAAACTTTTCATAATAGTATTAAATATAATGTTGTGGAAGTTAAAAGAATTCTCCATAAATGTTTTCATTTATTTATATTTTTAAGGGAACTACAATAAATATATATATAACATTGTTAAAACTACGGCAAATACTTTTTAAGGCAAAAGGAAGATTATTAGAAAAATTTCAGTAAACGTTACATTATTGCCAATAAATAACAAATGAATTATTATTCTCGCATCATTAGATAAATTGGTATTTAATTCATTTATTATCTTCATGTTTGTTTGCTTAACCCATATAATATTAAATAAATATTTGTGTGGGGGAGATTTAAGAATTAATATTCACCAAATAGAACGATTTTATAAAAATGAAATATTATGTTGTTGCTAATCTCGAGTTTATCTAACAGAGTTAGACAATCCTCATGAGTACAAAAATATATAAAAAGTGTAAAAAAAGGTGGGGTTCCCTCAAAACTTCATCCATGCTAAAATTTAAACCCACCAAAATCTGAGCAGGGGAAGACATATCAGCTGCGACCAATGGCACTCAGGGTATTATAAATCTAAGCAAATTAAAAGATGGAGATTGAATTTCCATCACAAATACTTTCTTTTCGAGAAGAAATTATAGAATTAGCGTAAATCTAGGAAGAATACAAATGAATTCTAAAAGTATTCGTTCTTGAAATATAAAGCATTATATATTTCATATTTTAAATGCTGGAATTTCTCAATCTCTGAGAACTTCTTCATTTTTTTTCAATTACTTAAGACAAATGTTAATTTATATATAAGAAACTTTTATTCATAAAGAAGAATGATCACTCATACAGAACATCCATACATAACGGTGTAGGTGAGCTCTGGTATTCGCCCATCACCAAGTGTCTCGTAATTTTAAACCACTGTCAGGTGATGAAGCTGAGCTGGCACCCTCCTCTCCACATCCACGCCACATCAGTGGAAGGACTTTGGACGTCACATATTAACGTGGACACATCCCCAGCCCGCTGAGCTCCAGCAACCCAGTGAGGGAGTGTACGTGGTCACTCTTCTAACCACTGCCCGCGGTAAATGATGCTTCATTTAACTTATCTCAACGGGAAGTGGTGTGAAGCTACTGAGCCATTGGAGCTCCATACAGAACATACAAGTGGTTTCCAAAGTAACGGGAACACACCTGGGAATAAAATTGACATCGTTGACAGCCCATTCTAACTATAAAAATATAATAACAACTACCAGTTTTTCTTATAAATAAAAATGTATATATTCTGGTAACATATGGCAGCATTATTGAAAATCTCTAAATCTCGGATTTTTTTCAAAAGCGTAAAAGGATGGATCGGAAATTTTTTTAAAGAGACCAAACTGCATAAGCCCGGTTAGAGTAAGTGTGACCGAAACCTCCCAATTTTTAGGTCTTTCTAGGGACCTAAAATTATACACACCGCAAGGCAGGACAAGCTTGGCAAAGTAGAATAATAGACGGAAATAAAAGCGTAAGGAAAAAAATTGGATTGTTTTGTCTAAAAAGCGAATAACTACAGCAAAAGTATTAGCAGGACTCAATTATTAATTGAATACTAAAACTTGAATGATTTCAGTTAGAAGGTACTTTTATAAACAGAACATTTACGGTAGAGCGGCAATTATTCATAAGACATTTGTCACAGATGTTAATGCCAAACGTCATCTACAGTGGTATCACACTTGCAAAACCTTGTCGATTGATACATGGAAGAAAATAATATGGTTTGACGTACATGTATTAAGGAATATAAGCCTAATTTGAAACATGTAATTTGATATAGATATTGTTTATTTTTTATTTTATTATATTTTTTAATTATCTACTGTATGATAACTAAACTATTAATTTTTTAAGTAAAGACAGAATTGAAAAGCAATATTTATTCATTGCTTTTTTTTTTCCACGATTACATTTTGGAAAATCTGTTCTCATTATTGGTTACATCTCTCTCTCTTTCCGAAATATATTAATATTATCTTAATATATCTCAAAAAAATGAAAACAATAGAAAAAGTAGGAAAAAAAAGTAAAGTAAATTTCTGCTGCGTTATAACTATTTCTGCTTCGTATTATTAAAATTTCTATTCAAATATATACTATAACTATTTCTGCTTCGTATTATTAAAATTTCTATTCAAAGAATTAAACCATATCTTAATTTAATTACAATTGAATTATGCTATTCACTTTCAAGTAATGAATTGTTTGAAGTAAATGAGTAACATGTACAACATAGGGAAGAGCATTTATTTATTTTCGATCTATATTTAAAGTAATGAGCATTAGAGCTACTTTACTAAATAGACAATTTAATAGTTATTACTTTTTCTAAAGAAGAAAATAAACTCCAAAAATCTAAATGATTTTATTATAGGTTGATCAAAGAGGCAAATACAAAATTTCCCTTTTTATTAAAGATTTTTATTATTTTTAAGAGTTTAAAAAAATATGACGCTCTTACCTTCTCTAAATAATTACATACATTTTACAAGGAAACCAACACAAAATGTTAAAAGTACCAAAGCATTCATTTATAACCAAAACAAATTCTAAAGCGCTCGAGTAGGCTCTATTCGCAGACAAATTTAACGAATTGCATCACAAGGGGCACGTGATTAATCTTAGTGATAGGGGTTATATGCTCACCGAACACCCTCCTTATAGAATTCCTAACCAGAAAAATGTTTCCATTTATTGATACAGACAATACTGTTACGTGGATCACCTGAGGCTCATTTCCAAACTTTTAAGATTATTTTAGATTGATTTTTAAAAAAAAGCATTTTATTTAAAGGCGTGTTTCTTTTCAGGACTTGTGTTTCCATTAATTGCAGAACAGGGGCTGTTATGTGATGAGAGAAGACCCCCCCCCCCCCCCTAGGGAGGCCGAATGCTCTCAAGGCGTGTGGCAGGAGGCGCGGATCACCTCACAGTGGATTAAGTCAACTTCTTCCGCCCCGTCCCACACGCACAACAGGTACCTGTAATCAAAACCTTTTGGCTCCATATTTCTACATCATTCCACTTTAACTCACCATTTTGCAATGGATGACTTCTTTTTTTGTTCCGGCCCTTCTCCTTCGCCTGCAGGTAATTGAATTCGCGTTTTCTGCGCGTCTGCACACTTTATCGCCCCCTCTCTCCCGCTCTGTCACTGCGCGCTCATTTTTCTATTCTGGAGTGTTAGTTTAGATTGTGTTTATTCAGTTAAACAAGATAGTAATGTCTCACGTCACATCACACATCAATAGATCATCCATTCAATGTTAAATTTTACACGTAATACTATAGAATTAATTAATTCCTGTTCATATTCTTCTAGTGTAAAATGCAGCTTTTCTTCCGACATATCAGGATAATTTTATACATTTTTTTTATAGTGTAATGAAAATTTAAAATTAAATTATTACGATAAATCCTATTGGAGCGTGCATAGTTGTTAAAAATACTTCGGAAGTTTTTAAATATTTTGATAAAATAGAGGAAAATTTTAATTCATCAAACGTTAATTAATAAGTATTTTATATCAATAGAATATTAAAAATTTTAAAAATCTTTTGAGTCAAGGGTAGAATATATTTCTTTATTCTGAATGTATATCTGTTGAATTTCTAATTATGCATGGGGTTAAAGAAAATTTACATTTCAGATAATCTAGTGAATAGTTACATTACAAAAGATGTTATTTGATGTTTATGTTTTGCTTTATTCATATTTTAGAAGTGATTTGAAATGGATCGTTAATTTATCACCGTCAGAGAGAGAGAGAGATTGACTTGTGTTTAAAAAGTCAGTCATTGTTTCAAGTCATCTTGAAACGATTTTCTTGAACAACTAAGATTTCTTTATAAAAAAAAGTGCACATAAGCATTCTTTTGAGCCAATAAGTTACTCAGAACTCAAATAAACTATTAACGTTGATTTTTTCATGAAAATTTCATAAATTAAAGTTAAAATTTTATGTTCAGTAACATCTTTTCTTTAGTGAATTTTTATATAATTTAAATGCACTGAATTTGAGAGAAACCTCATTATTTTCACCTTTAGAACATAAAATGGGAATTATAAATTTGTAAAAAAATATAAAAATAAATCCCATTTAAAAATTATGGTATAATGCTAAATATATTTATGACTTTGACTTTTTTTTTTCACTAATTCATCCTTACAATTGCTTGAAATTTCTGAATTTAAGTAATTCAAGAGGAATGCATTTTTTATGTTTAGTATTATTTTATTTCCATACAGAAAATCTATGAAAATATTTTCTATTTTTGAAAAAAACATTTTGTTATAACCTGAGTATAAAGAGCAAAAAAATTCTTAAAATTGTCTTGTTTGCATCATTAATTTTTTCTGGGCTTAAGACATATTTAGTTACAAGAATCTAAACGGATACACCTTGAAAGATACTTTTTAAGAAATCGCTTGATTTAATATTAGAATCTATTATTATATTGGCTATTTTATAAATTTAAATTAAAATTGACGATTTTTTTGGTTATTTTTCCCTTTCTTACAAAATATCAAAGTTCATAAAAATCGATATGAAAATTTAGTAACAAGCATTATAGCTATTAACCATTTATAGTTAAAATAATATTTGTTAATTAACAAAATTAACAATGGTAATTCATTATAATAAACGGAATTATTCTTTCCGCTTATATTATTATTTTTAACCCTTTCCAATATAACCTTGAGCAATATTAATAATATAACTATACATTTTTGAGTCCAATAATATATACTAACATTATTTTAAAGCAGCAACTAAACATTATTTTATCAAGTTCAATATAAAAATTTCATCATCATTTTCTGATGAATTTCATTAAACCACGTATATATATTTTAAAAATAATGTTAATGTTCATTAAATTTAAAATAATTTCACTCTTTTATTTCACAAACTTTTCCAACTTTACCATTGATATTTCAAAATATTCTCATACTTACAACCGATTGCATATTTTTGTGGTGAAAAACTAAATTTTATAAATTTTACTGTGCATATTTATGCAAATTAGTCTTTTTTTTTTAAAAAAAAAATTCTTATATTAATTAAAAAATATGAATTGTTTATAATAATGAGTCAAATTATTTTTCTATGGTTAAATTTACATTAGAGTTCTTTAAAACTGAAAACAAATATGCTTTGCTATTTAAGGCCTTTTCCCCTCTCAAAATATAGATTGTTATCAGCCTTTTTACATTCTTAGTTTCAGGAAATGTTTTAAAAATCTTATGGATTATAAAAATGAAATTATTTTTGAAGTTACAAAATAACATTAATATGAAAAATATTTTTCTTATTAAAGAAACTAAATTAATTTTTGCAATAGCTGAATGCTTATTTATTTATCTAAGAAATATCAAAAATATTAATTATTATATTTCGTATATTCAGTTCAAACTTCTATCTTACAACTATATTTCAGAAGAGTTTTAGCTTTAAAACTATATATTTTATAAATTCTTCTAAATTCTGAAAATATTTTTGTTTTTTCTTTTAAATATGAGTTCAAACTATCTTAATAATATTGTGAATTCAAAAACAGATTTTTAATTAATGATAAACTTAGACGACAATAATCTTAAAGGACAACTAAAAACAGAAATAAAGAGTACCTTTTTTTAAATCCTATATATATATATATATATATATATATATATATATATATATATATATATATATATATATATATATATATATATATATATATATATATATATATATATATATATATATATATATATATATATATATATATATATATATATATATATAATAGCAGCTGAAGCATTGTGTTTATAAATAAAAGTCCTCCAGCAAATTAAAATAAAAGAATTCCTATATTTTATACTTTGAGTTATGTTTATAGAAAGATACTTTTCTTTCAAAACTATGGAAATACATTTTTTGAATGTAGACTTTTAAGAAATCGCAATATAAATTCATCGCTGAAAGCTAATCAACATCAATGAGTGCTCAAGTCTTCTCATTTTACGAACATGTGTCACAAGTTATGAGAATGCAATTACTTGAGTCGCGATAATTAATAACAATTCAGAATTTTCCAGTTTTACAGCATGATTAACTCCTTACCTTCTTCCACAAAAAAAATTGAACACCATTAATATTGTCAGCCAGCTTATTTGAATTTGTCCTGAGTGTCATAGTTTCCAGTTGTCACAATTTGAAGTTTATGAAGTACCACGAAATTTAGACATAGACGCATATTTTTCGCTCAACTCTCTCTCGTTGAGCTCTTCACACTAAACTTCAAGTAAAGTGGTTTTAAATGGTGACTGGGTGATTATAGGGAAAAGCAAAAATGTGCCTTATGCAAATTAAACAGTGTGGAAAACTACTCCGTTACAGTCTCAGTTAATGAAGTAGTTGATTTTTCCCCTCTAAAGTCACATAACGGAATACATTTTTCACTTGTCTTCCAAGAAATGAAAGGAGAAAATAGTTTATTCAATTAGCTGGAAATTTAGAGAGCTGGTACGAGTGATGTTATGTGGAATAATAATGAAAGGGATTTTTATTGATCGGTAAAAGTCAATTTTATCAATCAATGTTTAAGAACGTGTTTTATTTATACAAGGAATAAAAATGTCTATTATAAGTGATAAAATACATATATATGGAGATTAATTATTGTAAGACTAAATCATTTTTTTAAAAAAGTTATAAGTATTCTAAATTCGTGCACAGAATCTTCATAATTGCATATAGTAATTTTGTATTAAATATTTAATATAAATATGTGCCTGCTTTTCCCATCATAAAATGGTTTCCTCAAATTCATTAAAATATTTTCAGTAAAAATCTACTCATTAAAATGTTTTAATGAAATATATTTTGTTAAAAATTTTATAAGTTATAACTATTTCAATTCGTGCTCAAAACGCTCATAGTTGCTGATAGTAACTTGATATTAAATATAAATATAAAATTTATTTATTTTTGTTTTTCCAATCATGAAATTGTTTTCTCTTTTTCATTAAAATGTTTTTGATCAATTGAATATTTTGATCGATTGTAAAACAACTTACAATTAGTTAAATATAAACAATATTCTTCAAGATAAGTCCAAAAAAAAGACATTAATATATTTATCCATTCTGAAAATATGTTTAATGATGAGTAAAATTAATACTGATGTGATCAATTCATAGTTTATATACAACCGAAAATAAAATTGTAACACTATAACTATTTGAAATAGAAAAAGTGGTGTTAAGTAAATTTTTCAGAAAAAAGAAGCAATTGTCGAAATTAAAAGTACTATGTAAAATTTTTATGAGAAAGTGATTTGATAATCTACTTTTGCTCTGCTCTAAAAGTAATTAAAAAAAAACAAGAACGAACATTTATATAAACAGAAAATTCACACCTTGATCTTAGATACATGGCTTATCTTAGATAATTATAAGGAATTCATAAAATAACTTATTTCTGAATTTGCATTCAAATATCTACGATTTCAAATAAAACTCTTCCCATATACTTAAATTTGTCATTAAAATTTTACATTTAAAAACTTATTACTTCAAAAATGTAAACAACAAATGGTCAAGATTTAAAAATAAAGTTTTATTTCTATTAAAAATATCTTGATAAATATGCATTAAATAATTTATTAAATCTAATACAGCAAGCACTGAAAAAATTTAAGGTAATTCTATTATTATTTCTACGACTTATCTTACTAAGCAAGAATTCATTATTAATGAATTTAATAATGAATTTCTGCTTGATAAAAGAATGAACATAAGTAGTAATAAGCAAATGAAAGTGCAATACAAAGGAATAAAACAAAAAACATAATTTAAAAAATTTAAGAATATTATCCAAATATTAAAAGTTATTATGTTCTAGAGTTGTTTGTTTTTGTTCACAGAAAACAAGCATCCTATTGCCTTTTTCTTCATGAGAAAAGTGGTAAATTAGTGATAAATTAAAAATATATATAGTTATTAGTAAAGTACATAAAGCCAAATACTTGAAATGAAGATGTGCATGTGTAAATGTACATAAAAATAGTATTCAGTTCTTAAAATTAACTTCTCATGAAAAAAGTTTTACTCATGAGAAAATATTATATACTTTTATTAAATAATAATTAAAAATAATTTTAATTAATAATAATTATTTTTAGGAAAAATAATATACATAAACAACCAATTTATTCTTAACTATGAACAAAAAGAGCAGACTTTAGTTTAAAAAAGTAAACAAATGCTATCATGAACAAAAAGGAATGGGGTATCTACATTCATTTATAATATCATTAGCTATCTTTAAGGATATTTAATACCATATTATATAAAATTGATGTTATGTTATTAAACGTTTATTTTAAAGAAAAAAAAATGTGTTTACATACATGCTGTAGTAATAAAATACTAAACAACATATAAATCTTTTTGTAATCATTATATAAATTGAAAATTATTATTCCTATCTCAATGATCCATTTTAATTAGTAAAAATATTTTAGGGTAAATAAAAACTAATTAATACAATAAATATATTTAATCACATTTTTCATTAATGTACAATTAAAGACTATATGAAATATTTATTCTCGAGAATACACTCCAACTGATAAGTAAACTGACACTTTAAGCTGTGTCTTAAATTAATCAACGACGATTCTTGTAAGAAAGTGAAAATGTATAATTCTAAGAGATGCTCGATTTCTGAGTTGTTTTGAGTGACTTATGACCCATATCGTGGTGGGTGCAGATGTCACGAGACACCGTTGCCACAAGCGGATAACAAATTACGGATGTAATGGTGAGGAAGGAACAAAATTCATTCCACCTACCTGAGCAGAGACGATGCTGCACTCACAGCGAACGTGGCATCGACGGCGCGCAAGCCAATTTGCATGTGGGTGGGTGGGAATCCTCCGGCTTGCCCGAGGTTGGCGAAGCCCCCCCTCGGTTTTTAGAGATATATAGAAGAAAAAGACGGTCCGTGCAACCACGAAAAATTTCTCTTACAAAAATTTAAGGCTTGAAAAACAGGTAAAAAGAACAAACAAATAAAAAAAAGGGAAAAGAAGAGGGTGTACAAAAAAAATAAGAAAAATTATCAACTTCGTCTATCCGCTCACGCCGAAAAAGACGCGCTTAAAATAGTGTGAAATTTTGCACCCTCGCAGAGGTACCTACACTATCCCATCTGGAATTGAACCAGGAGAGATGTTCGTTTGGGTATACGTCTCGGGGGGTGCAAGAGGGATCCCCTCTCCCGTCCGCTTCCTCTCCACACCCGTATTTCCTTCAGCAACTCTCGCAATCTCTTCGGCGGAGCCCCCCCATCCTCTCTCTTTTTCTCCCCTCCCCTCTCACCCAGTCTCCATGGTAACACTTCATCGATTGCTTCCACGCTTCAATTTGGCTGACCAATGAAGCGTTCGCGCTTTGCGGACGGGGGGGATGGAAGGTGGTTCAGGCCGTCCATCGGCAGCGGCTGTCGAGGGGGGCGGGGCTTTTTTTCGTGGGGTGTGGTGCGGAATGATGAGGGGAGAAAAGGGGCGCACGCTGTGGAGACTTCTCTTCACACGGGGTGTTTCAGAGTAGAGCTGCACACGAGCGTTCTGTGAGTGCGATCGGGATTTAAATTACATGCTTTGGTAAGTGTTTAGGAAGCACGATTTCCAGGAGTGTCTGTTGTGACTGGAGAGGGGCCCCGGGCTCGCTCGACCGAAGTCCGAGGCATCTTCGCGCTCCATAATCCCCTACAATGAAGCAAATCACGCTTTTTAATGACCCACAAACACCATTCAGAGCAAATCGGACGTGCACAATCCCTTCAGCTTACGATCGCATTCGCGGAGGGGGGGAGCGAGTTGTAAGCAGAGAATGTAATTCTAATTTCACTCTTAACGTGCAAAACGTAAACATTACACACTACGCAAACAAGAATTAAAATTAAAAATTATTATAATTTTTATGCGTGACTTCAAAAAAAATTTTTTTCCAATATATAAATTAATTAATAAAATTTAATGCTTGGGGCAATAAGCGGTTGCATTAATTTCAATGTATTAAAAAATTTCATCATAAAATCGTTGAATAATGTTTTTGCGTAATTTATTAAGCGATATATTTTTTATACATTAAAACAATGCCCTAACTGCTTCAGGATTGCTGTTGGGGAACATGCAGCATAAAAAATTTCACCATGTTATCGCTTCTTTATGTGTGAGTGCAAAACAAAGTAAACATTTATTCTGAAAAAAAAACAAAACTTTAAAATCCTTTTTTTATTTAAACATTAACCTTATAATTTCTCATTTATCTGTGATTATATTCAAGATTATATTTGAATTATACTTGAGCTTCCAACTACTCACAGTGAAATAATTAAATACACTTCATCCATCTATAAAATAAATATTTTGGTATATACTATTTTATTTTTTAGGTATTATATTCATAAGTGATATTTTTGAGAAAACAATAAGCAAATAAAATTAAAAGAGTAACATTTATTTATAAGATCTTTCAATTTAATAAAAATAAAAACTTACATTATTACTACAAAATTGCTTATTTCACTTCTGTTAACGCAGGCCTGATTTTTACACGAGCATCAAATCTACTATTCAATATTTTCCCTTAAATATACACACCAATCCAAAGAAACTATTTTTTAATATTCATAGTCAGTGTTCTAGTTTGGAACTAAAACCCCAATTTTTTATGTTATTAAAATTTATATTTTACATTGTCACTCAAATCTGACGGAAGAACTTCATCTTCAATTTTAAAATATAATTTTTTAACCATGAATTTAATTTTCAATGCAGTGAAAGCCTTGAACAATACTTCCATTGAATTAATTTCTCATATTATTTCAATAAAATTATCTACTCAGTTTTTAAGTTATGTAAAGATTAATGATTTGAAATTAAAAAGTGTTAATTATTTGAAGTTAAAAGTTTGAATGATATTTTTTATAAAGTTGGCTGTGTGTGTGTGAATTTACATGAAAATTATTTAAAGGCAACATTTACAGCCAGAATTTGTATTTGATGGTATTTTATAAATAAAACTTAATATTAATTTTATTAAACGCAGTCAAATCTTAGTTAAAATATTCAAATAAGTACCATAATTAATTTAAATAGTTTAATATGAATGGATTATTTGGAAGAAGTTTAATTTTGCTGAGAAGAAATGTGATTATAATTAGAATATATATCTTTCTCTGAGAATAAACACATAGTAAACATTTTATACAGATAAAAATACGTGTGATAAAAATTTTTTATTTCGATATCTCCTTATATTTAAGCATGTCAGATAATGAAAGTCCAGTAGTAAGATTTATATTTAAAATAAAACTCAATTTTGAACAATTGTTCAAATATTTATAATTTTTCAAAAGATTATGCCTGTTAGTTACAAAAGGGCACATCTGCTGTATTATCCAGCTTACCAAATTCTGAAATTTTTTCCCGATGAAAACATTTTGCCAGAATGACATAAATACTTGACTTCACAAAATAGAATTTTGTACGTAATTATTATAGTTCTCCCTCTTTATGACGTAATTAAAATGTTTTTTAAATGAGATTGCCAAATAAACAAAGAAATCCGCCAAAAAAAATAACCAAACTCAGAATTTGGCATGTTGGATTATATGACAGCTGTGCCTACAAAAGAGCTCCATCTGCTATGTTATTTTTATCATGTACATTGCAGTATTCTACAGAAAAGACCATTTTAATATGGGTAGCCAATGCAGTTATATGGGTATTCTTGAGACAGTTATACAAGATTGTTACAAGAAATATGACGAAGAAAAAATGTTGGTAACAGAAAACTAACTGACGATTAAAAAAAAGCCTGACTCATTAAGTAGTTTATCACAAGATTTGTGGATATTTTCAATGACTGAGTAGGAATTAAACCCGCTTTATCCGATAAGTTTTACACATAGCTGTAGATATTCGTAATACATGGTTCAGATTGACCAAAACTAATAAAATTCTTCCCGTGATTTTTCAACAAGACTTGTTTGCTAGTTGTGCATGGTTCCACATCAAAAACGTAATAATATTAATTTTTCATCCTCAAATGGATGAAGATTTTAATAACTCTCCTGTAAGTTTCATCAAATCATAAGTTTCCTGTATTCTATAAACACCGTCTTCCAGAGTAACAATAAATATTTGATGAGTTTGCTTCATTTCTGTTTTCGGCACACTAGCCATATAATCCAGCATGCCAAATTCAGTAACTTTTTTCACAAATTCCCTTGTTTATCTAGTAATCTGGTTTTACAAGCTGGCAATTAACGTCATAAAGTTTGAGACTTATAATTGTAAGAATTATGTCGATTCTATTTTGGCAACCCTAGTATTTAGGTCATCTTGGCAACATTTTTTTGTCAGCAAATAAATTCAAAATTCAAAATTTGGCATGTTGGACTACACGGCAGCTTCGTTCAGTGACAAAATAAAAATCTCCTGGACAGTAATTATTTGAACTAGTAGAGTATTGACGATTTTTGCAACTGACGACGAAACGTTCCCAAACTCAGCCGAATGGGAATGCTGAACAAAAAATTCAAACGCTGTCGCTATTAAAAATAACCATATATGTGACACTAAAATTAATGAAAACACGAGAAATAACCAAACCCGGCAACGAAACAAACAATCTGAAAAGCAACAGAAACTCAAATTGGCAACACCAAAAGGAAAAGAGGCAACATTATAATCAAAACAAAGGACTCCTGATTTGGCGAGAAATCTCTTAGGGGAGATGTATCATATTTGTACCAAATTATTTCACAATAAAAAAAACACCCTTCATTTGTACCACCTTAAACCAAATGGCTGATTCTTAAGACTACACCTGAATGCGCTGATAGAAAATACATTCGACATAAAATTAATGATTTAATTTGTTACTCTTCAGGAGGATTAAAAATTAAAGCAAATCTCACATGTTTTATTTGCAGTCTTTTATTATTAAAAAAAATCTTGTGACACTGGAAACAAAATTTCAGCACGTAGCGTAATATTAATATTTTGATTCAACTAACATTTTGTCAATAAACATTTTGATTGAGTTGCATATTCAAAATAAAACCACAGAAAAGATGAATAATCAACTCGAAAATCAAACTTAAAAATCTCTTATGTTCGTTACTGTAATTATCATTTTATTACATTAAAAATAAAAAAAAATGAAAATATTATTTATAATTTCAGATAATCAGCACAAATGGAAAAAAATTTCATTTCTTCACTATTTTAAGATGTAATTGTATGCAATATTTTTTTACAATTTGCATTATTAAAAGCTTTTTTTTTTTCTATACGAAGAGTGTTGCCTAGTGAATTAAAGATTTTCTTTTTGAATATAAATAAAACATCGTACAAATTATTCACAAATTTGAAAGACGTATAGTTTGCATATTCCACAAAAATAATCATCTTGGCTATTTATAGTACAAAAAGATAAATAATTAATAAGTATAATCGTGCTAATAAAAGATTACAATTATTCATAAATAATAGAATGTGTATTTAACACTCGAAATAAGTATATTAAGCACGTTTAATTTAAAACTTTTATCATTACACATTTAAATTCAAATACATTTAATAGTTTTCTTTTTTGTAAAAGTTTCTGAATTTCATAAAGAAATGTATATTTCTTAAATTTTTTTCAAAAATAAGTGATCTCAAGGCATAAGACCACATTCTTTGATATTGTGTAAAGGATACTTTAATAGCTAAAGTTTATTGTAAAACATTTAGAAACTAGTAATGCTTTGCCTCTTGAGAGAGTTATTCTTAGAAAGCTGAATTCATTTGTAGCAAAGAAAGAAATTTGGAAATTTCTTAATCACCAACTCCGACAGATGTAAGTACTGAATGTAAAAGCAATTCATATTCAGTATCATTATCTTCATTTTCTCCGGGTTAGGAGCAAATCTTGGATCATCCATTTTGAAAAGCCTAATCTTCTCACTTTACTGCTGCGAGCACTTATTGTATTCTTTAGCATCACATAGATTTTTACTATTCAAACACTTAGTCCTCCTATTTTTTTGCTGTTCATAACATTTAGCCTTCAATCAAAAGTAGAATTATTCTCGTGATTTGAAAGAGAAATTTCAAAAATTCTCAAGTACCTATTCTGAAGATGAACACACAGAAAGAATAAATGAAAAATTCCTCTTTCTTTATCAAATAGAAGCTTTGTTCAAGCCTTGATTCCAAATGGTTCAACTTCCATAACACAAAGAATTATCATCAAATTCTTTGGCACCACACAATGTGGATAGGTCAATAATTGAATTCCATTGAAAAAACTTTCTTTATAACATGCATTTTGTCTTAGGGAGAACCTTTCAATATTGAGGGTCATATTCATACTACTTATGGAAAGAAACTTGGAAAACTCCCAAGCATCCATCCCCTCAGATGACCAAGCTGACATTACAAATGTAACATCCAACCTTCCTGTTGTGCAACATCAATTGGCTTCAATCCCAAATTGATATCTAGCGCATGTATCAGAGAATCGTATTTTCCCTCGGAACAGATTGCTCCAACTTGTAAGACTCAGTATCACATTCTTTTGACACAACGCAGTGAGTAGGACTGCCTAGTAATAGAAAGATATGACACAACATTTGAATATTTAATGCGTGCAGCCTATTAATAGATAGTGAATCTTATTCACATATGTCTTAAGGAACTAAATTCAAAAATACTTAAAGCTCTTGCCACTATAGTAAACATTCAGAACCCAAAAGTTCTACTCCTATTTTCTGTTGTTCATCAATTACTGGTTCGAATCTGGATTCTCCTTCTCAGAATTACATTGGCCCACCATTAAACTAGGGTGAGATTTCATCACATTATTTGATACTGTGAAATACATTTTTTAACAGCTGATAGTTATTGGAAGGCAAATGAACATCTATACCAAGAAATGTATTCCAGAAATATTTTTGATATACAATAGACTATATGTATCACAAGGAAGGAATCTATCACAGATACTCTCTGAGCAGAGTTCATTCAGATATTATGGTTTACTACCCAACCCACAAGGAAGGAATCTATGAAAACTCCTATCAGTACAAAATGTGTTACTTAGGAGTGATCAGGATTCAACATGAGACCTTTTTGAATAATTTAATCCATTTGCAATATTTTTTATATCATTGTAATATTTTAATTATCCTTTATTATTTTTATTTTAGCTGTAGCTGCCAATTAAAATATTGTGTAATATCGATTATTAAAATAAAATTGTATTCAAAGTTCAATTAGAATAATTCAAATATGTACAGCACGTATAGTTAAGTATGAAAGGTGTGTTTCTTTAAAATTATTTAAACTTCTTATGCATGGTTTCAAATGCAGAAAGAATACACAAATAGTGCTTAGATATTCTTAAAACCAATTGATTTAAATATTTTTAGTGGAAAATAATAGAAATACAAATGTACTTGCTTCAAAAATTAAATACAATCCTTTCTAAAATAATTCATGGGAACTGAAACTTAGCTACATAATTAAATAAGGTATTGAATAAAACCGTAATATTCTGACAGTGATGCTGAAATCAGAGTGTGTTCTCTGCAAGATAGATGAAAATGTCTTTGTGAGAACAAGGTTGTAAATATTGCGGTTTTAAGGAAATAAGAAATTTGAAAACAGAGCTAATTTGCTACCTGAACTCTGGAATATTTTTAACCCAAAGAACTGAAAATATGAAGAACATTTGAAAGAATTCAATTATGTTGCAGTCAAGCAAATGTATTTAATCTTAGACACTTATTTGGTTAATAGACTTGGACAAAATTTTCGAACCACTGATTAGTTATACAGACAGTTCAACTAAGGATGGTGCCGAAGAACGATATTTTAACACAATTTTAGAACAGTAAGAAGGGAAAACTGCAGCGGCTACTGAATTTAGTTGTTTTTTGATGAAGCTACATAAAAGTTGCTGCTAATGATTACCGTATATAGATTCTTTTTTGAATGTGGTCCATAGAAGAGGCAATTTTTGTGTTGGATATCTCTCACTTTACGTCAAACAACGAACACCGGAATAAGACATGTTAGCATGTCCATTAAAAGGAAAACTAATGCAGGTAATTTTTTCAAGGAAGTCAGTGTTCAATCTCTAGTATCATTGGCGGCATTGGGGAAAGAGAATCATTCAGAGAAAGCAATGCCTGTGTTTGGTGTAGGATATATTTGGGATGGTACACGAATATCTTTGTCATCAAATGCATTTCCAAATTTCCAGTTACTGTTGACATCTATAAGGATGACATATCCTCCTCAGTTATTATTTGTTAATTATAAGCTAATTATTACGTATTATAATGTTAATAATAATAATAATAATGTTATTAATAAGTTAATTATTTTCTATTATGGGATACGAACGTTAGATCGATTACGACTCTTATTATGAATATTTATTTTCACTAGGTGAAAAAATCTTTCAATAAACTCAGAAGTTACGGATGTTTCAAAACGATGTCCACCTGCTTTAATTTATCAGCAGATCCTTTCCACACGATTGTTTTGAAAAAAAGCAACTGTTCTTACTTCTAATTCAACTGGTGGACAGCGGAAAAGCATCTCTTATAAGTATGTACTGCTTCATTAAATGTTTTTATTCTCCATATTGAAGGCAATTTCCTTGTATTAAATTTACACTTTCAATTTTATACATGTGCTAATTTCTAAATCAATAATTGTTTTATTATTTCTTTTTGTTATTCTTAGTATTTTATACTGCAAAAACATAACTTCATTAAATATTGCATTCAAATTTTTTGATTAATTTCTATTTCTATTTTGAGATTTTTTCATTGATGTATATATATATATATATATATATATATATATATATATATATATATATATATATATATATATATATATATATATATATATATATATATATATATATATATATATATATATATATATATATAATAGTATACCTCCAGTTAAACAAATCGCTGATTATCTGAATCGCTTTCAGAATTTCAGAAAAATAAGTTATACTGAAAAAGAGAAGGAAAATGAAAAAGAATAAGACGCTCAAGAAAAGGGAAGGTCAAAAAAGTGAAAAGATATGTAAATGGCATATCACTTGAAGAATTCAGAAACACTCTTTACAAAAATTCTTCCATGTTCAAAAAGAAATTAACGCTGAAAGTATAGAACAATGGGTGATGAGTTAGACAATGGATTTCAAATTGCAAATGATGGTAAACTTATTGCAAGTGTCGTGGAAGGAGTTAAGTGTTCAATTTAAAGCAGAGGTGGTATCAGTCCAACTACGACCACATAAAATCTCGCACTGCCTAGCGGATGCGCGACTTGGCTTCTCAAAAACGGATGAAAGCAGTGAAACAGCTTACTATGAACGTGATGTTCAGCGAACAATAACTTTCCTTTACAGAGCTGTACATACATACTGTAAGTACCTTAACATGTAAAAGTGTTGCATTTTCATTCAATTGATTAAAAGTTCTTTTTCTTTAAAAATATGTAGTTTTTTCTTCCATTTTCAACGTACAGTAATGGATCTTTTTTTCGAAAACATCTAATGATCAGAATATTTGATTATCTGAACGGGGTCCTGTTCCAATTGATTCAGATAATTAGAGTTTAACTGCAATTCATAAAGGAGAGATCTTTTTTTAGGCAAACAAAATATTTGTCACAAATAATGAAGTTAATTTCAATTCAAGCACTTAAGATAGCAATTTATCCTAACTAAATTCGTTTGAAATTTTTGTCTAAAAATTTTATTGAAAAAGTAGACAGCTTTTCAACAATATAAGTGATATTTTTAAATTGTGAAGGAGAATTCTCAAGGATTTATTTATCTGAAATGTCTTTCTAAAGTAATTAAAAACAAGAATTTAAACAATGCACATTGTAATGCATTCCTTATCATCATCAGTTTTATAAAGTGTTCGTGGTTATATTTGAAAAATTAAGCTAAAACTAAGAACGAGAAATAAACTGGAAAATGTCAAGTTAGCTGTTTCATTCGAAAATGCACTCATATATATCCGGTGTTTGAAAATTAGATTTGATTTCAAATCTATCGGACTTATAACGCCATCTGTCGAATGTAAGCAAAAACTCATGGAATTGTTTAGTCTGTACAATTTCCAAATAATATGAAAAATAAAAATATTAATTTAATTTACAATATCAATAATTTGTAAAACAGTTTGCATTGAATAAGGATATAAAATATTGCAAAGGTACATTTTCTTTACTCATTTTATAGTAGAAAGGAAATTTCATAAATTATCAAATTTTATTACTCTGTCAGATTATTCAATTTGAGTTTTATGAGAAGCAATGAACTTGAGTCTTATGAATATCGTTTTTATATATAATTCTTTATTTATATTAATTTAAATGATATTTAAACTAAAAAGATAAAATTTTCTGCTATAAGAAATTAATTTTAAAAGTTTAAAAATGTGATATTCCAACTTAAAAGTTAATGAACCAATGTTCTATGTAGGATAAAACAGATCATTCAAGATGCATTTTCCAATGGTTGTGTAGCAAAATTAAAAGAGATACATGGTAACACTAATTTAAGGAACGTATCAACTCTTCGGATGCACTGACCGATGTGTTGATGCATTCCTCCGTGTATTTCTTTGTAAAAAAGAAATGTTCTATAAATTTCGTCACTGTTTAAATATTTAAAATAATATATTTGGCAATTAATATTTTAAAGTATAATAAATTAGAAAAATATAGTTTTATGTAATACAATTTTTTAAATACTTATAATAGAGAAATTGGGCCACCGATTTTTGTTTTATAATTTCACCATGTGATAAATCAAACTAAACGGCTTCGAATCTAACACGAATATTGAAGATTATAAAATAAGGTGCGATAATATATAATGAGCGATTTTAATCGATAAAAAAGTTTTGCTGTATATAGCTGTGATGCATATTATGGTATGTTGATATTGTGCTGGTTTTGAAAACAGTAAGATAAAATAATATTCCATAAATATAAGGAACAATTATTTGATATTATATATTTATTATAAAAGAAAATTATATTAAAAAAGTGATGCAAAATGTTTATCTTAAGAAAAAAAATTAATACTAAAAAATATATTTTATGCTATTCATTATATTATCCTGAAATAATCATGTAAATTTTATATTTTCCGAGATACCTTAGATAGTTTTTAATTTTATTTGCAAGTTCACACTGTACAATAAAACAGTAAAGAATGTAACAAAGATTCAAAAAACATTTTTAAGAGAAATAGACTATATAAATTTTTTATAAATAAAAATTCTATATTTATTTCATTTGCGGTATGATTTTCTTTTATCATATAAACTGAAAAACTAGTTTTATATCACTTCACATATGAAACAATCTATGACACGAATTTAAAATTCGGATTTTCTAAAGGTTTTATTAGATTTGCAACACAATCATTGCAATAATTAGTTTGAATTTCGATAAATCTTTACTAGAAATAAATATTTGACTTTAGTACATATTTAAAAAAGGAGGATGTTTAACAATATATGCTTATAATAGAGATAAATAAAATCATTTTGAACATTTTATTCGCATAAATTAAAACCAGATCGTAATGAAAACACAATGTTAAGTAAAAAATAAATAAAAATTAATATTTAAATATTTCCTAGACCATAGTTTTTATACTAGAAATCAGACGAAAAATACATTTGGTAGCTTCAAAGAACTTATTCAAAATACTGTTATTTAATCAAGCCGTTGATCAGTAAAAATGATAGTTTATTTGAAGAATAAATAAAGTAATTTTTAAAAAAAATCTAAATTCAAAAGAACTTTTGATCAGATAGAAATTTCTTTTATGAAAATTTTAAGAAATATATTTTCTGTTAACAGTTACATGTATTCATGTAAATTGAGCTCTGTAATTTAGCCAGTAATTTTTTTTTTAATCGTTCAGCACGAATAATGAATTTAATATTGGAAATAGAAACTCACAGTTTTTTAATCAATGACTAATTCGTTATTTGTGTATAATTTATTTCTTACTTCTTAAAGAATGTCTTGTAATTAATGTTTATAAATTTTTACCCACGAATTTTTTAAAATTCTCCTTAAACAAAATAAGATTAGATAAAATATGAAAAAAATCGTTTAGCAGTTGAGGATATGAGCTTGAAATCATTTACATAACTGTTTCTGAAATAAGTTAAAGTAATTTTATAATGAAAGTAATATTTTTTAACTTTTCAAAGTAAATTTGTAGTTTATGTTGATTTTGTTCCGTTTGCTATACTATTCATAATACATTTAGCTATACTTTTTATATAAAAGTTATATATATCTATATAATCTCTCTCTTACAACTATATTATTATTTTATAATAATGATATATTTGTATATTATTGTTATATATTGATCGTAATTTTGAATTTTAGCTTTTGTAGGTACAGATAGCTTCGAATAATAAAGAACTGTGAATAATTGGTGAAATGAAATTTACCTGTTGGAGAAAAAAGAAAACATACTGAACAGGAAATCAATATAGAAAAAGTTATAAAACTAGTTTAAGTGAATTAATTAAATAAATAAAATAAAATTTTAAAAACTGCAATAAAGGGAATTATTTTGAATACTTACTTAATGTTTCATTTAAAATTTTGTATTAATTTCTCTTCGCAGGTGTATAACTAGAAACACGATCTAAATTGTTTTCAACCTGTTACCTATTTTTTTAAATAGAAAAATTAAATAATTTCATTCTTTTTATAATTGCTAAAATTATGCTTAGTAAACAAACTATTTAAGATCTTTTAATTTTGCTTAAATTCTATTTATTTCAAATGTACAGTATAAAGTTTCATTTAATTTTAAAATTTAGTTTTTTTTTCTTTTGAGTGTATTATATTATTAACTAGTTTTTGGCATTTATCATATTAAATCAACGTAATTTATAAGGTATGTAATATTTAAAATATAAAAAGGTATGTTTTGCGCGCAAGTAACTTAATTTTTTCCCTTTATTTTAATTATAATAAAAATGCAAACTTGCAAGTATTTAGTAATCTATTACTTTTTAACCAATATGTTATCGCTCTTTAACTAAACATTTTGATTCCTTATTAGGAAGAACAAATATTTTATAATCAGGTTTGAAAAAGTTTATGAATTGTTGTCAATTATGGCTTTCTGTTAATTTTCCTTTCATATAAAAATGTAAATGATATAAAATCCCAATATATTTCAATATTTAGACCAATATATGAAAAGTCAACTTATGTTCTTTTTCATAATGAATTGATCATGAATTCGAGAGCTAAGCATCATATTACTAATTAATTTTAAGATAGTTTTCTTAGCTAAATTTTGAATTTTTAAAAAATATTTCCTAGATTAGCGCTTTTAATCGTAAATATTGTCAATTCGTTCTACGAATGAATCTGTAGAATACAAGAAAAATAAATTCCTGAATATATATTTTTTACTTTTTTTTTTAAAAAAAAGTATTGCATCTATCCATAAAATTTGATTTCTCTTGGGAATTCGAAACTTGATTAAATATAAGCAGTATTTTATATTAGCAATATAAAATTTTAAACCACAATCTTCCAACTATGATACCTACCGGATATTTCGTTGAGAAGATCTGATGGTATACATTATTTATTAATATTTTAAGTTCACAGAATTGCACTAAATAAAATATTCGTGAAGATTCGTGTAATATTTTTACTATCAATATAACAATAGAAATTTTTTCCTAAAATGCATATTTATAAATTTATATATTTCCTTCATTTCGAAGATTTGGATACTAAGTTAACATCTGAGATAATTTTTTGAGTTTACAATTTTTATTAAGTTTCATTTAATAGTAAATAATCATTTAATAGCAAATAGTTTAAACCGCTCTGAGGGTCTGAAATTTCTCTTAGAATAGGTGTGTGATTATAATGTTCCTTATCGTTGCATTTTGAATTTCAAAAATATGCCAGAAAAAAGTTTTTAAATTTATTATATCATTTGAAATGTAGATAAACATATAATATTTGTTTCGTAAATTTGGTATATAATATTTATTAAAAATACAACAATTTTATGATAAATGGGTTTATCACTGTAATTTTTGCATAAAAATTATAAATATCAGTCTTCATAGAAAACAGAAATATATTTTTTAAGAAAATGTTTAAGCGAAAAAAATTTAAAAATAAAGTTTATATTAAGTTATAAATATATATTAAGATATAAAGTTAGATTAAGTTATAAAGTTTTAGTCCAATTCCTATATAAAAAAACTTTAATAATTCATAATATTAATTTATAAGTCATGCATTTCTTTCGATTTACCCATTTAGAATTATACTGTTTGGAAAATTTTATTAAAAATAGTGTAATTGATTACCTAATTAAAATCTTAATCAATCATGGACTAATAAAATGCTGATCTTATTAATGGATACCGAAATAAAAACAAACACATTTTAACAATATTATGGAAGATTTGTTAAGAAAACTGATGTAATGAATGACTTCATTTTTGAAACTTCTTCAAAGTAAAGTTAATAAAAAATTTTGAAGACCATAGTGAAGCATTTTACTCCATTTAATTGCTATCATTTTGTTACTGCAGCGATACAGACTTCATTTATCAAAAGAATGGAACGTAGTGTTGTAACTATAACAATAAAATAATGAACAATATCATCTTCCATCAGGCTTATACAGAGGAAATTTTTTTCTTCACTTTCCAGACGTACGAAACTTGCCTTTTAAGGCAGTGTTCTGAGCCCACGCCCCATCGCACCTTTTCTTCATCACGTAGAAGGAATGGATCAGGGCTTCTCTATGTAACAACTTAAAAGTTTCGTCAACTAACTGTCAAACAATTTGTCTTCCTCGTCTCTTCTCTTGCACCCAACTCGGCTCGGGAAATTTTCTTCCTTTTGCAATCCACATGATTGGTACAACCTCATCGTTTTAACTTTGTTACCTCTCTCTCTTCCGCACCCACCAAGACAATTTTTTCGTGCTCTTTCTCTTTTTGGGAAGATATTCGCCAATGGAAAAGGGAGAGAGAGACTGTCTTCGCTCTGGGTTGACAACCCCCTCCCTCGACCGTGGAGGTAAAGGTTGGGGATGGGTGGAGGGTCGAAAGAATTACCGTCCCCTTTTGGTGTTGGGGTCTTAATTAAGGCCTGTCTTTACGGTTGGATGATACTCGGGACAGTTAACGAGTCCTAATTTCCTCGCTGACTAGGTACTGGCTTTCTAACGCATTGACCAAATGGGGCTCCCCATCAAGGACTGTCCGTCCGTCTACGTTGCGTTTCGTATGTATGCATGTGTGTTTGTTGGAAGTCGCAGGCTAGGGTAGTGGGTGGAGGAAGATGTTGCGATTGGCAAGGCGAGACGTATGCGTTAAAAGAGGTTGTTTTAATGATTCTTACCTGATGATTATGTGAGCATGTGCAAGGATGCTCATGAATACAGATTAGTTCTGGAGGCGGCGGTGATTAGCACAGCATATTGAACAGATAAATCATGCGCAGCTTCTGGTGCAGGTTTTTGTTGCGCTATAAAGCACGAGTAGCGGGGGGGGGAGCCGCTATGTATTGATAGCGTCTAAGGAAGCATAAGGGAAAGAGATATGCCTTTTATCTAAATTAGATAAAATTATGATTTTATCTGAGCATCCATCCAACTCTCTCTCTCTCTTGCATGGCTTAAGAGATTGTGCATCAAGTAATGGAGTTTCGGCTGCACCTTTCAAGGCCCTTCCAGCTCTTGCAATGGGGAGCGTTTAATTTATTTTACTACCATTTTTCATCTGAATTATTATATGACTTTAATTAACTTTGAGGAAACTGTAGTCTCTCATAAATATGAAAGTTTAACTTATGTTGATAAATTTATTTTTTGTCTACTTCTAATCTTTATTTTTGAAAGAAATTCTAAGTATCTTATAAGTAAATAAATACTTGGATATA
This sequence comes from Latrodectus hesperus, assembly GCA_037975125.1. NCBI lineage: Eukaryota > Metazoa > Arthropoda > Arachnida > Araneae > Theridiidae > Latrodectus > Latrodectus hesperus. The sequence goes on along the minus strand of CM075850.1, from coordinate 102,278,868 downwards.
TACAAACGTACACATATACAAACTGATTTGAGTAGAGCAATCATTAGTGGATATTAAAGCCCCGTTTTCCCTAATATATATCATAGAGAGTTGAAATAAATGTAATATTTACTTACTTACACAGATATGTATTTTTGCATTGATGCTCCACAAACTATCCACCAATCTGAGATTTTTATTTTCTTTCATTTATTTATCAATTTTTTGTTAGGCTGGAAATCTCATGAAATTTTTTTACCAGATGTCAACCGCTCACTTTCATTGAACCACTTGTTCAAAAAAGACTTTATTCATACAAATTCACAGAAAGAAAATTTTTTGTTGAAAACAATCGAAAGAGTATTATATATCTTCTCCACTTTCGTAAAAAAATGTTTTAATTTAGTATTAGATATAACATAGAATTTTCATTTATATATATGCATATATATATATATATATATATATATATATATATATATATATATATATATATATATATATATATATATATATATATATATATATATATATATTAGAATTTATATATATTTTAAAGCATTTTTAAACATCAATTATTAAATTAATTTTCCTGTTTCTTATTTTCATTTAAATTTTTTATTCAAAATTGAAAACTCGTTTTCTAATCATCCTTAACACCATTCTAAAATACTAAAAATTAATAACCATTTTTCCTCTTGTCAGTAACAAATATGTCAATGTTTTAAATAGTATATTAAGATTAAAACATCACGAAACAAAATATTTAATAAAAATAAACGAATAAAGATATTTCCTTGCTTACCTTCATTTACAAACTTTCATTTACAGGGGGATTCTGTTTAACTACAAAGTTTGGGACTTATTGCATTGCAATTTGTTGTTAAAATATCCTATTAGTTTATTTTGAAAAAATATAAATATCTATTTAATGCTTACTATAATAATTAATTCGCTTAGTTATTAATTTTACAATCTGAACTCTCTTTTTTGAAAATGATGAAGTATAAAATAATATCATGACTTCAAATATGTATGTATTTAAAGAAAACTTTAAATTTGGATAATAAAAAAGAATTTTGGATATTATCAACCTGACGTAAGAAAATGGCTAAAAAATTTAAACCACTCACTTTGACAAATGTACCACTATGAAACATTCATTTTCATAATTTTCCAATGACTTCATATATAGTGAATTGAATTTCATGATTCACGTTTAAAAATATGTGAAATCAAATGCAAATAGATATTACACAAATTAACTTGTGTGCGTGCAAAATATCAAAAATAAAATTTTATTAATTTGATGAAATTTTTATCTACTAATTAGTAGTTTTGAGTTTAAACATTTATAAACTAAAATACTCTGGAAGTATAAAAACCTTCTTTTGACTATTGTTTCTGTTCAAAAAAATTTTAAGTATTAGAAAAACAATTTTTTTTCAAATGATCGTTTTAGTCTCTTTTTTTTTAAATATATTCCTTATACAATATAAGATGGTTAAGATCCAAAGCTTGACATAGCTTTTTTTATATATATTTTTTTGAGAAAAGTGGTGCGTTTTAGGGTATAATTTAACTGTTAGTTTTCAATTGTGCTGTTTTACTAATTAATTTGATTCAACTGTAAGTAAATTAAAAATTCTTTTTTAAGATTTTTGAGTCTTAATATCATTTTAATGTTTAGGTTTAGCTGTTATGATTTTCATAATTTCCATGATACGAAAATTTGATTGCTTTATATACTACGATTTGGTTCTTATAATTTGTTATTCAGTGTCACATATCATCAAATATGATAACTGTATTCTATGATATTTAACGAAAAAAATACTGAAATGAAATTAAAAACAGATTTTTTTAAGAATTTAAAATACTGTTTTTTAAAGAATAAAATTTACTGTAACTAAATTTAGTATAATAATGTGTATCACTGCTTAATCTGACTGATTAAATTCTAATTTAGCACACTAAATCGCAATTCTGTTTTTTACTTTAAAGAGATAATGTGGTAGCAAAATGATAAGAATGTAGACAATTTCTGAGTAAAAAAAAAGCGGAAGAAAAAAATGAAACTGTAAATTTCAAGTATGTGTAAAAAAATAGTGTCAAAAGTAAAAACTCCTCAAAATTTGAGGAAAGAAAGAGAGAGGGAAAAAAGAATTATAAAATAGAATAATCCACCTGCAGTCGAATTCTTGACTTTACTGTTGATCTAAAAAGGAGCGCGCATTGTGATAGATAACAGGATCCCAACAGCGATGGAGAGTTTAAGGACTTGGGTACTGAATGATCCTGTGGATTCGAACACAAATTCTTCTGAGTCAAAATATAAAAGAACACAGAGAGTGTTTGATTAAGAACCCGCATTCCACCCTTGAATGAATACTAAACGGGTGGCCCCTGCATTAAAAGCACGCGATTTTTTTTTATTATACCCCACGCACCACAACCGCAATCCAAACGTCCTTTCTTGTTAATAGTATAATGAAGTCTCCACAAAGCAAATCTCTATAACGGTAGTTCCCCTAATCCCGATTTGAAAGTGACAAGAATGAAAAGGGAACATAGCTCACTTTTTCGCAACGTCCCCTCATACCCAGCGAGCCCCTAATCAAGCAAAATGAAGGAACCTTTCAACAACACAGTTCAGTTCCAAAAAGCAGGCAGGTAGGCGAGCGAACTTTGAACTTCTGGCGTGACTCTAAATGAACTACCTGACGGGGATACCATAGACGCAACACATAATAGAATTTCTTCTTTTGCTCCCCAATTCTGTTTTCTGGGAAATATAATCTACAAAAAGGAAGATTCGGACCACCCCCGGTGGACTAGTTGAGCCAATTCTGAAACCGCACACAGAGAGTAAAAAGATTGGAAAAAAAATGGCGTGTTACTTGTCGAAAGAACTTTTCTGAAAAGCGGTTATATTATGAGGAATAAATCTATATATACATTCACAGTACAGGTCATTTCTCGAAATCAAGCTTATTTTGTACCCTGAGGTACTTGTACTGCTTCCTTTACAGAAAATTCTAAGAGTGTGAGAGCAGAGAAAGTTGCAGGTTCTCTGATTTGTGAATGAAAGTTGCGGAAACGAATCGATATTCCAACGGATATTTTTTGTGAAATATTATTGAAACTCAATGAAACTTTCAGAACAAATGTACACATTGCTTTTAGAATACAATGTACCTTAAAGCTGTGAAAAATTGTTCTTAAAATACTTTGAAAAGAATATATTTCACATAAACCTTTTCGCTTTTATAAATCAGAGGTTTTTATTCAAAAGATAGTGAATTCGTTCAAATATATTCACACTTAAACATTAAAATAATTCCCATTTAATTTTGAAAATACATTAAAATTGAGTTTGATAAAATCAAGCCATTTTAATAAACTTTGTTAACAAATTTAGAACAGTTCTTCACATTATTTAAAAATATTATAGTTAAAATGTCGTGAACTTACTATCTAATATAATATGTTTTCAATCAAGTTTGCACACTTTGGTCCAGAATTTCCTTTTAATAAAGATTTAAAAATTCATATTTTTTCAGAAATGTGTTCTTTAAGCAAAATTTGGAGGTAAAGTGTAATTTGGCTCATATAAAAATCTTATAGTTCTTATTACCACATGAATGACATCAAAAGGTTTTAATTTCATTTGTATTGTTACTATCATTTTTGTTATTATAGTTAACTTCGGAAAAATAACTGCTTATATTTTACAATATAAAAATAGTGTATTTTTTTAGATCTAGCATGAGAGTAATAGAGAAATGCTCAAAAACCATTTCATAAATAGCCAGTGAAAACTTATTCTTAATTAAATTTTTTTTATCATTTTCATTTGGTGAATGAAAGAAATAAAATCTTAATCTGAAATAAAGTTTTTCAAGAAACCATTTTTTGATATTATTTATACTTGTATAAATGTCCTTTTATTTATGTTTAGATTACAATGTCATAAAGACTAATTGTAGAAGAGAGAAGTATAAGGCACAGATGCTGGATAATCGAACGTGCCAAATTCTAAGTTTTTTGATTTTTTTTTTGGCAGATTTTGTCATTTATCTTGCAAACTGGTTTTTATTAAGTCTATGATTTATTAAAATAACATTTTGTGCGTAGTTCTTATAGGTCTCCATCTCTGTGATGGAGACTTATAAGAACTATGCAGAAAATTTTATTTTAAATTAGAAGAGTTGTGCATTTGGTTGTTTTATATGCAATTTTTATCAAATATCAATGTAATATTGTGTTGAAAATTTTTTATTTGTTTATAATTTTATTTAATATTCATACAAAATTGTATAAGTTGCTGAAGGAAATTTTTCACTTAAGTTAATACTTGTTCTTAGGTTTATGCTATATTTCTCTTTATTATGAGATCATGTGACATTTTTTATAATATGTCTGTTCGTTATTCTTTTTTCCTCTCATATTTAATTACTGATTTTTCAAAAAATCAATTCTAATATTTTAAAATCCTCTTCATTTGCATAGTTAAAATTTTCTGATATTTAAAGTTTAAGAATAAATTTTTAGAAGTACAAAGTCTATACAGGGTATATAGTTTTTACCTGATAAGTATAAAATAATGTCATGTATTTTTGATAAAAGTTTACAATCGGCTACCCCTTGATTTTTTTGACGTCAAAATAAGTGCCAAGATGTGATTAACAAAATGTCCACTGCTGTTTTACATAAGCTAAGCCAATATAAGGTCTCCAGGGTTAACATAAATTAAATTTTCTCTCCACATATTTTACCAAAACCAAGGGGTACCCAATTCTACACTGAAACCGTATTTTTATAATGTTACGTTGGGATGTTTAGATACTTATTAAAACTACTCTATAATACGTAACAAATGTTTCCTCAGTAGCTTTGTGATTTGAAATGAATCCTTGTATGTCTGAAAAGATGGTTGCATGTGTTTACTGGTTGCTCGTATGGTATTTATAATAGAAAAATATAATAGAGAGGCAGAAATCTTAGCTAGAATTAAATAACTCTCATAGGAAAGTAATAAAAGAACTCCACCCTGTCAAATTTCATTACTTCTCATAAAATAAGGAATTAAATTCCTCGTCTCTTCAAAAAGACTCAATAGTAATTATATCTAGTTATCTCCAATTTATCTATTAAGGCACGATGAATGTAAACGAAACTGAAGCTCGCATCCACTTTTGCATTGCTTCTCGCGTGACCAGAAATGCTAACCAAATGCTCCAGAGAGGAAAGGTCAAAGAAGGATTTTACAATCCCGTTGTTATTTTTCTTTATTCCGTAAATTCCCTTAAGTTTCCACTCCATTTGCTTTTACGACATACATAAATGGCTACAAAAGCACAAGGAAGAAAAGGGTCCCGGTCACAGAATCCGTAGGAAGAGGAGAAAAAAAAAAGGAATGGCCCTCTCATAATGCCCCATTTAATTGCATGGCATTGCGAAATGTTTTATCCCCCTCCCACTATCTGCTGCCGAATTTCTGCAGATATGTGAAGGGGAGAAAGGACCAATATAAACGGACATGGGAGTCCGAGAGGAGCGTTAAAGTTCCAGGAGAAGAATGGAAGCTCGAGAGAAGACGGGATGATGGGAATTTTTATAAAAGTAAATCCGGGTGAGAGTGTGCAGGGGCTATTGCAGATCGGCCGTAAAGGGCCCATTTATTGAGAGTGGCTATTTTTCACTAAAGTAGCAAACCATATTGCTTTGTTTTCTCTTTTCCAACCCACAGCTATCCTCCCCCTTTTTTTTAAAGTCCGTCTCCTTCTTTAAAAAAAAAAAAAAAAAAAAAAAAAAAACGTAGAAAAAGTGAAAATGATGAAATAGCTAGAACTCACTCTTGGAGTTTCAGCTTTCAAAGTTGAAATTTATATATCGCTTAAAGATAATACTATTTTGCCTGATAAAATCTTTTTTTATGTAATTTTTTTAGAAAATATTAGTTTAATGCCTAAAATATCTTTAATCAAAAAGAGGTAATAAAAACTCACAGAGATTATTGTCTTCAATATAAATATGTAAATATATTTAAGGCGAAACATATATAAAAATATCTAATCTAACTTGCAAACAAAACTTAGCATAAAATAATGAATTTTTTTTTTAATTTGTACTTTTTTTACAAATGATCATAAGCTTAGAAAAATTTTGGCTTTGCTTATTGAAGTTAATTGATTGTGGTTTTTATTCTTGGGCAAAATAGAATACACAATATATAATATAGTGTTGTACAGTATAAAATATAGTGTTGTTGAGCTACAAAGTGTTATGAAAGTATGCAACAACTTATATCAAATTTCTGTATTGTATGCACCAAATGCACAAGGTCCAAAATATGTTTATTTCGTTAAGTTTTACGCCAGCAGACCTTCCTGTTCCTAACTCGTTATCAGTTTTACAAGTTTAGGTAAAGATCGCTGGATAATTTAATTGAAATTATTTTATAATTACAATAAGGGGCTCTTAAGCCCTTCTAAAAATAAACAAAATGAAAAAATAGGTAAAACAAATTTAAATATTTACATCAGTTATGAAAGATAAAAGTAACAGGTCAGTTAGTTGCTTCAAACCAAGTGAAGAGTTGCTCTTGTTCAGTTAAAAAGTCCATTAGCCTGTTGAGCTTTTGCCTGGAATGTCGATTTTCCAAGACTTTCCTTTTAAAAATTGTTTCCCATTCAGCTGCTGGAGCCGTTAAATGCCAGGATGTTGTAAATGGGCAAGCTGTCAAATTATTTTATTAGTAACACAAACTAATAAATATTACTTTTGATATCAGAAAAATACCATTTGTAATAAGAATTTCAAAACATCATTCGGTAAATGTTAAAATTAGTTGTATGAGAGTATTCTAAGGGAAAAAATTAAGTTAAAGAAAGCTTATTGATAAAATACAGAAATAAGTTCTTTTAAAACGGAAAAACAGTTAAATATTTAACTAATTTCATTTACTTAGACTTTAAAGTAATCAAAATGTCTTAATAAAGACATCTATTACATTCAACAATAATCCGTTGATTTTATAACTTTGATGTAATTCACATACAAAGTAAAAAAAAAAAATTATAAGAGTGTAGTCAAAATAATTGACTAAATAAAGTAAACACATCCTTTTGATTGGCTTTCTCCAGCTTAACCCCTTTCTAATTTATCACCCGGCGCATGGTTTGTAAATGGGAGGAATTACAAAGGCAACAGCGCGTTCTTCAACCGATTAGACGTATTTGCTTCCCGTTAAAAGGCTCTCTGAACTATAAATTAAACGATAAAACTAACTAAATCCGAAACAAACAAATGAAGAATTAGTGGCAATGAAAAGAAGAGAGAAAAAATACACCAACTCCGAGTCCTCGCCCTTTATTTGCGAACTTGTCAAAATCACACATTTCCTAATATAATTCTCTTCCAGGATTTCCTGGATAAAATTCCGGAGAATTAGGATTTGTTCTGCCATGAAATCAGAACTTTTCCAACCAGGTGGGTCCTGATGGCTCGAAGTCATCCAACGAGACAGGTTTACGCATCACGTCACTCGGGTCCACTGACGTCACACACATAAGTGACGTCACGGGGTGATGTTAGCGTCGTTATTTCATAAAGCAGTAATTATGCACTTTTAATTTTGCTGAATAGGAAATAGGCGATACAGCGCCATACATTTTCTTCCACTCGAAGCTTCTCAATGAATATTTTTGACGCAATATTCATTAATGCTCCTTACTACGAGACTTTTTATTTGGAGTTACGTGTTTATTTAATGAGTAAAAAATACTTTGTGATATGAATTAAATAAGATTCTACGTTCAATAGTATAATTGTAGTATGATTATATTTATAAATTAAAATAGAAGGAAAAATATTGTTTCTTAAGCTAGTAGCGCATAAAAATTTACTTTTACAGTTTGATTATAATAAATTCAAATGAACTGTAATAAATTAATACAAAAATATAATTTGTAAAAACATTTTTTTTTATCTATAATACAGATGTGCTTCTACATTTTGGCTAGTAGAGCATTGCTTATAAGAGTGAAGTAAGGCGTAGTTTTATATTACAGAAGGGTCACCCAAGCCTTGAAGGTTTTATAAGAAGCTTGAAATGCCGATAGTGTTTACACTTAGTCACTAATTTATGTATTTGGTGAGGTTCTTGCAGATTTGGATTTGTAACTAGATATGATTTAAATTTGATTATTATATATTAAATATATTTTGGCAACATTGGATTTTGACTTATATATATTTTAGATTAAATTCTACTTACATATTTTGGATTAAATTCTACTTCTTTTATTCTTGTTTGATACTTTATGATACTTGGATGATACTTTTTGTATCTGGTTTGAATTTTTGGTATGGCTTTGGGGTGTACTGGCTTCTTTAAGACTATGTCTTGGGCCATTGCAGAAAAGCCATAATTGTGCCAATGTGGTCAACACCCCCTGATGAAGCTGGCCATATTGGTACTTTATTCCATTTATATCTATCTATCTTTCTTTGAAATTTCTTTCAAGTATTTTCAATGTATTTCTTTCAAGTATTTTCAATGTAATTCTTTTCAATGTATTCTTTTTAATGTATTATTTTTCATTTAATATTTTCAATATATTGTTTTCCATTTAATATTCTACATTTGGCATTTAATATTTTCAATGTACTATTCTCCATTTGGCATTTTTCATTGTATTTTGTTTCATTATATTCTTTGTATTTTATAAAATATACTATTAACTATATCTTAGTAATACTATTCTAGCTGCTTTTGCACTAAATGTATTGCTAAACTTAAACATTTTTATATATTCTTGTGCTTTGAGTTCTATATCTAACTTTGCATTTATATATATATATATATATATATATATATATATATATATATATATATATATATATATATATATATATATATATATATATATATATATATATATATATATATATATATATATATATATATATATATATATATATATATATATATATATATATATATATATATATATATATATATATATATATATATATATATATATATATATATATATATATATATATATATATATATATATATATATACGCGTAATTGTATTGAAATCTTAGAAATGATAACCTATTGATTTAGCTAAAAATTTTCAAATTTAATTCAAATATGTTTTTGAAAAACTAAGGATTGTTTGGATTTTTATCGTGTTATAATTTAAGCATATAGTTTTTCACTTGGGCTACAATTTCGAAGAATTAAAAATGCTTTAATAATGTTTCACAGTTACATATTTTTTTAAATATATGCACTTCTAATAAAATTAATAACTATTTTAAAATTATTTCATAATGTTTTAAAATATTATCAAATTAGCTAATTTTTTAATATATAATGTTCATTTATCTAGATTATATCAATTTTGATGAAGAAATATACGTAACATATTTTATAATTTCCTAATACATTTATTTTTATAAAGGGGAAAAATTAGAGAGAGTTATATTTTAGTTTTTTTTTTCGAAAATATGTTCATGAAGTATAAAGTTGACAGGAACATATTATTAATAAAAACTTATCTTTCAAGATTATGTCGTACTTCCCTGTCTCAGCGGGAAATTCTTTTTTGAAGTGCTAAATAATTTAACTGAGTTTAAAATGAATTTTAACCTTCAAAATTCATATTGAAATTTTTAATTTACTTCGTAGTGTTATTTAAAATTATAAAAAAATTATCATTGCAAAAAGAAAATCTATAATTGGGTATTTTATTCATTAACATTTTATTAACTAAAAATGGGTTACATTCTTGAATATTTTTTTCTCATTTTAAGAAACAAATATCTTTTCAAAGTTTATGTTTTCTATGTTACTTATATATACAATATTAATTTCTTGATTTTTCTTTATATATATATATATATATATATATATATATATATATATATATATATATATATATATATATATATATATATATATATATATTTATATATATATATATATATATATATATATATATATATATATATATATATACACATATATATATATACATATTTATAGATGTATATATATATATATATATATATATATATATATATATATATATATATATATATATATATATATATATATATATATATATATATATATATATATATATATATGCATGCATGTAATGTATTTGCATTACTCTTTTGTATATTGGGCATAAATTATACAAATGTTTGTTTTATTATGGTTAATAATACATCGGAATTCATACAAATTTCTAAAAAATTGCAGTTAAATAATCTAAATATCTTTCTGTTATCTTAACCTAATCCTTAATCCTTTCCTTAAAATTTTTCAGTTAGTCCACTTTATAATATATTTTATATTATAGGAATCATAAATTAACATGATCGTGTTATTTAAAATAAAAAAAGTACATATATCTTTTGAATTTCTATGAAAAGACTTTTTTTCATTCATCAAATATAGTAAAGATTCGAAATAAGACTGACTTTTAACTTTCGGTTGGCATAATTCCTCAAATATTCGGCTGATATACTCTCTCTTTATCCAAGTAATCTTTTTATCATCTGCTTATAGTACTTATCTAAATTTCTTCGTCTTCTTTATTAAATTCAGCAACATGCAAATGCCTACAGTTTATAGTAGGGAGCTTGTGATTTTTATCAAGCAGAAATCTTTTTTTTTCTCTCCATCGCAGACATCTGCCTCGAGGTTTACTCCCAAAGAGATTACTTCCACTCCAGATGCCAACTCAAGAAAAAGTTAACGATATACTTCCATTGCGGAATAAAAAAGAAGTTAACGGCGATGTCTTTTCAACGCAATTATGAGAGTGTAAAATCGCGCTATGAGTCGGAAGCGACCAGTCCTGCTCTCTTGAGATCGCGAGGACCGAAGAGCATTGCAAAGGTAAAAGGTGCAGAGTGCTCTGGAGAGTGCTTTCAATCTCAACGGGAGGTGAGGCTGTAACGACTTTAGTACTGAAGTAGCCTCTCAGAATCCTTCAGAGTCCAAGCTTGTAGGTGTTGCAGGTTTTATTCGCAGGCTTTATCCCATTGCAGGGTCTAACGAGGAATACTTTTATGCCATTACCGATTTCGACGTCAATTAATTAATTTATTTGGGAATTTAACTCATTTGAATTGAATGTAAGTGGATGGTAATAATCTTCATTTGGGAGTATGTTTCAGTATTTTTTCTTAAAATTTATTTAGTAACATCTTTTATTTTATTTATATCGTAAAAGAAATTTCTTGTATTGATATTTTTACTTGTACTTTATATTTTACTTTTACTTTATTTTCTCTATATAAAATATATTTTTAAAATTAGTTAAATATATAATAAATTTTTAAATAAGTAATTCTTAACGAGTCATCTTTAAGTACTTAGTTATTTATTTTTATTGCTCTTTTGGAAAAGGTAAATGTTTGATGTTTGTATCAAGAAGGATTTTTACTCAATCTCAAACAAATAATAATGTGCTAAAAGTAATTATTTTGATTATCTTAACACAGAAACTGATTCCAACTACTAAAAGTTACTTAATGTTCATAATTAAATTCACGAATACCTTTTTTTAAATTTAATTTTAAAGCTCATATTTAAAGTGCTAAATGCATAATTTTTACTAAATTTGATAAGAATTAAAAACAACCATTAAAATAAGAGGAGAATATTTATTTGTAGAAAATATTATATAATTAATATAACTATTTGTCAGAAATTTCTTATAGCATGAAAATTTTGAATAAAAAAAGGCAATTGATTTCACAGAATTTTGAATCATTTAAGTCTTGGAAAAATTTTAAAGAAGAAACCCGAAATTTTTAAATTATGTTTTATAACTTAAATCATCCAAAAAGAAATTTGATAGTTAACTCTAAATGTTTTTAATGTTAATCAGAAGGGTTTTAATAAGAGAGAGAGAGAGAGAGAAGAAATAATGTATATATATAATCTAATAATTATTAAATGTTAGTTTTATGCAGTTTATAAGTGTTAATTTACATTAAAAATATGTAACTTTATTCGATATAATTTTTCGAACAGTATATTAAAACTCTGAGAAGTGATGATTGCGATTTCTAAAATTTAAAATGTGAATTATCTTAGTAAATTAAGTATCAATGAATAAATTATTTTAAAGATAAAGCATAAAAACATGGAAATACTTCAGTAGTATATTTCCTATAAAATAAAGCTGCATTCAGTTAAATAAACTATATTTAGCTTTATTTAATTTGAAATTTTGTGTATAATTTTACCTTTTGGATTTTTTATGTTTTATTTTTGAAATCGTTATTCTGGGAGGAGGTGATTTTCCTTGAACGCAGTTTCTGACTTTTGTTGTTATTAAAATGTTATAAAATATTCAAAAATTAAGAAAATGGAAAAATCTGAAATATTTATTAAATTCAACTCAAATTTTAATACAAATTTTAAATTGCTTTATCATATTTTAAACTTAATTCAAGGTCCTTATAGATTTTTTATATGTATATCCCAGTTTTTAAATTGATAACTGTATATCTGTAAGCAGTTTATATTATGCAATTAAAATAACTTGGATAATTTACATTTTTCACATTAAAAAGGAGATCAATAATTAATTTACTTAAAGACATGAAAAGTTTTGAGGATTATGGAAGCCTACATAAATTTGTCGAAGAAAGCTTATTAATGGTAAGAAATTTATTAATTCTATTAAAGCTCTTAAATATATTATTTTTTATATCATGAAATATAACAGTATTTTTCAAAATAGTTAATGATAAATTTTGTAAGGTATTTTATTTTTCTGCGCAAAAGGAGTAAATTGCTACGGGATTGACAAATTTATTAATTTAAGTAAATAAGAACTTAAACTCCCATTTTGAATTTTATATAAATTAAATAAAATGGAAAGTTCAATGAAATAAACTAAGAAGATACAAATTTAAATTTGCTATTTCAATCTATCTATTTCATTGAATCTATTTAGATTTACTTTATTTAAATAAATATCTGATTGTAACTTAAATATAAATCATTCAATAGTTATTTCAAAAAATCTTTTCTGTTATAAATATACTTGAGATTTGACTTCAACGAAGAAATTTTTTTAACTATCATACTTACAAACAAAAAATAAATAAAAATTTTAAATTACGTTGTGGCTCTTTATTAACAATACTCAAAGTTTAAAATATTTATTTTATATATTGTTATAATTATAAATTTGATTATTTCGTTATTCAAGTTTTACTTGTTTCAAGTTTTCAAGAAATTCTGCATTTGTTTGATTAACAATTTTTTAAAAAAAATTAAAAAAATTTTCTTATAAGAAATGTAAATTAATAAATTTATAAAAGTTCTTATAAATAAATAAAGTATCCTATAAATGTATAAAAAACTAGCTTAAATAAATTAAACCAAGTACCAGTTTTTAAAACGTAAGAATTCGATTAAATAAAATATCCCATAAATTTATAAAAACTAGCTTAAATAAATTAAATCAAATACCAGTTTTCAAGGGTTAAGAATTTAATAAATAAGTCAAATATTCAGATATATTGAAAAAAATAACGAGAAAATATTCATATTTTCTCTTCAGTATTTGCATAGACAAGAAAATAGCTGAAATAAAGGTTCATATTGTTAAAGAATAATACATAAAATTTATTGGAAGAGTATTTGCCATAATCATCATATAATATCTAAAGAAATTTTACTGTTGATGTATCTAAATTTTAAAATATAAAACCGGTATTATTTTATAGTACGCAGTTAAAAAAATTAATTATTCTAAATACAGAAAATTTATAAAATGGTTATTTGTATCCATATATTTAATTTTTTCTACAAAAATTATTACTTTTTTGTAATTAGAAGTTAGTTATAAAATATATTCTAAAATTTCCTTTTAATGAGACTGTTTTGAAGTTGTGATAAATAAGACTGTTCATGAATTATATCAGATCATTTTCTTATTGTAATGAAAATTGTTTGATCGAATAAACAGTATTTGCAACTATATAATCAATTTCAATTTACTTTTAATAAATAAAATTTAAATCTTAGCATTTTTTAAACCTGGAATATCACAAAAAGTAAATATAAACTTTTTTAATACTTACTGAGTAAAGCTATAAGCATACACACTATTTTTATAGTTTTACTATAAATATAAAAAAGTATATGTTATAAATATGTACACAATATTTATAGTTTTACTATGAATATAATGTATATATTTACAGTATATACTTTTTAATATTTTTACCAAGTAAAGCTATAAATATAAACATTATCATATATTTTATTTAGTTTCTGGATACAAGTGTGTTTATAAATATATAAATAAAAAAAATGATTTTTTATTCGATTTCAAGTGCAATTATCAAAAAAAATAAATAGATTTCATTAAAAATTTGGTTTGTAACTAATACTTTTCGTTACAAATATTCTTTAAATTAACATTGTAGTTTTTAAAAAAAAATCATTTAAAATATAAGGTCCTTTAATGACGTTAAATATTAAGTATAACTTTGTTTGATAATTTCCTTGTTAGAAATTTATTCTCACAAAATTTTCTATAGCTTTTTCATTAATTAAAGTAATTACTATTTAAATCTTAAAAAATAGTTAAATTTCTTATTAATAATGAAAAAAATTTTTCTTAAAATTAATAAATTCTGACATGAATTAAAATTTAATTTTTGGGAAAAAATTTGTAAGTTAAATATTTATGTACATTTAAATAGGACAAATAAGAAGTTATTTACAGTTTTATTTCAATTCTTTGTTTAAAAGAGAGCGTAACTAAAATAACAATACTTTCTTGAGGAATTGTAAAAAATCTTCATCAAAAAGTCTTTGCTAAAAAACATTATGTCTAAAGAATTTTTATTGTTACTCAATTTAAACTTTAAAACACGAAAAATATAAGCAGCCATTGAATTAAAGTCACTCAAAAAGTTGTAAATTAGAAGAAATTGCAAAATGATTATTAGCATTTGCATATGTTATTCATTTACAAAAATTTGGTTCATTGTTTTCATTAAATATTATTCAAATTAATTTTTAAATGATTATAATTTTTTTGCATAGAAGATTTTAGTTCTAACTAATAACAACTATGATTATTTGTTGAAGATTTGTTATTTACAACAAAATTCATTTAAAAAAATTTATAGCAATTCCCATTAAATGTTCAATTTCATTTTGCTTTCAACAAATGTAATTTGGATCTAAATATTTCTAAAATTATGAGAATCACAAACATTCACTTTTTCAATATAAGCTTTTATTTTTAATTTTATCAAACATAATACCATATCGTATGAATTCCATTATACTTTTCTCAATTTTATAACATGTTAATTTATAAACATATAAGGAACCAATATCATAATCAGTCGTTTCCTAAATAAAAATTTAATTATTATTTTCATTTCCCAAGTGCTTTATATTAAGTGGTTATTATGACATAAGAAGTACATACAAGAATTTAGTATTTATTCAAATAATTAAATGCTTTTACGAGTTTTTAAGCACAAAAACATATTTTAAAAGATAATAGTAATAAGCAAAGATATAGAAGAATTATCAAAAATTTCATTAAAAGTAGAATCAAATCATTCGAATACTGCGTAAATACGAAATTTGATGCTTTGAACTTATGTACAATATTCTTCAAATATTGGAATGTTACGGATTCATTTCCAAAAATTAGCATAAAAATTTTTAAAAATAATGAGGGATATAAATTAATTAATTTTACCTATAAATATTTTTTATTTTATTGAGTGAGATATAATAATGCAATATTAATAACTACATATATATATATATATATATATATATATATATATATATATATATATATATATATATATATATATATATATATATATATATATATACACACTATTTACTTATCTTAAAGACAATAACAACGTAGTAAGACTACAAAATCAAAATCAAAATATATTGGTTCTATAGAGAATGATAATTCTGTTCTCTTTAAAAAAAGTTAATCTACTTTTGGGGCAACTATTTTTTTAATCTAACTAAGCAATAATCAGTTAGTTCACCAAAAAATATCCCCCAATATCACTTAGTCAAATTCTCCAGTGTTTGATCTTGCATTTGAATGACAATGAACAAGCAGCCTAATCCAAGACGTAAACATGAAAGGGAGAAGGTAATGAAAGTTTGCGATATTTGTTCAGGGATTAATGCCTTCCCACTGTAGCGATCTGCTTGTACCTGCCTCGTCGGGGACCGTCGCAAACTATGCAAACTCCGTCCACAAATATATGCGCAGGAAGTTTTTGATTGAGCTTTCAGATTGAATGTTTGACTAAGCTGATTTTGAGCAAAGGGATGCACGTGCCTTTTGTGCACGTAACTGTGAATTTGAATGCAAAATATTAAATAGATTTAGATGGATTCCTGTTGGAATCATAATGAATAAAGGGCAAATCATTCATCGTATTTCGTCCATTTTACTATGCATTTTTAAGAAATCTGAATTTAAAAATAGAAAAGATCATACTATGCACATTATATATTCTAATTTTTATAAAATTAATATTGTTTAAAATTATAATGCACATCAATTTATCGAACTTATACTATCTATCTAGAATATAGTATATACTATTAGTTTTAGGATTAAATAAAACCCATCCAGCACCCTTTTTAAGTTAAGAAAAACATAATCACAATTTTATAAGCGTTGAAGTGATCATAAATTTCTGTAATTATAAAAAAACAGTCAATATCAAGCCAGTTAAAGAATTTTCTAGTTAAAGAAAAAAGTATCTCACTCGAGTTCAATTTTTTAAATACATTTTATTTCAATTTTGTTATTTCAAATCACAAAGAAAATCTGTGTATTTAAACATAAAAAATAACATATTATTTTTATCGTACATTATCTTACTTTAAAGACAATATAAATTAATTCTTTAACTTTTATTAAAATTATTGTCAAAACTGTTACATAAATGATATAATAAGGAACAGTAAAATAGCTTTAAATTATTCAAGACTTGAAAATCATTTCTTGTAAAATAATCAACTATTTAATAAATATTTAAAATATATAACATTGTAATCTTTTTATCTGTAATAGTTCAATAAGTTAATTTATTTCAAAAAATATCGAGTAGAAAGAAATTTATCGATAACTTGATTTATTATACTTAAAATGTAATATGGTTTTAGATTTATAACTGTTAAAATGATCTATAAAAACTAAGAATTTATATTATCTTTGAATTATGTTAAAGGAAAATAGGATTTAATTTGACTGAGAGAAAGGTACAGATAATGCTACATTAACGATAATTTTCGATACTTTTTCCGAACTAAACGAAACTAGGCGATAATTTTACCTCATAATTAAAGTAATAGGTATGGTTTCAATATATATATTGTTAATAGATTATTTATAGTATTTCATAAATATAAATTTAATTCTAACGAGGGAATACACTATGTACATTCTAGGCAAGTGTGTTCCGCTATAAATTAAAATGTCATGTGTTCCACTATTAAAAAATATTTTTTGTGATCTTTTACATATTTTTTTAGGCAAAAAAGCAAACTATAGTGTAAACATCGTATTTAAGAAAGTATTTCCGTTTATTCCTCCATAGAGGTATCTATAAACATTATTATATTAATATATTATGTGATTCCAAAAGTGTTTGCTTAATATATACTTTGTTTTGAAAAAGTTTGGCACACTACAGTCACTTTTTATTTAAGTGGAATAACTTAATCAGGATCTATAATTTAATTTAGATTACAAAATATCATAGATGTTATTCTTAAAATAATTTCAAGTCATTGATCTGAAATCTCATAAAAGTTTAACCCTTCAGATACCACCTTAGCGATCTTTTTTGTAAAATATATCAGTTATTCATATTCAGTTAATTCCTTGTTCAAGTGCATTTTCGTACTTCAGGTATATTTGATGAATGTCAACATGTATTCTGTTCCATTTGTTAATTTTACAAAAATGTGACTTTGAAGTTCCAGTGCTCTATGTCACTTATTTTATGGGATAGATATATAAATAAACAGGAGACGAATGTTATCATATTATAATAAACATTTAAATTCTTAATCGAGAAATTAATTTTAAACTTCTAAAACTTATAAACTATCAAATATGAACACATCATAACAAAACAGTTTATGTAAATATATCCTATTGTTTAAATAATTTCATACATTTCGTACATAAAATTTATTAATTTATTGCATATTAGTCAATACTTCATCATAAAATGGAAATGATAAATAAATACATCATATATAAATGATAATTACTGAATATGTTTTGGTTATGTTTACTTGACTTCCTGGGAGCATTTTTCGCCCACGAAGGTAATTCGACCGGGATTGACATTTTAAAATGTATTCTAAAGAATTAAAAGCATTTGCAGATAAAGTGTGAATCAAAACTAAATACTATTAATCTAATGAACACATTTATTTTAAGCCTGTACCAATTATTCAGCTGAAAGCTTGGTAATCACTATATCTCGACGTCATATAAAAGTAGACATAATTACGAATATTATCCGATAAATATGTGTAATATTATCAAATATCACCCACTTATATCTGTTGTTTAACCAACAATCTTTCAGTTTTAATTCAATTTTTTTTCTTTATTTCACATTTCCGCATTTTTGGAAAGATTGATAATTTCTAAGTGATTTTACTCTTAAGCACAGTTTTATAGAATTTACTTGTTTCTCTGTAGAAAGAATTTACCAATTCTAGAAAACCGTTTGTTTTGTAGAGTTGCTGATTTCGGTATTCCGTCAAATTCAGGAATTGGTTGGATATAAATTTTAAGCTTTGCTGTATTATTTTAAACAGATATAACATTGACGTATCGACATTAAATCATTAAGTTACATTTTGAAAGTTTGAATAATATAGAGTTCATATAGAGTTAATTATTTATTCTCATCTAAGGTAGTTGGACATAAATTTATGAACAAGAATACTTAAAATTAAGCAAACATATTTTTTTAAATATTTTTCCTTTTTAAAATTTTTATTCAAAAGAGCTCAAATACAAATAATAATAAAATTTTTTTTTTAATTTTTACCTAAACTTGGACTCTTAAATATTATTCCTCTTCTTTCAAATAAAGCAAATCAGCATTTACGAAGGGAAAAGATACTTCTCTATATCATAATATATAATATAATAGTATAATAGATATCATAATATAATAGAATTATATTATGATTCATAATGCATATATATTTCTATGAATATTTACAAAACAATAACTTGTAGCATCTCATACAAAATGTTTTTATAAATAAAGTATTTAATCATAAATAATATAATTTAACATCCATTAATATTTTGATATCATAATTAAAATGTTTGAGCTTTACTACTATGAAACATAAGAAATAAAAGGGAAACTTATTGCCTAATTAAAAGACTTCGGTTATTTAAAGTTATCGAATGAAATACTTGCAAAAATTTGAAAGCAGAGAAGTAACTTTAAAATATTTTTTTATAAAACAATGTTTTTTTATCAAATAATTGCAATAAAAATATATTGTATACAAAATTTTAAAAAAGAAGAGATTCGATTATATGTTTCACGGATATTTTTTGTATTGTCCTATTATGGAACTTTATCTTATTGATCAGAGATTTTAAGCGATATACAGATATTTTAAGGATTTATCGCTTTCATTTCATATAAAAATATATTAGTGCTTTCACGATAATTTACCCTTTAGAAATCTCTGATATAAGTTAACTATCCTATACTTGGCATTTAGAACTTTCATTTTTACTCTTAATATTATAATAAATATTGCAAATAACTCTATCAGATGGAATATTTTACAATCCAGGCGTTTATATTTTTATATCATTTTAGTATAACATTTTAAATATTATTGCCAAGTTGGCAGTCAAATGTTAGCGCTCTAACTTTCCGTTTGAGGGTACGATTCCTACCTCGGTTTTGGCTGTTTATAAAATGAGAATTTACTCTTATGCAAAGAGTGGTTTTTGAATGACAAATCAAAACTTAATAAATAATTGATATTTTGTAAAATATTATTATATTAACATAAGAAATTGTTTCTACAATTTATCTAAATTATATTGAGAATAATAAGACACTTAATTCCTTGAGCAAAATAATTATCATATACTCTCTTATGTTAAAATTGCGCTAAAATTTTAATTTTTTATTTTCTATTTTATTATTTTGACCACATGTTTCACCATTTTAACAAATGTTAAATATTTTCTAAAAATAACACAAAAATATTGAATTTCGTACACACATCTTTATTTCTCTCTCTCTCATGCAAATAATTTCATTATCTTCAAACATAATAATTTATTTCCAAACGGTGGGCACTTGTGTGACAAATCCTATGCTACAACAAGGCCAGAAACTGGTACTCATTTGTCGTTACTCAGCGGGCACCTGTGAACCAAGTCACGGAGGCGAGTAGCGTTGCCGACGCCATACCACCAAAAAACTTTTTATAAGGTGGGTCACATTCATACATCATCACAGAAGAAAGAACAGAGAAATATAGAGAGAACAGAGAAAGAAAGTAACATCCATGTCCAAACCGGGATTCGAACCCTGGACCCTCAGTTCAGAAGAAAGTAACGCTAACCTCTCAGGCATCGGTCGGCTTCAAACATGATAGAATGTTTACGATAAAATTAAAGTGCGTATATCTAATGCACCTATTTCCTAATAAAAAATCGATTTTGCAGAAATTTTGTGAATTTTTTTTTTTTTTTTTGCAGAAAAATGTAAATGGGAAGATATAAAGAAAATATTATTAAAAATAAGATTATTTAAAATGGGCAGCTAAAGCTACCCAAACTGTTTACCCCTTATAGCATGAGAATATGGCCTACTGTAAAATGCTTCAGAAGTGTTTTTGCAAAGTCGGGCATCCTACTAAGCAAAGATAAGTGCATTGTGTAAATATTCTAATAGCTACAGCAAGACTTATAACAAAATGATTAACAATCAAAAAAATATTTGTACCAGAAAGTATTAAAAAGACTATCTTTAATTTAAAAGTTAAACTTACATTGAAACTAGAAACGCAAGCTTAATTCAGCAAGAAATATGTTATGCTACATTCCATACGCGAAAAATGTATCCTTTCGGAAAATTTGATTTATAAATAAATGTTTAAACATTTGATTTGTCAGTATAATGGATACGTTATTAAGAATTATTGTCGGAAATAAATTCAATTCCAAAGAATATTTTAATTACAGTGAAGTCATAATTTCTTGCAGACTTGCAAACACAACATTTTATGATGTAATGATGAACAGAGTGCGTCAAAACTGCTTCAGACCCTTTGTCATTTTTACTAGTAAAAGTATTTCCCACTGCTTTCACTTCCGTTAATTTAATGCACTCCCCAGGTGATTTTTTAAAAGAAAATCTTAACTCCTCTGCGCACAAAACAGATGCACGCTATTCGCAGAGAGTTGTAGTTATTTTGTTAGGAACAAGCGGCACGGAACTAACTTATTTTGTGCCACCCTCTCATTCGCATCGATTCTTTTTCACGAGCATGCACTTCTCCCAGAGCAACCTTTCTCTATTCGAATAGATCCATGCTCTACTTGATCAGCAAAATTCAAATTCGAAAAATCACCGCTTTTCAGCTTACTTACGACGGTGTGAAATCGTCACAACCCCTCTTTGGCAATGCTTCTTCCCTCCCGGCACTTTCTTTTTTTTTTTCCTGGTTATTGTCGGGTTTTTATGTGTGTATGTTATTCAAGAGTAGTACTTTAACTTAACGAAGTGATATTCCTGGCCAGTCCGTGCTATCTGCGGTCACTCACAAAAGTCGAATAAAAAATTATATTATTCACCAATGAATTTTTAAAAAAAAAGAAATAAGAAGAGGCCGAACAGCCTTGTCCTATAGTAGCAGGGGGACCTCCAGCGGGGAAGCCCTTATTTAGGAGCGATGGGTTCGGGAGGTGCCCCGTGGAACACGCTTGATCTTCAAAAGATTCAGCAGGGCGCAAAAGTCCTCCCTTCAAAGGGAGGCCCTGGGATTCTTGAATGGCGCGATGATAGGTTTCGAAAGATCTGGGAGGTCAAACAAATTCACCCCCTTATTCACGTTTTTAAGTGGTGTAGTCCAGCTTTAACGAACATAATTATACGCTCCCTAGGGCACATGCCCCCCTTGTGAAAGGAAACGTGCTCGGGCGGCTTTCTCGCTCAATGGCGGGACTTAAGAATACAAATCCGCGTAGATCTGCAGAGGAGGTTACTTGGTGCATGTATGGGTTCCTACAACAGGCGATGTGTTGTTAAAGGTCCACGGACCACGTTAACAACCCACTTGACGTGGAGCTTTCCGAGTCTCGCAGTCAATTGGATTTGAATTCGTAGAAAGGCCCTGCCACAACAACTTGCTCCGGAGTATAAATATAAATGCTTATTTTATGAGAGAACCTTTTTTTAAAAAGAGATATTCTAAGATTTCTTAACCTATTTTATGTCATAGGGATTTTATAATATATGTTTGAGCATGTATCACAAAATGAAGGAACATTTGCAGTGCTAAAATTAAAATAATAGGGGAATTATATATTCATTTTTACGCTATTCAAACAGAAAGAAATTCCAAGCTCTTAAGGGTTAAGAATATTTATTTTTAAACAATGATGTTGCAAATTCATTCTCTGAAATATTAAATAGTATATAAGACATTTTATTTTTTAAAGGCTATACAGATATAATTCAGTTGATGGTTTTATATTAGTATAAATAATATAATACTTGATAATAGTTCAATAGTAATATTAATATAAGCATGACAATAATTTTGAGAAATCTTTTCGATAACAATATTTCCATTTTCCTAAAATTCGCTAAATGAAATTTGAAAAATTAAATGTTAAATTAAATATAAAAGAAATAGATTGTAAAATATATTTACACGCTTTCTTTTATGAAATACGTGGATATTATTTAATATTTTTGATTGAAAAAAACTTCAAAGAATAAAATATTTCTCAGAATAAAACTATCTCTCCCAATATACTTTTTTTTCTATGAAAATGTGAAACACTTTGTGAGAAAAAAGATAATTTACTTTGAAGAAAATAATTCTAAATAGATTTCAAACCAAAGAATAGTATAAAAGATAAAGTTTCATTCTAATATTTGAACATATAAGCATTTGATTTGATTTCTGTTTTAGTATCAGTTGTATTCCAAATGAATGACATTATACATAACTGAAGTTTCAAGACAATGACTGTTTTTTTTTGATAATATATTAAGATTTTTATTTATATAATATATTAAATTGCTATCATTTTAATTTTATTACAGCAAACTTTATTAAAATAAAATATTTATTGCAATCAAGAATTAATTAAGTAGTTTTTTATACTAAAAATGTTTCTTGATTGAAAAATAACTTTTTTGCTAAATATGAGGAAAGAAACATTTTTCCCTGGTTTTATTCTTTCTCACACATTTTATTAACATTTCACATAGTTTTGAAACATTACAGTTTAAACTGTGATTAATTTTGTTTGCAAATGTTGAGGATTTTTTAATCATTTTAAACCATTTGTTGTTAAAAGTAGTTTAGCATATAAATTTCAGCTATACATTTTATTCAAAATATATAAATTGAATATTTTGAAAAAAATGTGCAGAGGAAATCAGCAATTTAATTTTTTTGTTAATATTAACAGGGCACACAATAAATAAAATATGTTTTTTCCCCAAATCATATATGTTTTTCCCCAAATCAAAAATAATATATTGAAGCATAAAGATAATTTTGAAAAGTTGCAACAAAAATAGATTGATTCATATTACTTTATAGTTATAATATAAAATTTTTTCTTATTAATAAATTTTAATAAATATGAAAATTTTATTAAATTTATCAATAGGGTCTAAATTTTTACTATAGATTTTTTCTCATCATATATTTCATTATTTTAAAAATATTTGTATAAGAGTTTACTTTCGACTACCACTTGAATTTTTGGTGACTTTTTTTGACGTTAAAAATGTGAATAACAAAACTGCAACGCTAAAACTACCTTAAACTTAGTTAAGGCGCTGAAAGTACAAGAATTATCAGAAATTTAATTTTATCACATTATTTATCATCAATGTTTTTAAATGCATATAAAATAAAAAAATATACAAAAAATGCATAAATTTTTTGTTAAGTTCAGCAGGATTTAAAATTTCACATCTAATAAATGAAGATAAACTCAAAAATTGTATGTATGTAATTTTTTGTATGCTAATTTTTGAACTACATTTACATATTTCATTTGATATTTAATTTTTATATTTATGTTTCATTTCAAATAAATGATATAAATAAATGAAAATTTAGTATTATTTTTTCAGTAGTTTTTATATAGTGAATCAAAAATTTTTAAACTCTAAAAGGTCTTACTTCAAATTATTTTAATCTAATGAAAAGCTAAAATCAACTTAATTTTAAAATAAAAATCTGATTATTAGGATAAAGGGATAAGTTTTTTAGGATAAAGGGATATTAGGATAAAGGGACAGTGCTTATTAAGAAATATAGATCAGTAAAAGCAATATCAACAATTAATCATTTTATTTTAAAGCAAATTTAGATTATTGTCAGATTTTAAATATATATATATATATATATATATATATATATATATATATATATATATATATATATATATATATATATATATATATATATATATATATATATATATATATATATATATATATATATATATATATATATATATATATATATATATATATATATATATATATATATATATATATATATATATATATATATATAATTTGGTTAGTGAAATATGACTTGAATGGTTACGCGAATTTAATGAAAATTATGCAACAAAGTAACCTTAAATAAAAATGACTGTTACACATAACACAATTTCTACTATCTTTTCAATTTAATTTATTTATTTAATGTTTGAAATAAAGTATTCATTCATGCCAAAATACTTCAGCACTAATTAATAAGTATAAATTACAAGAAAAAATATTATATATTTAAGAAAACTTATTTGTTTTTAAAGCATTGGTTCTTTTTTGTGTGACTATAACTCATTTCTTTCTTTGTTTTATAGAGTGCTTCAAAAAAAAAAAAAAAAAAAAAGAAATACTCGGATATATTCATAATTTTATAAAATAGAAACTAACTAATTTCTTTTTAGTTTGTGTATTCACTTCTTCTTGTCTACCAATTTAATTATAAAATACTTAAAATATATCTTTTAGAATTTTATTCTTCACTTCATTTAAAATGTCGAGCAAGCAAAAGATCTGTTATTTTTAGAGTTGTTTACGCAAGGAAAATGAGCTAGGGAAACCATGTTTATAGCTTATTATGCCTTGAAAAACAGTATCTGATACAGTTTACCGTTTTAAGGAGCTTGGCAATGATAATTGAAATCCAGAAAGTGGAGGAAAGCGTACAAGGAAAAATTCCTGTAATTGTAAGGCCTTCAAAAAACAAGTCTAGCAAATTCTGAAGTTTTCCATGCGAACAATCTCTCATGACACGAGCAAAGTGACTGATTATTAAAGCAAAAACCAAGAAAAACTGAAACCATAAAAGTTCCAAACAATTCATTTTCTGATTCATGCAGCTGCAAAGATATCAAAACATTTTAAGAACGGAAGCAAGCTAGCGCTGCGAAGGATTACTTTCTCTGATAAGAAGCTCATAACTGAAAACTAATGTGATTTGGTAAAAAGATATACGAAGCATCTCAGCAATTGTTGAACACGAGCAAAATCAAAAAATGAGCATGAGCTGGGGCGGAATTTGCGCAAACGGGAAAACCCTTCTGGGTTTCGTTACACAAGCATGCTTCCCTGCACCAAAGCCCTAAATTGGGCTCTACCAGTTAGATAGAAGCAGCCGGGTGGAGTCTTCGTGATTTTGAAGCAGGGACCAAGCAGAAGAGCCCCAATACTTTGCCTGTCATACCCAGAAGTATCATTTCACTTGGATGACATTGCGACCAAGCCTAGCCACCTTTAGAGACCACGACAGATCTTCGGTTAAGCAGGGATTCGAATGCACTAACTTCCGATAATGAGAACGACAACCTAACCAACCAGGCCCCCCTAGGCCTGGTTGGTTAGACCTTCTTGATTAACCAACCAGACCTTCTGGATTTTGTGAATAATGGCATTGGAATTAAGCAAAATGTGTGCCAGTGGAACATTCTACATTCTGTTGTGCATTCGTAGACGGAAAAGGAATGATGCAAAATAAACTGGACATTTCAACAAAACTTCTAGTCTACCCACAAAGCCAAAAATACACAAAAAGGGTATAAACGTATTTTCCAGACATGATATCATCTGAAAGAGGTCATTCTACACATTAAACCTCAACTACAGGATATGGGCAGCTTTTTGGTGTCTGTATTTTGGTGTCTGTCACTTCTGTAAACATATGACAGATTCACTGTAAAAGATTCTCTGCCCATTCCAGAAAATTTTGAAAAGCATTCTTGCTTCTTTCTGCATTGCTGCAAAACGCTGCCACTTCAAAATCAATTAAAATTAATTATTATTACAACTTAACTTTTATTATTACTTACTATAATTATAATTTAATATTATATTTAATTATAATTAAATATAATTATAATTATATTATAATAAATTATATTATAATTATTTGTTTATTTTTAATAAAATTATTTGAAAATTGTTTTGTTTCTACATTTTCTCTACAATTCTCTGTAATTACAATTAAATTACTTTATTTCAAATTATATTTTTACATTTTATGAAATTCAATGTTATTTAATGTGCATACATTTAAGTATTTTTGTATACATATATTATAATTCATATGCATTTTATGTTCCTTTAATCAAATTAAGCATGATGTTTTAATAAAAATTCATTCCTTTTATTTATTTGGACAAAATATATAGTATTCATTTTGGAACAGAAAATAGGAATTATTTTGTTTCACCTTTTTATCTCTTCAATGTAAGAAATATGCTTGTGGAAACTTCTACAATTTTAAAGTGTGATCAGTTATAATGTGCAAGTGTGAAAAACAAAAATATTTCACATTCTAGATTTTAAAAAGGTCTTAGTAATAAAATCTGCCAATAGGAGAATGTATATTTAAGAAAATATTATTGTTAAGTATATTTCTTAAAAAAAAAGCTATCATGTGATTTTAGTGCTGAAAACTTTTATAAGCCAAGGTCTAGTTCATTTAGTATAATTAGCTAACTGAATATTAGTGTGAATAAATGTAATTATCTCAATGTTCTAGAGACTTATACAAATTAAAAATGAGTTAGTAAAAAATAAATGCGAAAACATTGTTAGTTCCTTTCTTCCATAACTTATTTCAAATTACAATGACAATATATTTTCTCAAACATAATTATTTCGAAGAACCGCTTAGTGCATTATTTTCATGAAACTATAAATTTACAAATAACGAATAAAAACAATAAATTGAAAAAAGTTCAATACAGTAACTATAATTTGAGTACTCAATTACGATTCTAAAGATATTTAAATTAAAAATGTTAGCAGATTTTATTGTATTTAATATAAAGATATTGTTTACACAAGCTTATATTGTTTCACGTATATTTAGAAAATCACAAAATTTGTTAGGAATAGGACTAAGAAATAATTGCTTATAAGATTTCATATCACTTCATATAATATAAATATGATTAACAAAATCTTTTTTAAAATTCTCTTATTAAAAACTTTTTTAACTTAAAAATTGATTTAATTAATTTTACTTGAAAGCTTTATTTAATTTATACAAATTCAATATTTTTTAAAATATTATATAAAATTATTTTAATTTGTGTGAATTTATATAATTTATTAAGCATGAGTGGCACGTAAAATGTCAATATTTTTATTTTGGAAATAATTAATTTCTTTTGTATTTAAAAAAACAATTATTTTAATATTATGCAAAATTATTCCCATTTGTATAAATTTATATAATTTATTAAGCCTGACTGATATGTTTGTGTTCTTATTCTTCATTTTCATTTTCATTTTGCCTCTTCATAACGTTATAATAACAAAAGTAATTTCTTTTGTTAATATAACGTTCTAAAAATGACACTCTTTGAATATTATAAGATAATGTTACACGATTAATTAATTTTTCTTTCTTTTTGTATTTCAGAGTGATATTCATAAATAATTTCATGATAGAGGAATTATTTTTTAATTCAAATTGCAGCTAACTGTGTTATTGTCTTTAAAATTAAACAAAATCGATTTAGATCATTTCAGAATATCCTGAAAATTTGAAACCTGAATGTAATTTTAAGTTCATACAATTTAATTCAATTCAATGTAACTAATGAAATTTAATTCAACAAATTGTAATTTAATTGAAAAATGTAATTTTTAAAATGTTAGTGTTACAATGTGTGATGTAACATTACAAAATTTTGAAGGTTTTGTTGAATATTATAAAAACAGTAGAAGATGTTTTCTAATGCCTAGTTTAAGATTTTAATGTAGTTTTGCTCACTTGTAATTGATTCAAATATTTCAAATTTCATTGGCTCATATAACTTTATAAAGCCAATGAATAAATAATGCATTTATTGGTGTAAAACCAAAAAATTATACATTAGAAATTTTTTTATTAATCAATCATTTGATAAAAATTTGATGATTATCCAAGAAATTAATTTTTTATTAGAAAAGTGTTTAAAAATTGCTATTTAAATAATTATTGAAAAATTTAAATTTATTTAATAGTGATGATCCGAAGAATATAACTTATTCATAATCATGATTATTTCTTATAAGAATACCGTATTTAAAGTTTTAAGTATATTTCTCACTTATAGTTATATTTATTAACTTCAGTTATAATAAATTACATTATTGTAAATTAATAAATTACATTATTATTTAAATGTTTTTTGTAGAAATAAGGCAAAAATAACTTCTAAGCATTTTTTATATCAAATGTAAATGGAGAGGATAAGAAATCATGTATTCAGTAATTTAATAAATTATAATATTTTAACTTTCAGTATAAAAAAACTGAATTTTTCAAGTGAATTTTAACTTAAATAAATTTAAAATAATTTGAGGTATAAAAATTAATTATTGTATTAAAACCTTAGTAGAAGAAATGAATTTATGCTAATTATGTTTTAAAATATAATTTTAAATTTATTAATTCTAAAATTATATTTTAAATCAGAATTAAATTTAAATTAATTATTTCGATTCAATCGAATAAACTAAAAATTCTTTCATCTAAAACTGCTTTTCAATTTTTATTCAAATCTTTCATCATTATTAAATGTATAGAAATGATTGTAATATTAAAATAAAATTAAAATGCTAAAAGTTCAGGTAATTCAGTATTAATCACTCAAATTAAATATCAATAAAATGCTTATGGATTTTATTTTTAATATTATTTAAATAAAGGCATTATAATATTCATGCATTATATGAACTACAAAAAAGATATGATAATGTAATATCCATAAATAAAAACGAAAATCTTGAAATTGTAAAAACTGGAGTCGAACTTAAAATGAAAAATTGAATACGAAATCATGCTAAATTTTTATCTGGATTAAATTTCGGTATTTTTTAAAACTTTTTATTATTTACTGATGAAGAAGATGTATTTTAAAATTCACACTGTAAAAGAAACAAAAATTTTGATAATTTTGAAAGATAATGAAAATAGGATGATGAAAATATGCATTTTTAAATATTAAGAGAGACCTTCATTTTTTTCCAAAAGTCGAAAATCTGAATAAATTGAATTATAGTATTGCATATTTTTCATCACAAGCAAACTAGACTAAAACGAAAATAAATTCTCAATGAATTAATTAAGATGAACAAGTTAGAAATCAAAATCATAATTAGTTAAATGGAAAAAAGCATTATTTTAAAATATGGTTTCTTTATATATTTTCCTCATTTTTTGACAAACTTTAATGCATTTAACAAAGCAAACATATTATTGAATTTCAAATCATAAATGTTTTAACATATTTCAATTATAAGAGCTAACAAATATTTATAACATTTAATAAGGTTTATATTTTTAGCAGAAACCTTTCAAAAGTAAGTAATTACTGCAGTTATATTATTGAAAAAATCAGTACTTTCAGTTTTTTATACAATAAATCTATTTATGTATACAGATGCATAAAATAATATTTATACAATAATATTTTTCATGTTTATATATAGACAAAATTGTATAGTCTGTGACCAAATCATAGCAAAAGGATGTTTGTGAGTAAGAAATATTTTCATAGAATATATAATATTATTTCCTCTATAATCAATGCTCCCGTTATATAAAATTCATTAAATAACTTCGGTTGCAAAAATAACTTTTATAATTCTGTATACAAAATACGAAAAAACATTTCCGTTAGTTTTGTTGCATTTCTCACAGATAAGAAGCAAACTTTTCCTTACACATCGTACTACAAAATTCTCCCTTGCATCAAGAAGTATGAAAGCAAGTTTCCTTGTGAGAGCTATATACACAATGACTAACCAACAAATACAAACTGAATGGATGAGGCGTGTATTTACGTCCTAGCACCATCACAACAAACATTTAAAGAGATACAAACCCCCGCCTTCCTTTTAGAATTTGGAACAAAACACATTCGAAACCAACAGGAAATTCCACTCGATGAGGTAGAAACGCTGTCTGCTCGTGGTTCATTTGAATGTGAGATCGGGGATTCAATTCGGCAGAGCTGAAAGAAAAAAATTCAACAATTGAAAGTCGGGTACTTTTCCCTCCTTTTTTTTTAGTTTTTCCCGTCATTTCCGCAATTGGTACTTGACTCGAAAGATGGAGAGGTGGACGGACGTCAAGGGCTCGATTTCTATTTCCCAAACCACAGTTGAGTATGTATACGTTCCAATCTGAAGAAGATGTCAGCGTGCGTGCCAGCGCCTGCCTACTTCCCTGAGTAGGCGAATGTCAAGCATACGTTCAGATAGTCAATTATTGTGATTGCGAGGGGAAGCACACAGTGTTTGAGTTTAAAAAATAAAATAATTGTGAACAAAATTCTTTGGAATAACATGTCTTATAATTTTTTATTCTGATGTAAAAAATTTTTTTGCTTTAATACAAAAAACTATATTAACTCCACAAAATGGAATTATTTTTGAAATTTCATTTATGTAATGAATAAAAAATTATTTTTACAGTGTATTTTATTGAAGTAAAATTGGCTAGTCCATCATTTTATAGTGATATGAACACATTAAATAAAAATGCATTAGTTATTAGCATATGAATCAATTATCTTATACTTCTATTAACACTTTACTAAAAAAAGTTAACTGGAAATAACAATTGATAAATGATAAAAATTTTAACTCTTAAATTTTTTTAAATTTTACACGTGAATATATGAATTTTATCGCACAAACTTATATCCTCACCAGCTCAGAAAACACATAAATTGGTAGAAATTTTTTGTTCGCAGGAATTCTTAAATAAATAAATTAATTAAAAAAATTTTATTCAATAATTTCTTTTATACTATTTAATAAATGCCATAAATGCTACTTTACCATTTTCTTTGGTAAAATTCCTTTTTATTATAGAATTTTAAAAAATTCTTATAGCCAAATATTGAACTTTTACTCGCTGTAAAATTTTTCACAACACAGTGCTTTTATATAATCCACAAAAATGTAATATATATATATATATATATATATATATATATATATATATATATATATATATATATATATATATATATATATATATATATATATATATATATATATATATATATATATATATATATATATATATATATATATATATATATAGATAGATAGATAGATAGATAGATAGATAGATATGATATAGATATATATAATGTTTTTATAAATCACAAAAACAAAATAATATTTTGGTTATCTTCAATAATATATTTTTACAGTCCTCTGAATGAAAAAGAATAAATAAATTCCCAAAATAAAAAAGTGTTTTTTTTTTCCACAGCAGTTTTTAAACACTGAATAAATGAAAATGATGAAATGAAAAAATGCCTGAAAGTTTATTCTTAAAATATAATAGGACGTGAAATATATTATAAATTATTAAATGTACGTGGATGAAGTAGATTATGCAATCATCGTTTTTGAAAAACACATAATATATAACAATTATACTTGTTTCTAAAGTTTACGGTTCTTGAACTTCACCAATTTTTTTTCAGTGATAATTTTTTGAGCTTGTTAAAATTAAAAGAACATCTACAAAAAGCATTAAATATATTAATTTCTTAATATATTTTGTCCATTTGCTCATATTTATCCATTGGTTGCTCAGGATTTTTAATATTTCTTTCCTTGTGTTTGAGATGAGAAACTTAAAATGTTTCTGATGCATTAAATTCCTTCTGAAAATTTTAATTTAAAAGAAAAGTACCTATTACAAATAAAAGAAAAATATGCACAGTTTTAATAACCTTCTTGAATTTTTATTGTGAAAGGCATATACATTTTTTATATCTTATATACTATACTTTTAATTTACTTAACATTTTCGTAGTGATATTTTGGACTTTACCTCTTTTATACATAATTTTTTTCTCTTTTTAGTACTGACATTTTAAATACACCAGGTAAAAGTATAAATAAAAGCATGCATTTAATTATCTTATTTTTTCTTAATTTTTCGAAAGAAAAATTGAAATTTTCTTTATAAGTAGTTTTTACCGCAAGTTATTAAGTTTTAAAATTAAATTAAAATTTTTTAATTTAATTTAAGATTATTTTTGAATATTAAGGAGAGTATGTTTTATGAAGTAGTAGTTCTTAATCTTATATTTTTAATATCTTATATTATCAGATATTTTTAATCTTTAAAATAAATCATGAAATATTACATATGCTTAATATAAGCGTTTCTATTACGTTGCTAGGTTTGTGTATGATTACTAGCAAAAATTGTGTGGTTTATAAAATTCCTCATATTTATGTGTATTGTCTATGATATTGTATTTTATTTTATACAGTTAAAATAGTATTTTTTTATCTTGTGAGATTTCTCGAATATTATGTAGAATTTATCTCATAATTATTTCCTCAATATTCCCCTTAAATTATCTTACATTTTTTTAAAGACTATCAGACATTTTTAATATTATTTTAACTGAATAAATTTAATAAATAATTCCTCGGGAAATATTGTTAAAACAACCTACCGAGACGGAAATATTTTTATTTGATGGTATTATAAAGTTTGATCACTTTACAAAGCTTAGATAACTCAAACGCTTTGCAATTTAAAGTAAACAATTCCATAAGAATGTATAATTAATTACGAAATTTTCAAATGATTACAGATTCGTTAAGCTTTCCAAATAAAATTTCTAAATGTAGAATTCGTGAATCATGATTTTACTTACAGTGAAATAATGTGCAAAATTTAGTAATCATACTATACAAATGTAATTGAGTTATTTTGAAAATATAAATGAACTTGTTTCTGAAAGAAAAAAATGTAATTTTCAATGGTATTTTCAAAACAAATGCAATTTATTCATTTTGAAAACATCAATGAATTTGTTAATGAAAGAAAACTAATGTTCCCTATCTCCATTAAGATAAAAGAAACTTTTGGTACATGCAGTACTTTTATATTTGTAAATTTACATGATCATTTTTAAGGTTATTCACTTTCTTTCTATTCAAGAATTTTCAGCTAAATTTTATGAACAAATGATATAGTTAGGTTAAATTATCATTTAAAAGACTACATAACTTTTGAGATATTTCTCCTATATAAAACCCTATTCACAGATCTCTTAACATATATCTAATATGCAATCCCCCAATCGCTTAGTTTAAAATTACCTTTAATTATTTCTTAAGTATCTAAATTTTTTTAATGAAAGCTGCTTAAAAATGCTTTTTTGTTGTTAAAACAGCACCTCTTTTGACCAGATAATCATCCAAGATAATTGCTCCTTTGGTTCTGCCGTAATCAAGGCAGGTATCTATGGAGTGAGGTGCACCTGGTCAGCCTTAGGACATTCAGACGGTTGAAGGAGAACCACCTCGGCACCGATCAGATGTCAGTCAAGCATGATGCGATGTCACATGTTTACCTCCTGTCTGGAGGCGGCTTCCTTTGAGCGCACAGGTGGAATGGGAGGACATCGACTGACTCGGGACTCGAACACCCTGTGTGATAGAAACTCATTCCATTCTCCTGAGCTTTCATTCCGCATCAAGCGAAACGAAAAGAATTTGCCCATCAGATTAATCCAGAGTCAAATGGAAATGTTCGGACTAAATTTAATAAAAGAATCAGAAATTAACAATTTTAGATTTAAACTTTCAATTCTCTTTATTATGTGGGATAGCATTATTAATAAAATGTTCCATTATAATTTTAGTGCATTACATATACATATATATATATATATATATATATATATATATATATATATATATATATATATATATATATATATATATATATATATATATATATATATATATATATATATATATATATATATATATATATATATATATATATATATATATATATATATATATATATATATATATATATATATATATATATATATATATATATATATATATATATATATGTATATATACCAGTTTTTTGATAATAATTCATAAACATCCATAATCAAACAAATATATTTAAAACAGTTAAAACAATAAGAGTTATTTCATAATACTTTAGTTAGAAATTCATTGAAACTAAAATAATTGTTACACAAAAGGACTTGTTTAGTTTAAAATATGATATTTTTATGTACATAAATTGAATAAAAGATATGTTTCCTTTCTTTGTGCAAGTAAGGAATATTTTATAGCAGAATTGGAACACGCAAATTTACAAATCGTAAAAAAGAAACAAGGTGAAAAACTTGAATTTAATTTTAAAAAAAATTCAAAAAGCTTCAACTAAAAGCATTGCAAATGTATTGGTTTTAGTTGAAGCTTTTTGAATTTTAAATGGACTTGCTTTAAAATACTTTTAAAAACAATTTTATTAACACTTAAGCGCTTATTTCTTAAAATGATTTTTAAAATAAATATTATGTGGCATTTGCAATCTTTCTAGATAATTCCTGAATATGTAAATTTTTTAATAAACAAAATAACTTCTGTGTTAAAACTACCAGTATTGATTTAAGGCAATTGAAATGAATCTTATTTCAAAAGATTATTATATATTATTAAGCTGATTGTTAGCCATCTGCATTTCTTATTTTTCTAATATTAAAAGGTAAAAATGATGCAAAGTGCACAGAATTTTAGACATTTTCCACAAAACTATGGTTAATCATTAATAAATATTTCTCAAATTACTCTTGTGAAAGAATCATTTTCATTTGATTTTAGGAATGAAAACTATCAATCTTAAAATAGTAACATTCTTAGCATTGATACTATTCAATGATTATAATTGAACGATAAGAAATAAAAAGCCCATTCATTTAAATAAATGTGCCTGGTTTTTTTCTCCTCAAATAACATTTCTAAAAATTACTTTTTATTTACATTTTTCTTTTGATTTTTTTAAATAAGCATTTGCATATTATCAAATACATTTACTTCTATATTTCCGCTAGATTATTCATTAAACTGAGACAAGAAAACTTTCAGGGGATTCCAGGAATTCAATATGTTCAAAATCAAATAAAATTCTGTCTGTAATTCGAGCAAGGTTAAGATTCATAACATGTGAAACCCACAAATCAATCAACACATTTTAACGAAATCAGTTCAACACAAATTCAACATAAATTTTTAAAAAAATCAAATTGACAAAACTAACTTTTGTGATAGCAATAGAAATCACTTCAATTTTTTTGTTTCCAATCTAAACGGAGGAGTTCTCCTTTGTTTTACCAAATCAGCCACGATGCAACCATGATTTCTACATCTAGCTTTCACAAAAAGGACGGATTCTGATTCACAGAACGGGAAAGAGTGTTAAACGATACTGAGTGTGACCAATTCCCGTCGTCCGCTGCACCTGCGCTTTCACTGCTCCGTTGTCCAAGGAGGGATGTGAGACGAGCCATAAGGGACATTATCATGCCAAAAGGTGCAGGCAAGCATGCATGTGGGGGTAGGGGCGCGCGCGTGAAACTGTGGAAATGAACTTTCTTTCTGGATTAAGGCCCTTCAATTAAAATGTTTGGGAAAAGCGACACGTGTCTCTTGAAAGCGCGACGGATCGGGACTCTGTGACGTCACACAGGGTACCGACAAGAGTTGGTGGGGGGGGGGAGGAAACTGAAATCGCAACCACCACGCTTGCCAAAGATTAAAATCTGGAATCGTTTTCGATTTATTTATTTTTCACCGCATCTGTTCTCCTTTTCCAATCCAGGGGAATAACAAAATTTGCTGAAATGATAAGATTGTCTTTACTGAGATTGATTTGATTGACTGGATGGGAAACGTGACATTTTTAAACGTCAAATTCTTATACTCTTGTTGATGGAATATTTGTTGTGACAGTATTTTACGTCTCATTCATTCAGTGAGTTGTATTGACAGTTGTGTATTAAACTCATTTGTTAAGATTTAACTATAATACTAGTTTGCTTGGTTGAGTCTTTTCACCATTGCAAATACTCGATTTCAATTGAATGAGTCTAAATAAAATTCAACGTTTAATTGTTTTTAATATATGCGTGCAAGTCCATTTATCTTCGTTTATATTCAATTCATTTTTGGTTTTTGATTATATACAATGTTAAAAATGGTCATTCACCTATACAAATTGGAGTAAAACCTTAAATCTGAAAAACAAGCTTAAAAATTAAGCTTATATTTTATCAAATCATCAAAAAAGGATCTTACTCTCAAAAAATTATGATTAGTTGGAATTTGGGAAATATTCTTATATTATTTTATTATTTTAAGAATTAGTTCAGTTCAATTTTGTCATTATATAATAAAATCTGAAATAAATTAGATAAATAAACATATTAGGTAAAGAAATCCGTATTAAATTTTCACTTATATATAATCACTTTAATATCATATTGAAATATGAACTATAGGAGAGATACCTGCTAATAACTTTTGCCATTAATGTGTGTCTTTACGGTTCACAAGTTAAATATTCTTCAATATACACTTTGATACCTCTTATCAGGATAATTGAATTTCATTCATCAGGACATCCGTGTGTTATTCATCATTTTGGCATAAATATTGATCAATAAATTTCCATTTAAATATACAAATATGATCTGCAATATAATGAGGAATGTCTATTAGATTGTTAGATGATGATATATATATATATATATATATATATATATATATATATATATATATATATATATATATATATATATATATATATATGTATATATATATATATATATATATATATATATATATATATATATATATATATATATATATATATATATATATATATATATATATATATATATATATATATATATATATATATATATATATATATATATATATATATATATATATATATATATATCTTAAAGCACACAAGAATTTGTTCGAATATATTGTATTTCATAAATATTAAAAAAATAAACTCCACTTATTAAATTTAAAAATGTTACTTAAATGTTAAATACACGAATAAATACAGGTAACAAAAAGAAAGTTATTGAATAAAATGTTTTGAAAAATAATAGACTATAGAACACTTTTATGTGACAATAAATAAATAAATTGTCATCTATTCATATTTTTTCATAAAAGTTCAAATTATTTCCTTTTAACCTGCACAAAATTGTGTGTATAGATTTTATCGTTATTCTAAACTAATACATTCGCAAATCTTTCTTTGCCGATAAATTTAATACAGGATTTTTCCGCTATATTTCTGTTATGATCCAAAAATGAGATTTTTATTGAAAGTTATTTCAACACAAAAATCTTTATTTATGATTATGTATATTAAATTATTTTCGTCAAACTTCTGAGGCTCAAAAATTATAACTGAACTTCTTGAATGGTTATTAATTATTGATGTAATTAATTTCCGCCAAAGGGGGTATCTAAAATACATTCTTCCCATCATAAAACGAATTTCTCATGGGTTCCGTTAATTTAATCATAAGTAATTTTAAAACGTCCCCACTCTGAACAGCACTGTTTGAAGGCAATAGTTTTGAATTCCATCTGAATCACTGTTGAACAACGGAGATTGAAATTATGCTTCTTCATATTTATCTCCTGCAGTGAGTGCTTCGGAGTTTTCCAAGCTTCTTTCCCAGAGATGCATAAATAAACGCACTGTTTGTAAAAAGTCCTCCCGGAAAGAAATTCAAGGCAGCTGTTTAAATGTCTTAAATAGCATTCGGCTGTTAGACTATCTGTTTCCGGGAGATTTTTAAGTAATTTGATACATATGATACATTGTGTTTGCTTCATAAAACAGATTTTCGTATTTCAAGAGAAGGGAAAATGTTGTTAAGTCAATCTATGCCTGTGTTTCTTTTACCACGCAGTACACGTTTACTAGTCTTTGCAAAACGTGGAGACACTTCACCTATCTCTTTAAACTCTTTAGAATAGTGTCCATGATGTATAAACTTTTTTATAAATTTCCGGCATTTCTATAATTACAAATATTGTTTGGTATGTACAACATATTACATCAAATATATCATCATATCATATCAAATGTAAAACAGATAAAATGATAAGAACCTTTTACAAGGAAAGAAAAAACTTCATATGTGGACATTTCCTTAACAGCATTATATAATACTGATGGTATTCAGTATAGCGCAAACATCTTAAAAGAAATGATAAAAAAAAACACTAATTCTGTTTCATGCATGGAATGTATCGTGAAAAGCATCCCAAAATGCAGTCTTTAGACTGTCTTGATAAAATTTTTTTAGTAAAATTTTGTTTCACAATGTTTAAGTATACAGTTTTTTGGGCATTATAAACAAGTTAGTAATGTAAAATACGCAATGCAATGTATTCAAATCTAACTTTAATGGTACATATTACGAAGTATTTTAAATATTATATTCCATTTTCACTGTTAACTAATCGCACATTAAGACATGCAATTTTATGAAGCTCGACGACTCTATAATGTTTGCTCTGTTGTCTTATTGGATAACCGCTAGAAACGTCATCTCCCTCCTCCACACATTGGAATAATGATGTTGTCGGGAGCGCGTGAGAAATCGCCCACTCGTGAGAACAATCTCTCCGCACTCACTATCCCCTGGAGAAGGACCAGAGGGATGAGGTATCAGTTACCTTCATCTCCTAGCTCGGGGATTAGTCGGGAACTTTATCAAAGGGCCGGAGTCTGTAATTAGAATCCTGCGGCCTGATCGGCCCTTTTAACGCTATCTATTTCGGGGATTCCGCCCCCACATGTTCTTTTCGTCCAAATCCCGCGCCACTGTTTTCATAATCGCCGCTCGGGCTGAATTCCAAATCATTTCCATCCGTCATCAAGGACAGGATGATGAGGCATTTCCTTCTTTACATATTTTTACTCAACCAAACACAAATTTGTTGTGTTTAGTTTTGAATCATTATTAAATCCGTTGTGTTTTGTAAAATTTTCGGGATTTAATGCCTTATGTAAACTTAGAAATCGGGAAATTTAAATGAATATGATATACTATATCCCATATATACATACATACTTAGTGGGGCAGCCAAACCCCGGTCAGTACCTTACATTTAACGGGTTTGGAGTATTCGCCCCTCGCCAAGAGCCTCGTAATTTTGAACCACTGTCAGGTGACGAGGTCACACCCACCTCTCCACATCTACACCACAGCAATGGAAGGACGTCACAGATTAATGTAGACACGTTCTCAGTCCACGGAGCTCCAGCAATCATGTGAGAGAGAAAGTGGTCATCTTCCCATTCACCCCCATCACATACATGCAGATAAGATATTATAATGCTCTCTTAAGGTATATAAATATGAATATACATGGAAAACTCAATAAAGTATACAAATTACTTTATGATGAGCATTTATTTAGAACGATCTGAAATTGGAATTATCTAAAAATCCTTAATTGTTAGACAATTGTGATTGGCTCATTTTGATCCAATTAGCAATTTGATCAGAAATAATTATTTCTTTAAAAATGTTTTAACAGGAAATAAAATAATTTAGTTTAATTTTTAAAGTAAACGTTGTATTGATACTCAAAGAATCCATAATTTAATAATAATTTATTACAATTGTGAGGATCAGTATGCAAATAAATTAAAAGCAATATCTCATGAAAGAAAAAGTCAGGAAAAGCAAATTTTCTTTTTGAGTATCGAGTAAATCTATTTGATTGCGTTAAAGGTACTTGTAGACTACAAGACTAGTACTTGATTCTTATATTCGGGAACCAAAATGAACATAACTAAAAAATGTTACTTAATACCATTATATTTTTCCCGATGCTAGTTAATTTTTCCAAGAATGTTTCCTAATACAGGAATGAGAAACAATCTAAGAAAATATAATTAAACTATTTTTAATACATTTTAAAATTACCGTAATAAACATTTTTAATGGTGATGAATAATTGTTTCATCAAAAAATTTAAAATATGTATTTGAATTTACAAATATACCTGAAAAACATCTATGCCAAATACTTTAACAATTGATATGTTACAAATAATAAAAATTTTATGAAATATATATTTGTAAGTACGTTTATATGTGTATGTTTTCCAAAATTTCAAATGAGTATTTTCATTTACAAAAATAATAAAAAAATTAATAACTGTGTTCAATAAAATTATTTTATGTGCAATAATTTGAAGTGGGCTTTTTAAATTTAAAAAGTTTTCCAAGCTCACAATTTCATCTAAGTTCTTCACACAATAATACATTTCTTTATGTTTTATTTTCAATGCAAACATAAATTTAGTACATTTGAGAACATTTGGTAAAAGTTTACAATGGGTACCCCTTGATTTTTTTTGGCGAGTTTTTTGGACGTCAAGATTTGATTAACAAGATGGCAACTAGAAGAAAGCGAAACTACTTGATTTGGTAATAAATTTTGTCATCAAATTTTTTACCAAATCAAGAAGCATCCAATTCTACACCGAACTCAGCATTTGTCTACAGAATTTCATACCCAAATTACATAAATGCTAAACCATAATTTTTACAACTGTCCTTCTGAATACCGATGAATTTTACAACAATAATTTTTTTTATCCATTGAACAATTTAGCATATGATTAATTACCTCAACATTAAAATGTTATTTCTTAAGTAAGCATATAAAATATAGTTATTTAAATGTTAAAAATTAATTAATTTATAAATATTAATGTATCCAATTTAAACATAATTAAAATAAATACGTTAAAAAATTATTTTGAATTTTATTCCTCCTTTAAGTAATTGAATTGAAAAAATAGCTGAAGGTTAAACTAAGGATGTAATTTATTTTAATTTAATAAAAATAATGTAATTCAATGGCCCAAATAAATGAATCACCTGATTCCAGTTAGTTTATTTTCAATCACCAAACTGATTTGGTTTGAAATCTGTTTTAAAATCTAAATTCACATTAGACAAAACTAAAAGATATGTGATTAAAATGACACTGGAATATTTAAGGTACCGTAAATTAATACAGGAACTGAAATTTAAAATCATTTATGTTTTTTCTTATGGTAATATTGAAACATAAATTAAAACAAAATTTCTAATAATATTTTCAATTTCTAAGAATTCTGTTTTAGTTCCTTTTTTTCTGTTTCGTACTTAAGAGATCATCCTGTGTATGGTGCTGTTGTGTTATTATCAAATCTGCAATCCATTCCAGTCCCTCCTGACTCAGTATCCTTTAGTTGCTAAGCCTATTTCACACCAATTCAGTAGCATCAGATTAAAGAAGCGGGGATGATATAACTTCATTATTTGAGAGGATTATGAGAGGGGAGGTTTGTGGTACGTTGTGGACAGGAAGAGGATAAATCTCGACTGCTTACACGACTCATAGAAATAAGCGGAACGATAAGCGTCGCAAAACTCTTTTTAAAATGGGGGCATAACTAATTTAACGTAATAAAATAGAAATGCAAAGTAAAAACTATAATCCAGAAAAATTGCATTTATCAAAGATGGTATTTATAACATAACATACAAATACAATCAGTTTTAATAATATTACTTAAAAAAAATATTATATACATTTTTAAGACGATTCGAGATTCGTATTTTAACTGAAAGAGCTAAAGACACTGTTTCTTGTCTCAGATATTTTAAGAAGTGATGCGTGAATTTGCTGAAATAACCTTACGAAAACAATTTAAAGCTAATAACTTCGAAATATAAAATCCTTTTCACTTTAGTTCAAATTATGGTAGAATACTGGAAATTGTGTCTTTAATGAGGAAGACTAAAACTAATTCAAACAGAAAAGCATTTTAATCAACTAATGAAAATATATCATCAGCAGTATAGATTTTGATGGCTGCAAAAATACATTTTTCTAAAAAAACCATCATATTGTGCCCCTGAAATATCCCAACCTCGTTTGGTAACAATGAAAACCAAAAGAATGAAAAAGTATCATGAAA
This sequence comes from Latrodectus hesperus, assembly GCA_037975125.1. Classification (NCBI taxonomy): domain Eukaryota; kingdom Metazoa; phylum Arthropoda; class Arachnida; order Araneae; family Theridiidae; genus Latrodectus; species Latrodectus hesperus. The sequence goes on along the minus strand of CM075850.1, from coordinate 102,236,163 downwards.
AAAAAAAAGTTGTACATTAATAAAATTTAGCATGCAAATATGTTGCTGATGAAGAGTATCAGATTCACTACCAAGAAATTAAGATGAAAAAATGTTAAAGAAAAGGAAGGTTTTGAGATACCATTTAAATCTAGTAAAATATTTAAATCAGTAAAGAAAAAAATATTTTGTAAGATATAGTTAACAATTAAATGCGTCAGTTTACACGAAAAAAATTTTTTAACATGAAAACCTTTCGTCATCTTAAATTCTCATTTTACTTCCTTTAAAATTCTAATCAGCAGAACTTCATTTCATAAAAAATTTTCGAATGATTCCGTCTACAATTAAATCTTTAAAAGGTCTAAAAATGAGTTAATTTAGTTATGAATTCCATATCAATTATTTTTGTCACACCTAAAATATTATCATATTCTTAAAAATCTCTGTTTAAAATTATGCAGCTAAAGTCTTTTTTTTTCATTATTTACTAGTAAAATGTTTTTCAGAATTGCTTGTCCAGTTTATAATGTTCAGTGAAAATAATAATTTATCAAGCATTCTTTTGTTGAGAGCCATTATTTTATTATTCTATATACTTATCAAGTTTTTACTATAAAGCTGTATTTTTATCATTATCTTACAGTTACTTATTTTCTCTTTGTTTTAATATACAATTCAATATAGATTTTTAAATTTCATTCCCATTAGCACATGATATATTCCAGATTTTCAAAGACGTTTTCAGATATACTTTTATATCCATAAAATGAAGACATGTAAATTAGTGATATTATCTAAAAATAGTAAGTTTTTGATGTTTTGATATATAGTATTATTTTAGTTTTGATAAAGTTTTAATGTAAATTTTTTAATAAATTTATAAAACAATAATTTTTGTGCCAATTAATTACAAAATTTTGTTTTTCTTTTCTAATTCTACATATTATAGACCTTTTTCTCATACATTTAACAAATTATGAATGCAAACGTTTAATCTTGTATCTAAAATGTTTTGTCAAACGTCTTATTATCAGCTAACGTTGTGGACGCTGCATCATCGGTATGGATAAATGTTTTTTGCTCGTCGCCAGGAATGAATTCAAGAATTCACAAGTTAATTATTGACAGATGAAGAAAATTTTAAGTTAAAATCATCTAAATTTCAATTTACCCAAAATAAAATAAAATTCCGAGTTTAAAGGAATTATATAAGTAAATATTATTCAACTAATAACATTCAAGTCATCGAAAAATGAAATAAGTTAAATTAGGCAATGAACTATGATTATTATTTTTGTTATGTTAATGTTTATTCCAAATTATATAAAGATTAGAAGTACATATAATAATTGATTAATAAAAATGTTGTCTTTAATTGGTCTAAGAATGTTAAAATAGTTTTCATATTGAAGAAAAAACCTCAATTCTTAATTTTGAAACCCATCTTAGTCTACCAATGAAGCGGAATGTTCAGCTATAATAGATATTTTATGTATGTTTCGCTGTTATATTCCTAGAGTTAAATTCACACTTCACTCTGATTACGCGATTTTTAGTTTTGTTAAAAATCAATGAAGAATAGAATCAATGTTAAAAATCTATTAAAAAATCGCTTAGGTGGTCACCTAAGCCTTCCAACTATGACTTGGGTATAAAATAGAATCATAAATTTAAACGAAAGTATTCGAACAAGAAACCCACGTTCTCTTTGTTAATAGTTGCAAAATAATTTGTTAAATTTAAAAAATAACAAATTTCATCAAAATTATAATTATTGTGATAAATTATTAATAAAAGAAATTATTTTTCAGGGTGTAGTTGTGAAAAGAAAAAAATTATCTGAAGTTTGTGTACCTGCGTTATTAAGAGAAAATTATTAAATAAAATATATAAAAAATTCAGATATATGATATATCATTTGGGTTAAATGTGCAATTTTTCTCTTTTAAATTAATATTGTTGACATTATGAATTTTTGCCACATTGTGAAACATATCATTTTAACAAAAAAAGGCAGAAATAGAATAGCTTGCTCTTCTGCTTCTGCTCTATCAAATGATCTCTCTATCAAATGCTTGTGACAAATTTTAAATATCTCTTACTTTCACACCGTTTGCTTGGTGGCAAGACCATGGTTTCTGGAAGGGAAAAGTCTTGAATTATTTCTAATTTTACATGGATGTCAGTCGTTGTGGGTGCTTGAGAGATTTCTAGATTTCCTTACTTGTGACATGTAAATGTGGCTTCCTATTTTTGAAAAATCTTCAGAAAGAGAAAAACGGCAATTGTACCAAATACCTTGCAATTGCCATGGCAATTTGACTATTTGCTGCATTTGTCCAGTACGTGTCCTCTCTCACCTTTTATGTATTCTGCACGGTTTTAACACCACTTCAATTTAACTAAGAGCTATTTATTACTGTTTATGTTAAAGCTACAATGAAGATGAAGAGGAGGACCAAATAGATCCTTAACCATAGATCTACAACTGTTCCCAGCACCTGTAGCTCCTATGCTATTCACTAATCTCTTTTCCCTCCACAAACCACTTAACTAAGTTAACACCAATTATTAAGTGAATTAGGGTCAGCCCACTCTCTAAATTTTCCTGTTATAATTGAATTTATTTCATTTTCCAAACCGTATGCATTGCCTTAATTACCATAAATTGCACCTAAATAGTTTTAGTACAGTACAACCTGTCCCATCTACTTGTCATGTCCTATAACGCTGCTCTAATTTCTTGATACCTCCACTTCCTAATGCTCTAAGAAGCATTATTAATTGATTTAGTTTTTATTTAGACAACAATTGATACCTACCTTCTCCATTGTTAGTGATGCTTTGATACCTGACCCTTCTCTAGTGCGAAAAGCTATAAAGTACCTATTGACAACAAACTACCAGAATTTGTAAACTTTGTATTGATGTAAATTACCAGAAGATGATTCACTAAAACCCTTGCCTCCTTGTATTTATGCTATATTAATTATTTTTGTAATCCTATCGTTGAATTTCTGTAAATATTTTCTAATGCCCCTCCTTGCTATTCTCAGTTGTTTGCACCCATACTCTGTCACTTACCTTTTAATTGTTCTGTTCTAATCAATGTCTGCAAATTTTGTCTATTGTCCCAACTTGATCTTACCTATTGTGTAAACTCACACACAGTTACTCACCTTGTACTTGTGGTGTCTTGTATTGTTTTGTTTTGTTGCTCACACAATAAACTAGTCCATTGGGGACAGTTAGAGGCAGCTGACGGTACCCTCCACTAGCGCGTGAAGTTGCTGCGTTTCGGAGCTTGGCTCCGTTGCGGGGGTGGGGAACCCAACGGTGCCACTTTCTTTTCTTCTTTCCAGCAAGTCCCATCAAACTTGTAAAACTCTTCTTGGGTTAGGTACAGGGAACTTTGCTGGTGTACACTGTTCATGTTACTCATTAACGCTGATCATGAAACAAGATAAATTTGTTCGTTTTATATTCAAAAATATAAACCCTGATATATACATCAATTACTGATATAAAAATAACTTACTTATTACTTCTTGAGGAATAATTTATTTCAGAAAATACTAAGTTGTAGAAATTCTATATTAATTAAGAAAAAATGTCAAATTATTATTGGCTTCTAGCTATCATCTTTAAGCAAATAGGGAAGCCAAAAGAATGAAGAAAACTTTTATTAATACACTATAATGTTAATTAAATCTTTATAATAGTATAAGGACTTAGATAAAATTGTTATCCCAAATCATAGATGGAATAACATGGCCTGATCTATGAAAAAATTTCTGCTTACTTATTCAATATTTTGAAAAATTATGAGGCAATCCAAAACCGAAATTTGAATTCACCAATTATTGTTTGATTTTTAAGAACTATTCAGTTGAATAGAAAGTAATTAAGCCCACAATTTTATAATAGATATTAAAAGAATTACTTAAACTGCACTGATTTTCATGTGGAATCAACTACGAAAATAATTTTCATGAATTTATATAATGAATTTATTTCTGTGAGTACTTAGTTTATAATAATCTACTAGAAATAAAATTTTATCATTATTTGAGCCTCTAGGAATTTTCATACCAGTAACTTGAGTCTTATTTTACGTAGATATTTAATATTTTTATCTGTGATAAATTTTAATATCAAATAATTCCTATTCATCAATTATTTCATTTCTTTATCGATTGCAGAGATTGGTTTCTAACCTGTGCTTTTTCAATTATTAAATTTAGTTTTAATATTTGTTATAGTGAGTGAGAAATAGTATATGTATATAATTATACACACACTTTTTGTGTTACTATTTAGTACTTTTAAGTCAACAAATTTTATTGTTGTCTACTTTAAAAAGTTTTTACGTAAGTCTTGAATTTTTTTACATTTATGTAATGTATATTTATATTAGTGAAAGTAAACTGAGAGCTTAAAGTAATTTTTATGAGTATGAGTTGTTTTGGTTTTCAATCTTCTCTCTTAAACAGTGATTAGAGAATTTATCTTTGGAAGGCATCAGACTTGAAAAGGTTCATTCTCTAAGGGCTATTAAAATTGATTGAAAATCAAAATTGTTCATATGAAAAAAAAGTATATTTTTAATGATGGTTTTTATTAGAAAACTAATAATTCTCACCATGTTTTTCATTTTGTATTGTTCATGCATTTTATATTTAATTTTATGCATATATATCCCAACAAGGAGAATCAAACTAGTTCTTTTGTATGTTAGTTTCGTGTGGTCAATTCTAATTACTTTTCTGTTGCACCTGCCTTTTATATATTTAACCTAGCAACAAAATTTATTGTTTTATTTTTCTTATATTTAGTTGTAAATACCTAGGCTTGACATTTTCCACTCAGGGATTTTGGAGAGGCATTATACATGGTATTAAACGCAAAATAAATTTGAATAATAAAATAGATAATTAATTAATTATAGCCCTTCTAATTTTTTAATAATTTTATCCTCGCTTAGGAAATTTACTGACACTTAAGATTTAGAAAGCCAATAGATAGCCTAAATCTCAAATGCCAGTAAGTTTCTTAAGACTTTTAGATAGTTTGAACAACCCCATATCATCATCTTTTAAGGTCATTTATCTTGAAACAACTTTAAGAAGAATGTGAATAACGATGGATGATTTTAACTAAATCGCTTGAATGAAATATTTGTTAGTAATATCAGCATTAAATCATACTATTCAATTGCTGACTACAAGATACTGTAAATTACTTGAGTAAAAAGAATATATCATTTATTTTTCATTTAAAATTTAAAAAGCAAAATTTCAAAAGAATCTGTATTTTATTTATTTTTTTTTTTCAGTTTCCTGATATATTATTTGAAAGCAACTAAATGATAAATGAATCCACTGGATAAAGTTTCAAACTCATTTTAAATAGCGACAATTGCAAACAAACAAACGTGTTTATTTAGAAACAAATTACATACTGCATTTTACTTTTGCACTTTGCACTTATTTTGTAAAAGTTTTACACATAAACGGATAGGAAACATTTTTACCATCAATACGAAATGCAAAATACAAGTACAACGTACTGTTACCCGAACAGTGAAACAACTTTTTCAAAAATTTTTCATAATAAAGTTTCACTAATTTTCCTAAGTAAGTTGAAGAACTAATTAAGAACTCTAATTTAACATTTTCAACTTCGAACCTCATTTACATACATTATACATAAAAAAAAATTCCAGCGCGAGTTCCTTAAAATAACTCAGTTTATTAGCAGGACGGATTTTAAAGGCTCCAGAGTTTGAAACATTTTTCTCAACCGTTTCTCCTCGCATTTTAATTTAGAATAATTCCCTGTGAAAGACCGAAAAAAGCAAATGCGTGGAAAAATCTCCCCACTTCGCACGTGCGGAGTATTTAAATGCAAGAGGCGCGTGCAGAGACGAAAACGTAATAAACACATATGAGCTGTAATTCTCACTAACGAAAAATATGGCAATGGTAAAAAGAAAGAATAAAAAAAAAGTTCGGAATAACAGGTGTTAATTTTCTCTCGACATAATAAGGCCTGAAGACTTATCTAAAAGAGCGTGATATTCTACAGAGGCCTTGGCTGCAAAATTATTAATTTTTGTTTTGGATGACAATCTTGTGTCTTCCACTACTTTCTTTAAAGTAATTACTGAGACGAGCAGTAATGAACATTCGCCATCAGATGTCGCCTCGCTCGGGTGTTATTAAACGTCGCTGCCAGATTACGAAGCTTATTCGTTGAAGTGTGTGCTAGCCAAGATGAGGACGAAATAAAAGAATAATAATAAAAAAAAAGCAAATTACTTTCCAGCTTGATATTAAGGAAAGTTCTTACAAAGTTTTTTATGGCCATTATTTTAGCGCCTTGAAAATAATTTTTTGTAGACAGTTTTTTTTTTTTTACCATCCCTCGCTGTTCCCACTTCTTCTTAGCCGGATGCTTCATGCAAAGACTGAAAGTAACTTGCTTATGGTAATTAGACAGAAGAATTTTTTAAGGTGGAAAAAATGGAAGGGGGAAAAACTTCGCAGAAGAAAAATGTGCCGAAAAAAAAATTTAACAGCTTCAAAAAACCGGGAAAAATGTAATTCTTTTCTAGCCTTAATGGTATCTGTCAAAGTCATTACGACAGCAAATATTAAAGGAAAAGTTTTCACAAAGTTTCTTTTTCGTTGGGATTTTTTTTCTCATCGTTTCTTTCTTCGCCTCATCAATAAAATCTAAAAGGTGCCAAATATATAAATTGTAGGTAACTTGAATAAACATAGGAGCTTGTTCGAAGTCAAATTAAGTACCTCCGTTCTTTGAAGGCAATTGCACTTTTTGCTTGCATTTAATTCAACAGAAAAGCTCTATTTTGTTTGAGTTTTAGAAATTTCAATCAAGCTCGCGTGAAATTGCTGTAAAAAAAAGGAGCTAGAGAAATCATCCAACTGAGATATTTAATATCTTTTAAGATTACATTACTTTTCTGGTTGAATTATTTAAGTTTTAATAATTTAGTCCACATGCGCACTATGTAAATGTTTGAAAGTATTTGTGGTATTTCTCTTATTGGGCCAAGTTTTTTATTTAATACGTGTAGACACACATATTAAGCATTAACTATGAATTATTGAAAATTTTGGCTAATGTCTTTAAAGCAGTTATTTTTTACCATCTCAACCATCAGCAAATATAATTTTTACTAAGAATCAAATGCTAAAACTACTGTATAAATCTCTATAACTAACAGATCTCTATGTGTTCCTTGAAATTTTGATTTACAGATTAAATAAATATGGAGCGTACAGAGAAAAGATAGAATAAGTGAGAGAGGTTTGCTTTGTTTGTCGCTCAACGGTCATTTTTTGCAACCGAGGGCCAATTAGACCTGGACCTAAGGTTTAAAGTGAATTCTGAACCTCTACAAACATCCAAGACCAAGTTGTAATTCAAACACACGAATTGTTGAACCGAATGGACGAGCTAACCATTCGGATAAAAGCTCTATAAATGACAGAGATCAGGGTGAACTGTGACAAACTGCCTTTTAGGATAGTGATATAGAAAACCAATCTATCTTATCTTTAATGATGGTTAAAATCATTTTTATTTTTTCCAAAATTTGAGTCTTGTCTGAAGATTTACTGAGGGACTTAAGGGTGACTAGTTTCAAGAATCACTCTTCGGAATGAAATGCTCCGGGTTTGATATCAGAAATTGCTGAAACTAAGAAATAAGAGTTCTTTTAGTGTTCACTACCTGCATGTCTAACGATATGATGGTTCAAAGTTTTCAGATTTTCTATTTTGTGGCAAGTGAAGAAAGCCACTATCAACAAAAAGTTCTTGCTGAAGACAAACTCGTCAGATTCTTAACTGACTCATAAAAACATTTACTGCAAGATTACCGTGTATAAATTTGAATATATATAAAATTCTGGCTCTGCAAGACGCATTAATTGATTTGTGGATTAGGAGTATATGGTAATGGTTTTAGTTCTATTCATTGATGAACAATGGAAAATATGGGAAATGAGTGTTGAATTTCAGTTTCCACCAATCACATCCATCAAGTTAGGGACTTGAAAGTCTTCTAAGTTTCTTATAGTAAAACACATGAATTCATACTAGGTCACTATAAATCAAATCATTTTGCTAAGGCAGTATGTACCTGGTATTTAAGAACATTACCATAAATTAAAACTGTTAAGCTATCCATAACGTAGTATCAAGCATTTAGGGATAAACACATGTATTATGCATATATATATATATATATATATATATATATATATATATATATATATATATATATATATATATATATGGCTAGGAAACTTTGTGCCATCCTCCTTACTCACCTGAGCTTGCATCATCTGATTAGCATCTCCTCCATACCCTGAACAGTTATCTTCGTGGAAAATCCTTCAGCAGTGAAGAGTCAATCACTTGCCAAGCCAAGCATTTGCCATCTTTCACCAATGAAGCAGACTTGTAGCAAACACGATGTCAATAAGCGCTAGATGCCAATGGTGATCACTTCGAGAACTAACAATACACTTTCTACACTTTCTGTAGATCATATTCTTTTGGGTCATTAAAAATGGCAAAGACTTTCTTGTTTACCTTGTATTTCACTGATAATTCTTGAATGCAGAATAGCTTATTAAAATACTGAGTGAAAAGCTTCTTAAAATACAAACGCAGTACTTGAATCTATAATATTTTGTGGTGGAATCTTAAACTAATCAAAGATTGTCATGTTTCAAAAGCCTGTAACTAACAAGATCTATTGTCTGTGGTGGGGAAGTTTGGCAAAAACATTGCTGTGGATAGATGTAATCCTAGAATTAAAAAAAAAAAAACGGCAGTTATTCTTTAGTAACTAAACCTATTAGGTATTGCTCAGAATTTATTTTTTAGTATATTATCGAAAAAATTTTATGAATGTTTGTCATTATGAAAATTTATATGTATGAATAGTAATAAAAATAAAATAACTTCCTTTGAATTTAAAAGTAAACAAATCCTTAACCAGAATTAAGTCCTAAGGTATTCAAATTCTTTTTATTATATTTAATTTAAGGACTTAAATTAAAATTAAATTTATTTTTACAAAAAATACATTTTAGTTATAATATATCTAAAATGATAAAAGTTTCTATCTTTATTCTTAAATTTTAAAAATAATCAGAAGGAAACCCATGATGTTAAATTTTATCATTATTTATTTTTTAAAATAAATAATTATTAAAATTTAGCTTTAATAAAGTTAAATTTAATTAAATTTTAAAATTTAATAAATTTTAAAAGAGTTTAAATTTAATAAAACAAAAAATTATCTATTTAAATGCGGAACATTTTAGGAATAAAATATGCATAACTTACTTACCTAAGAATTTATATTTAAAAAATATATTTTACTTTAAATTTAATCAATATTTATTCCTTGAAATGCATATTCATATTGTATATTTCAATTAATACATATTGCATATAATAAAAAAATAAATAATTTGTTAAAATCAGAAACCTTCTTTCAAATATATAACATTTGTAATGTTAATTATAAAACATTTTGTAATACCTGAAGCTATCATAAGCAATTCTTCTTAAATTACTTGTCTTGTTGAATTACTTGTTTTATTAATAAAATGCTAGGGGGGTTGGAGTCATTTTCTGATGATTTTTGGATATGTTCTTTGATTAACGTTACAAAAAAAAAAACTGTTATACATATGCAAATCAAAGGATTATGGGAGACCTAAGTGATAATAATTTTTCATGTATATCAAGTTTTACACATTATTATTTTTGGTTTATTTTTTTCAAAGACTTGAAACCCATACTGAACATAAAAAATACATTAAAAAATAATCGAATATTTTAAGGTTTGCAGACCTTGAGTGTTTTCTATTTTTTTTTTTCCTTTAACGTCTTTATGAATTCTGTAAGGTACTGATTCTAAAAAGAGAGAGATCTGAAAATAACAACAAATAAAAACGATATTAAATTTTACAATAATTAATACAACAACATCAGATGCCATATACGAATTTGTCATGAAGGTTACTTTCTGATGCAATATTAGCAAAGTAAAAAAAGCAGTGTCTGCAGTATAATGCAGAAAATATAACTTTTAGTAAATATGTATAAACCTAGTTACTTATTTCTAAGTAATCAGTTTTAATGTAATCCAATTGAAATTATATTTTTGAATTCGGATGTATCTATTTTATCTTTATTTAACAGCATTCAAAACCTACAATTATTTAATAATGATTTAAGAATAAACTATTAGATAAGATTCTATTAGATGTTATCCCTCTAAATTTAGATTATGATTGTTATTAACTAGATTGTAACTCAGCATTAAGTCCCACATCCCTTTTGAGATAAACCATTCATACATAAATATTATAATTGCCTACTTAGATAAGTCAACAGTGAATACTGAAAGCTAAAATATAACATTGCTCTGAAAAATATTAAACAAATGCTAAATCGACTAGGAAATGTTGAATAATCTCAATTCTCCTTAAACTAAAACCGGATTGCTGATTGTTATTATCAACATCATGATCATTTTTACTGCTTTCATTGTTGATCCCTGCATCCACTTAACCTTGGGTATCATTCATCATTTCAAATCTCCCTCTGTGGTTATGAAAACGGAGAGGGGTGGGGGGTCGATATTGTACAAAAAGTCAACCGATGCCGTATGACCAATCGCAGTTTGCCCCAGAACCAACTCACGCTTTTTTGATACGTTATTATATTTGACAACTTTATAAGCAAAACGTCGGTATTACGCTGAGTGGGAGGGCGTATTTAAAATGGGGTGTCTGCGCGGGGGACAAGGCAACGATGGAGAGAAAGCTGCTCAGCAAAAAATATTTTCGTTTCCAGAAGAGAAGGGGACGCTCATAGATATGTGACGTGTTCTAGCACCATTAGCATTCGCTCGAATTGTTTTGTATGGACGTTCGCATCAAGCGGAATGATTTTTTCCTTCTTTTTTTGTTCGAAAGTCGAGGGGTTCCTCTTTATCGTGCAGTCCGAAATTTATGAATATGCACATGCGTTGTATCTATATAAATACACATGTGTGTATGCGTAGGGAGAGGATAACAGGATAGAGGAGAATTTCTGGGAAATTCGGAACCACTGAGGTGTGCTTGATGTCCTACACCTGCAACTTTTGGCTGAAACCATCGCTGGTAGAAATGACATTTCGTCCTGTTTTCATCTCTTTTTTTCGGTGTCAAGACATGAAGTAGTCTTTGATGAATGCTTGGCTGACTTTGGTCTCGTGCTGAAATAATTTGCGTGAAATTGATGCTTACACGATAGTTGTCAACTGTCAGGAAAATGAAGAAATAACCTTAAGTTTATTTTGTTGTGGATCACATGTAAAATATTGCGTTTTGTGTTTACATATGTGCAGAGAGAGAGAGAGAGAGAGAAAGAGAGAAAGAATATTGCACAAGAAGATTATAGTTGAAATATCTAACTTTAAAGACATAATTTATTTCATTGTTGCTGAACATATTAAAATTACTTTGAAAATCCTAATGAAAATATTATATACTAAATATGATGTATATTTTATATTATATGGAGAATAACTAAATGATATATAACAGAAAAATATAGATGTGTTATGTATTTATAAAACACAAAAACACACTTAATATGCATTAAGATACGAATGTAATTATCTAATCCCAACAAAAATACTATTTGACTAAATATAAAGTGTAAGGGTTTTCTTATCATCTTATACTGTAAATGGCTAAAAAGTTTAAAATAATCAAATTAGAAATGCGTGTAAAAATATAAATCAATTGTACAGTAATAAAAAGTTTATTTCATAAATGAAAATCTGTAGTAGTGAATATTATTTTTCTTAAAAAGAACCAAAAATAAGCCTATAAATGTAAATGCTGAAATGCAGTATAGTAAAAAATATTGGAATTGAAATCAATATTAAATAACTAATAAAATGTATTGGATATAAAAAAATAAAATGCAATTGGTATTAATGAAAATTTGTTCTTTCTCTTTAGAGGCTCAAGTGATGTAGCATATATCATTTAAAATATATTAGTGTAATTATCCTGTGGATAATAATAACTCAACTAAAATAGTTTTAACGCTCTGAAAAAACTAAAAAAACAGTTAATTAATATAATAAAAGTAGATGTGAAAATCTGACTAAAATAGATAACAAAAAATGAAACAAAGTCTATTATTCAATTTAGGGAACAATTATCAGGTTTACATAATAAAAAAATATTCAATTTAGTGAACAATTTACCAATTTACAATAAAAATTAAATAAAAATTTATAATAATATTTTTGAATTACAATGCAAATAAACGTTTGAAAATAAATCCATAAATTTACATAAAAAATAGTTCAAAATCAGGTTTAAAATATAAAATTAAATATTTATGTAAAGAATAAGCTTATTGACAAAAAAGATGAATGCCTAGAGAAACTGGGTTTAAATTAATGATCAGTTAAATTATCGAATTTGGAAGTAAAATCAAAAGATATCAAAAATATTTAATCAGATAAGAATAATAATAAATGTACTTTTAAAAATTTAATATTTTTATATAATTTTCAAACTATATAAATAATTTTTTTATAATGTTTTGTTATGTATAAAGATATGCTAACAAATCTTTACTCCATGAGTAGTTCTTATGGACTTATATGTAAACCAAATAAATACATAAATTAACGACTAAGTGTAAGCACTATTGGCATTTCAAGCTTCTTATAAGACCTTCAAGGCTTAAGTGACCCTTCTGTAGTGTATAACTACGCCTTATAAGAAGCTTACATAGAGTATTTGGTGCGGTTCTCGCAGATTTGGTCTTGTATTTGGATATGGTTTTAATTTGATTATCATAAATTAAATTTTGGCAACATTGAATTTTGGCTTATATAATTTAGATTAAATTTTACTTTTTTTACTTTGGCTTGATATTTTGGTTTGAACTTTTGATGTGGCTTTGGGGTGTATTGGCTTCTTTAAGACTATATCTTGGGCCAGTGCAGAAAAGCCATACTTTGTGCCAAGTGGTCAACACTCCCTGACGAAGCTGGCCATAGAGGTACTTCGTTCCATTTTATATTTTTCTTTGAAATTTTAAAATATATATTAAACATTTTTCCAACTATTTACTATATTTCTAATTTTCAATGTATTATTTTCTATTTTCTTTGAAATTTTAAGATAAATATTGAACATCTTTCCAGCTATTTACTATATTTCGTATTTTCAATGTATTATTTTCTATTTTCTTTGAAATTTTAAGATATATATTGAACATCTTTCCAGCTATTTACTATATTTCGTATTTTCAATGTATTATTCTCCATCTAATATTTGAATATTAATTTTATAAAATATACTATTAATTATATATATATATATATATATATATATATATATATATATATATATATATATATATACCCTTAAATTGATAATTCCTACAATACGATTTAATAATATTAAATGCTTATTATTTTCCAAGTCTTTAAAAATTCACTGTTTCATTATTGTGAAAATTTTTTCTCAGGAGTTTCTGGAAACTAAGAAATCCCATAAGCATTTGTGCTATTTCTTAGGTTAAAAAGTAATAATTGGAAGACTTATTTAAGAAATTGACAGTATTTTTGTCATAAATGAGCAATTTTTATTCAGAAATCCTAAAAATCATAACTTTGTAATTAATAATTTATGATAAGAAACATTAATGTTATTTAAAATAATAAAACAAAATTTGAAATCATTGATTTCAGATTTGATTTTATAAATTGGCTAATGTTAAATGTATTAAGCATACCTTAGTACTCTGAATTAAAATTATGTTAGACTCTCCTTTCACAATAAAATCTTTAGTATAATATCTTCTTTCTGTATTCACTTCCTTAAACAATAAAATTTTCAATGTTTGGTACTTTTTAACTCAATAAAAACATTATACTTGCAGATATTATTGCTATAAAATTAGATTTAAAAAATACACTCTTTTTTAATATTATACAAATTACTTAAGATATTGCAGAAAGATTTGCATTTTGATCTGATTACAAATGATTAGTATTTATATTTGTAAGCTAACCAATTTTCAGTAGTTTCTTTCGCATTTTCATGATTTATGAAAAGAATTTCCTTCTGATAAACATTTTTCAGTGCAATAAAAAATATTGTCTATTATATTTTCCTAAATAATTTTTACTTATTGAAGAGTTTTACTATGGAGTTAATAAAAACTATTCACATCAGTTTTTATAATTTGTTTCTAAAACTCATACTTATATAAGAAATTTAACAAAATTTTGCAATGAAGATACTTTTGAAATTTTTATTTAAATTTGTAATGTTTTTTTTAAAAATTTTATTATCAGAATATATTGCCATCAATGAATAATTTGTTTCAGAGTATTTTAATTGATTTATGGGACATTTTTATTAATAGTTCTAACTTTTTAACAAGTGAAGTATTAAATGATTTAAATTTTAAAAATAAGAAATTAATCTGCGTAAAAATATTCTCGTGGATTCAGATTTTCATTTGGATATCTTTTTATTCAATTATTTTGTAACTATTTTGGTCTTTCTAAAATACTAATTTTTCATTCCATAGTTTCATTTTATTTATAAAACCCTTTTTTTAGCGAAAATCAAATTATTAATTTTTCCTACGTATATCTCATTGATATATCATACCAATAAACAATTATTTATAATTAAATCATAACCTTATATTAACTAAGAAACATTAAATCTTTAAACTTAAAAAATTACATTATCTTAAAATTTAACATAAATATTGAACAGAACCGTTAAGGTCTTTTTAACAACTAGTTCAATTGAGCTAGTTTGAATCAGGTGATATCATATAAGTAGTTCTGTGTATGATATTAGCTCATTCAACCAATCTAACAATATGAACACCTTTTAAATTTTGTTATAAAGAGGTTTTGGAAAGTAAAGATTGCTTATGTAAGTTACCTTCTTCAGAAAAGGAGTCTTTAAAGTGATAAATTTTATTGCAGGAATCTAAACTAGCTAAAATATACTTTTCAGCTATTGCTTCAATCGTTTTCTCAAATTTTAGCATAACTAATGTATGTAAACGCATGAAATAATTATTTTCGTTTTAATTTATGTAATATTTTTAACCTAAAATTTTATCATAAAATAAATCGAAAAGTGTTTTCAAAATTTAGGATATCAGAGAGGCCATCTTTGTAATCAAAATATGCTTCTGAAATAAAAGAAAGTTACTGTGTAATAAATAAATATAATATCAAATAATAGTAATTATACTATTCCTAAAGTTTAGTAAAAATAATATAAATCAATTTAAATTCCAATATTTTAGAGTATGTCTAATTTTAAAAATATGTAATTTAAATAACAATGTGAAATTTAAATTACTGGAATTAAAATCAATTATAAATTTGAAATAAAATTATATCATTTTAAATGTAATGCATCTATTTCTCTAATGTTGTTTAGTAATGACCAAAATTACGTTGATTGCTACGTGTTTCGGATTATTAGAATTTAAGTTGGATAAAATAGTAAAAAATCTTTAAAAAATACCTTCATAAAGCTTTTCTTTCATTATAAACTGTGGTGAAGGAATTAAAAAATTGGCTTTGAATTACACCTAATAAACAATTTTTATTCTGTATAGTAAGTATTTTGAAACTATAGCTGTAATAAATAAACATAGATAATTATCAGTGTTTGTAATTATAATCAAAGAACAATTTACATTCATAAAGCTTGATGATAAATATTCATATTCTGTAATTATAATTATTACTCAATTTATTATATTTATTAAAATAACTGAATAAAATATTATAAGTGTTTATTATTCACTTTTAATATTATCATAAATAATAAGCATCATTAATTAAAAGTATAACCAGTGGTTATTTTAATGTAATTACTTTAAATGCTTATAAAATAAATAAAATAATCAGTTTGTTGCTCTATTTTTGTTCCATATTAATAATAAAATCGGAATTTGTAAAAAAAATGTTTATAATTATTTCGCTGTACAGAAAGCAATAATGTTTGCTTATAAAGCATTTATTTAGCTGTCAGAAATTTCAACAATTTGGCGAAGGATCATTTTGTTGGCGACAAATATCCTTTTTAATTTAACAACCCTGCGACAGTCACCCATCAGTTCAGTCTGTCACCGTTTCTATAGTAACGAACGGCCGACTCTCTACACTCGATTAGGTGGCCAACACCCCATGAAATGTGACCCCTTGCACACCCTAACTTATGAACGCCACCCCCTTATATTACTCGAAAAAAATCGAGACAAAAAACGAATCATTTTCTTTATTTTTCTAAAAACATGCCAGCAGGCATTTTAAAAGGAAAAAAATTGCATATTAGATAGTCAAGAATATTTAACTTTTTAATTAGAAAAAAAAAATTTTTTTACGACAAAGACATTAAAAAAGTTTTAAAAATTATAGTTACGTCAAATTTAACATTTTTAGAAAAAAATGTAATATTGAAAAACATATTGAGGAATAAAATAATTTATGAAATGAGATACGTAAACAGCACGCAGTCTTAGTCTGGAAATAACTGTGATTCATATTTTGTACTGAAAATAGCATCAAATGAAACGATGTAACGATTTAATGTTGTGTCTGTAACGTAATTATATAATGATTAATTATGTATCTGCAATGCAGAAATATAATCGAAGTGTCATTTATAGAAGTCTACTTATTAGAAACGTAATCTAAAATTTATGTGTCTGCGTGGAAAAAATACAATGACAGGAATATAATCAAGATACTGATGTGCCGAAATGTTATCTTGGTGTTATAAAAAATGTCTGTTTGGCAGTGATATAACCGAGGAAAAAGAGGAGACATGTTTGATTTCCTTGTAGCAGAAATACTATTGAGAAATTATATTTTTATATCAGCAATAACTAACATAGGAGTTATTAAAGCATTTAGTAACTATTATGCTATTGTACTATTCATTGTAATTTAGTATTAAAAGGATGAAATTCCTTTTTTACTTTTTAAGTAAAAACTCCTAATTAATTTCGTGTTCGCTTCATAAGTAATAAGAAGCAAAGAAAAGATATAGTCTTTAATTACGAGTTTTACTTAAAATTTGTAATTTTAAGTTATATTAAAAGCAGATATTTTATTTAGAATGTAATTAAAATTTTTCTGACTTATATATATATCAAGGAAAAAAAGTGTCCCCTCTGTATTAAAAGTATTGTTGATAGTCACCAATACAAAGTTTTATAGGGCACATTCTTAACTCTTCAAAAAATAATATAATCTTTGAAAAGGATTTTGTTTTTCAATTATTTTTAACTGCTTACAGAATCAAAAAGAAAACTTTCTGTTTTTATTGTCATTAGATCACAATAAGAAATATATAATAATATGCAATATATATATATATATATATATATATATATATATATATATATATATATATATATATATATATATATATATATGTATTTATAAAAACAATTTTCTCAGATATTTCTTCTTTTTACCTATATAATACATCATTCTCTTATGAAGAAATTACTCTACTCAAATTCTTAATGAGAATCTTAGCTTTGAGAGAAATCTGATAAATTTAGAAATAACATTATTATGTTTCAGCGGATATCGTT
The DNA here is from genome assembly GCA_037975125.1 of Latrodectus hesperus. NCBI lineage: Eukaryota > Metazoa > Arthropoda > Arachnida > Araneae > Theridiidae > Latrodectus > Latrodectus hesperus. The sequence continues at coordinate 102,218,458 of CM075850.1, read as the reverse complement.
TATTAAAATTTCATTTACAAGTCAGATTCATGAAGACATTTTGGTGCATATTCATGTACCAAAATAGTTAGTTCTGATGAAATAGATATTGCAAATATCATTTTCATAGAAAGCGCATTGATTCTATTAGTACTGCTCCGCCACTACAGTAAAGTACCATTGTTAAAATTGATATACTTCTCTGAATTAGACTTCAATTTATCTGATGGTAATGAGAATTGATTAACTTAACAGACAAGCGTTTTCTTTCTTCATATAGCAAGTACTTGATGCATCATTTAATATAAATGGAAATTGATGTCTAAATAAAGCGTTTCTGTTTCTTTTGATTTAAAGATGCCATTTTAAAGTACAGTATGACTTTAATAAGTAAATAACATTTACTGAATCAGAGAGATACTCCTATGTGTAATCAACCAATTCGAACATCATTTTTAATGCAGTAGAAGGGAAAATTTACAATAATTGAAAGTTTAATTATAAGAGATTAATGAATAAGAAGCAGGTTAAAGAATATGTATTCTTGTGTTATTATTAAATTACGATGATGGAAAATATTGCAAAATTTGATTGGAGAAAATAAGGTGAAAAATATTCTAACATTTAACATTATTGTTTGATATTATCAATAAATTTTCTCATTCACGTGGTTATGCAAATAAATATGAAATAACATATAAGAGTAAGAACGTCCAAATAATAAGGATAATCACACAAACACATATACAATTTATATGCTAACCATTGATTAATCAGAAGATTTATTAGCATTAAAAGGTTTTTTTAAAAATGTGAAGATTTTTTTGGTTTTTGACTGACGTTTCAAACTATCTCCCTCAAGCCAAGCTGTTTCTGGAAATTTAAAAAAATATTTAGAATGAAACAAATTGAAGAAAAATTTATGATTCTTAATTTTAACGTATTCCCTTTAAAAAAATACCCTCAATTGTGACTGCATCTAACATATTATATATATATATATATATATATATATATATATATATATATATATATATATATATATATATATATATATATATATATATATATATATATATATATATATCAACTTCTAAAAATAAAAAATCCTTTAGAAATAAATTTTAACGTAAAAATCATTTTATTATTTGTCATTTTTAAATTTAAAAATCTCAAAATAGAAAACATTTGTTTGACTCATTCGTTTTCTCAACTCTCCAATTGTTTGCAAGCTGTTTCTATGTGCCGTGGAAAAATTTGTATGAAATTGAGGAACATTTAAAGTCAGGTATATTATACACCACACTGTATCAACTATTTTTACACATTAATGAAACATTCATTTGAGAATAGGTTTCATAAGAGAACCATGTGCATTTATTTTCCCCTGGCAATGAAACGAAAAACTTCATTATCAAACAAAATTCATACTTTAGTACCATTTGAAATAGCTAACGCACTTGGATTGACAAATGAAGTAATTATATAACATTTTATATAATGTTAACCTGCTCAAGAATAAGTTACTGTAACTTTACAATCAATCCTTATTTACTGCATTTTTATTATGTATCTTATATTAATGACTAAATTATATTCAATAATTATGAAAATAACATGTTATGATTAATCAGTTAGAAGTCCTGCATATGTTTCTTGCTGGAAAATGAAACATTGTTTAGTCATATCAGCGTTTAAGATATCCAGAACAGCCGTTAAGAAAAGGCATTGAGATAGAAAAACATACATATCTAGAAAGAACTGCACTTTATCTACCAATTCAGCCTCAGAAGAGGTAGTTTAGTAATGTTTAATACTATTTTCTTCGGTACATCTTAAATACACCTGTATTAAGTTACGGTATATTAATGGAAAATATTTAAAACTGTTAAAGAGAATAAGAATACATCTTTATAATCCGTTAAGGATATTGCGAAATTTTTGGTTACTACATGATAGTGTATCACTGCACCCTTAATCAAATTTCCAGTGGAACTTGACGTAATATTTGAGAAATGCATTTTCAATGGTAGTTGTACAGGATGGCTGCCATGCTCACCAGATTTCACCACTTTTAACCTCACCAACCTCAAAAACTCGATTTAAGGGACCCCTTCCGAAAATGTTGTCAAGACTTTTATACCATAAATGCAAATACTTAATCAAATTTGGCATGTGAAATATGTGGCATGTAATGTATATATTCTAGAACCTAAATGTAAATTACACTGCTGGACAGTTGCTAAGGACGGATAACACTATCATCCATAGCAACCACAAAATGAAAGGAAGCAAAATGTGGAAATTAGAATATGTGCGGGATATAGTAAGAAGAAGTATGCGTATGAAAATTTTTTTCCCACGTCTGTTCATCACGTGATAGCGTTCATAAGAGCTTTAAAGGTTTTGACGCGTGTGGACAGTTGTTGTTTCAAGTCAAAGTTTTACAGGAAAGAGTTAATAGACGAACTTGAAACTTTTGGCATGTTTTCCCGACACCATTTGGATGATTTTATGCGTGGCAAATTATTGGAAAGATAGAAGAAGGGCGAAAAATAACAGATGTTGCCTGGGAATTTGACATCGCTAACAGCGTTGTTTCACGGCTGTCGAAGTCATTTAAAACTACTGGAATGTGTAGTAGGCGGAACGGGGAAGTCGTGTTAGAAGTATGACGTATGCAGAAGACAGATATATCGTCCTATCAGCAAAAAAGAACAGGTGCACCACAGCTCAGCAGGTGGCAAATCAGTTTCTTGCTGCCTCAGGAAAGCAGATGTCCTGAAAAACTATTGCCAGGCGTTTGAGTGGAGGAGGACTATACGCCCGCAGACCTGTTGTGTGTGTCCCATTGACCAGACAGCACCTTACTTCCCCTTTGCAATGGTGTCGTGAGCATCGCAATTGGACTGAACAGGACTGGGCATGCGTACTATTCTAGATGGTTCAGTCTGTCATCGGATTGTAGACGCCAATTGATCTGGCGCAAGAGTGGTATTGCTTATCGCCCAGAAAATATCCAGGAAAGGGACCGATATCCGACATGCAGTGTCATGCTGTGGGCCGGCATCATGATCAATGGTCGTACGCCCCCACATGTGGTGGCGAATGGGACTATGACGGGCCAACGATACATTAATGAAGTTCTACTTCCTCATGTTCGTCTTTTTCTTGGTGCTGTCAGTGATAAATTTGTTTTTATGGACGACAACGGTACATGTCATCGAACACTCGCTATTCAGGATTGTCTAGACAGCGAGGGTATTGAACGCCCCGTATGTTCATCACGTTCTCCAGATCTAAACCCTATTGAAAATGTGTGGGATGCTTTGGGGAGGCAAGTTGTTGGTCGAAACTATCCTCCGACAAACAAGAACACCCTCATCCGTCCACACTCCGGTAGGAATGGGACAAATTGCCTCAACAGCTGCTGGATAATATTGTGCAAAGTATGATACGACGTGTGGAATGTTGCACCACACTCCACGCTGGACATATCCCGTACTGATACCTTTCTTCATGGTGCCTGATAACTTTTAGATGCATTGTTCCATTTTTCCGTATGTAGCATCAAATGAACATTTTTTTTCAGATGTTTCACAGCTTTTGTACTTTCCAGAACAATAAATATGTATTCTAATGTCTGAACAGTGTGGCAACTATATTTTATCCTATTAGGCCTCATGTCTCGCTTCATGTTATGCTACATTGCAATTTGTGATCCGTCCTTAGCAATTGTCCAGCAGTGTATAAGTGATTGAGAAGAGATTGAACAATGACAGCAAATATGGAATATTAAAATTGATTGCTCTTTTCTGTGCATTTTTAATACTGTTGAAGCTCATGCCAAACATTTTATTTCCATATCTGTGAGCACGGAATCATTTGATATTAAATAAGATACTCTACAACTTTTAACTGATTTTCCAAAGACTTGTGAAAGGTACTTTAATGTCCACCATGCAGTTGTCTTCTGGGATTACTTTTTTCATAGAGAATGGGCGTTAATCCCATGTATCAAAAAAGGAAACTTGGAAGACTCTCAAACACCCATCCGACAGATAAGCAGGTAGAAAGCAGAAAAGCAGCACCCATCTCCCATTGTTCAAAAGTGATTGGGTTCGAACCCGGGACTCTTCCGCTCTGAAGAGGACTATCTTACCATTAGGCCACGATGATCTTTCTGACTGCACTTAAGACTTTAAGTAATGATTGAATTGCGGTGGCCATGTCATACACCGCAACTCCTGACCTGGCGTGCCAATCTGGCGGCACGGAAAAACTAACTTTATGCACTTGTGTAAATTACATAAGACTCGCTTGGAAACTGTAACTTCATTGTAACTGATTATATAATCTTGTAACGTGTACAGGTATTCCTGTACCACGCGCTTCACCTCCTACTGCTAACTAAAGTTTCTTCAATTTTATGGAGTAATATTCTTTTCGCCAATTTCGTCGGTGATATTTGCGACTTCTGACATCTAAATCACGGCAGAATCAAGCTTAACGCAAAGAAAGTAACCATAAGGAAAGAACCAAATCAAACCTTTTTTATATATACTCTAAACTCGATGATTACGGCTTTTCTTAAAATTCAATGATTTATCAGTATGGCAATCGTTGCACATGAGCAGGTATTTTTAAGGTACTTTTGTGTGTATCTGTAAATGTATTATGAGTTTATGAGCCTTGTCTGTATTAATTAGTTTACATCGAGTCTTCTAAATGATTATAGTAACCCATTCATTTTATCTTATTCATTTCGGTTTTCTTATTTCTGCCGATCAAATATATTAATTATGGTGAATTACATCGAAAATTTGTATACATACTACGTTCATGCTTGATACCTGGAATGGGAGTCTTCTTTGTAATTTTTTACAACAATAGAAAAAAATTTAATCAGAGAGAGAGAGAGGTTAAAACACACACACAAAAACATATTCGGTCTTCTTATTGAGAGTCCTTGAATAAGATTAGACTTCGAAACCACAATCTTATTGACAAAGAAGCAACATCTTCTCAGACTGGTTTCCACGGTCCAATAATTTGATATTGGAGTGGAAACATTTAGCTGGTAATCGTGTAGAAAAGATATTATGACTAAATTACAGGGAATTTTTCTCCTTATCCTCCCTCAAAACAATAAATTATGTCCTTTAAATAGAATTATTCAACAAAATAGATGAAATGTTTATTTTAAAAAATATAGGAAATCTGTATATTAAAAAAATTTCTGAAAAGATTAAAAAAAGCACAAGTTTTTTAGTTAACTAGAAACTGTTTCTTAGTATTCACTTCGTATGTTTGAATTTTTTCTTAAAAATGGCAGTTAAAATTAACTAATATATTTTAGAGACATATTAATATTCACTTAAAAGTTCATAAAATTAAGGAAAACAATTTTATAACTTATTATTATACAAAGCATAATATATTATAAGATTATATTTCTTATAAAGGGCTTATTTCTTTTTTTAATGTGATGTTCCAAGTCAATTAATGCTTCTAAGCAAAATTTTAGTGATTTTTCAAAATTATTACCCATATGTATATTTTTTTCAGTTTTTGAAGACCCTAAATATGTATTTATATCAAATGGACCCATATCAACTCTTTCAACTTTAAGAATTCAATAAATTCTATCTTAATGCAATTTGTTTTCTGAGTATTTTAAGAGCTTTCAGACCAACAGAGTGAAAGCATTGTAATTGAGCTTTCCTCTGCATTCGTTGTCACGTGATCCGGTCATCTCGAATCACGACAGCTGTACTTTCGGAGGCTAACCACAAAAGCTTTATTTTGTTTTATAGGCATCACATCGTGTTTCAGGAAGATAGACACAAATTGCATTCCTAAATCATACGTCAGGAGCAGCCAGCAGACGTCTCCTGGCCACAAAACAAAGCCATATTGAAGCTTTCAGGAAAATTGTTTGCGTTGTTCGAAAGGCTTTTTCTCGAATTTACTTTCGGTCGTATAGTTTTCGCGGGAGCAGAAAAGCGAAAGAAATTCTCGTTCTGATGAGTAACTGTCACAGGCAGAAAATTGGAAGAAGAGAACGAAAATAAGAACAAACTAAGAAAAAAAAATGGAAAAGTTGGTCTTCTTGAGTTGATCAGGAATCTTGGGGCTGGATATTGCATCCTTGAATTCAATTTCTGTTTGGGTGGATGGATTTCAGTGCCGATGGGTCCTCAGCTGTGGAAGGATCACAAACAACTCTCAAAAACCTGTAATAGAGGTTTCCAAAGTTGGAAAAGTATTTTGGAAATATTTACTTCCTGCTTATCTGCTTTTTGAACAGTTTTCCCTCAGTAATAGGATTCTATTGTTCTCCTTCAGAATTCTTAGAACTTTTAACTTTTTATTGTAATGTGGTAAAACGTTGTTGAATCTTATGTGACAACCCCACTTTTAGATTCTAAATAATCATAAAATAAAAGTATTCAAAATTTCTATTTTCCAATTTCTTTATGACAACTTTTTTTCGATTAAATATTTGAATAATTATATAAAAAAACACGATGTCATTAATTGACCATTGAATAATTAGATTAAAAAATGATGTCAGCGATGATCGTTATAGGGTGTCACAAAATAATGATGTCATTAATTAAACGATGTCAGCACTAATGAAAATAAAGTCACCATTATTTTCATTAGTGATTAATTCATCATATTCTCAAAATTTAGCATTTCATTAGGAATTAATTTACAAGTTAACTATTTATTCCAACAAAACTTTATCTTATTTACATTGTCAGTTTATGTTTGAATAACAGTTCTGTATTTTCTTTATGAGCACTGAAGAACTTACTGTATGAAAATTACTTAAAATAATTCTAAAAAAATTGAAATAGTCTCCTTTTTTGTCTCCTAGTGTTTATTTTTGTTCTGAAATTAATGTTTAGCATATTCACTCCAAACAGCTTTGTAAAATCTTAAAACTGATTACAATATATGCATGTATAATCCAATTTGATTTTTTGTTCTACATTTTTATAATCAGTATTCTAACTACTTAACATAAGAAATTTTTCAAATTAAAATGCCAATCCTAATAGTAATTTATTCACCTATTTCTTAACAACATTACAAAAAATAATTCTAAAAAAATATTAATTATTTGGTGCGTAAAAAAAACGTATGAAAAACACAACTTTTTGCTAATATTAATGAATTTAGAGTAATTGCTTAAAAATGTATGAAAATCACAAAAATATCTTTAAAACATCACAACATTTTATTTATTTTGAAAAATTTTAAATGGTCAAAAAGGAAATATATTAAGGTCGAAATGAATCTTCTTTTTTAAAAAGAAATAAAGATTTTATTAGGTATCTATCAATAACATCAAATATTAGGGTAAAATCAAAAACTGTCATTCTTTGATCTTCAGATGTTTTCGCATTGAGTAAAATAAGATACTTTTATGATCTCAAAAACTTACCAATAGCTAAAAAAGAAGTTAAATATTTTTAACACTAAGATCTGTCAAATTATAAAATTACAAATTTTGAAAAATAAACATTTTAAAATACTCACTATCTTTATCTTTTTTAATACTATACTAAGAATGATAATCTAACAGAAATCTAAAAAGAAAAAGGATAGAAAATCGTTTTTCATCATACATTTGTTTGAAGATTGGAAATTCAAACAAATGGAAACTTAAAAAATACATAAAAAAATAGATTACAATTAATAGAACTTCGATGAATTTCAAGAATAACACAAATAAAGAAAAATTGTAGAAAAAATAATAATATATAATAAGAATAATATAAATAGAAATAAATGTAAATAAATAAAATTTCGTATAAATTTATTTTTTAAAAAGATTATTATTTATTTATTTTAAAAATTTAAATTTCAACTTAAAACTCAATGTAAATAATTATAGTTTCATTAAATCAATCAATGCAAAATTCAGTTAATTAAAAATTTATTCAATTTTGCGTTAGTTTATTTAACAAAATTAAAGGAAATTTTATTTAACTTCTGAAATTAACATTTAAAATTTAAAAAATTTAATTTAAAAATCAAATCTTTTTAATTTTTAAAAACGAAAAACGATTACATTATTTTATTTAAGAAATTAAAATTTCAGAAAACCAATGAATAATAAAAATTTTATTTATTTCATTTAATAAAACTCATTAAATGTAAATATTAGATTTCAATTAGAATAAAAACTAAATTTTAAATATTTTTTATTTTCACTAGAGTAATTTCACCTTTCGACACTAAATTCCAAATATAAAATTAATAAATTTCAGAGTTTGTAAATTAAATTGTAGCTTTATTCTATATATAATAGTATTTAAAATTAAATTTTTGAGTTAATATTTAAAAGTAATTTAAGGAACTATAACTTATATTTTTCAAATATATATTTCTTTCTTTTGTTTTCAATGTGTTTTAAAATAGCATAAATTTATTCATAAACTCATGTACGTTGTTTGAATATTTTTCTTACACATATATTACTGCAAATTACTTACGTTAAGAAAAATGTTGATTTATAAAAGCTTATCATAATTGAAAAAGTGACAATTTGTTGATAAGGCAGATTAAATATATTTAAATGCATGTAAAAGCCAATGAAGCTGCTTAAGACTTCTGTGCGATTCTTTTTCAATGTATGGTTTCACAATTATTTAATTAGAGTAATGGTTTCTTTTTGTATGGTTTACACAAGATGAAAGGAAAAGTCTAAGAGTTGCTATATACCGTCGAGCACATGAAGCAATGTAATCAGTTATAGATATTGCTTGATCTTTTAAGTATGGTAACAGTTGTTTCACAAATATAGAAGCATTTCTAACCCCGTCTAATAGCTATTCGAAAGCCAAAGGTTATGGTCCTAAGAAAAGATCAATGTATTATCTTGTAACTACGAAATCAAAAAATGGACTCTACAAGTGTGACATTTATGGTTGTTGGGATTTTGCAAAACAATATCTACATCTACCATATCCAAAATTCATTGCATTATAAGACTATAAGCCCGAGTATCACGAATTTATGTTTCGCCAAAGGTACACGATTAAAATGGTATCACCAACATTTCAAATGGACTGCTTCAGATAAAACAAAGTTATCTTCAAGGATAAATCAAGTTTTGACATGAAAGGTAATGACAAGCATGTGAAAACCTAAAGAGCAGAAGATACTCATAGAGTCTGCCCCAGAGTATCACCGAATAACTCGAGGCAGAAGCATTATGAATGGCAATGATTTCTTTGGGACATTGCACCTACCTTTGCACAGGCAGACAGGTTCTGTGACAGCTTTTTGACTGCGAGATAAGAATCCCCAATCCCATTGTAAAATTGTACGTAGTAGCAGTTAATCTTCCTTTAATTTTAGTAATGCCATTGAACTATTATCGACGACTACCAAAAGAACATGGGTATACAACTTATGGAGTAACCGGTATATTCTGCCAGATTTAATACCAATGGAAAGATAGGATACATGTACTTAACAAATTAGTGAACACGCTCTCCGTAACTCTCATGTTGGATTAGAGAGAAAATGCATCTAACGGAAACAAACCATAAGTGCAAAAAACAGAGATCTTTTATAAACATTTCAACTCACTCCTGTGAAAAGTAAATATATGTATTTATGTCAATTATTAATAAAGAGCATTTTGTTTTAAGACTCGCTTTAAAAAGATATTAAAAAGTAAACAAAATTTTTATGAGTCTTTAATCTAAAAACACGTATTCATGCCCTTTCATCCTAATTTATTTAACTAGAGTATTAATTTAGAGTAAAAAGATTAATTTATTGGTATGTAAAAAGTTATAATCAATAAATTTATTTCAATAAAATTGATGTAATTTTGATAGCCCTAGTTAAACCGTTAGAAAACTCATAGATATAAAATCTTGATAAAAAATAATTTCTCAGATTGCTTGATAAGTCTTTTCTAAATAGGACTTTCTTACAAGTTACACAAATAAAGATATTAAAGGTGAAAATTCTCGCTCAAATATCAAGTCATTTTTCTTTGTATTCTTAGTCGTCAATAGAAAAAGTAAACAGAAAAAAAAAACTCGAAGCCATTTCATCCGTCCTTGCGACTTAAATAAAAATAAAGGGCGAAAATAAAAATTCGAAGAAACAAAGAGCGAAAATCGAAACAAGGGGCATAAACTAAACAGCTACCGAAAAAAAAAAAGAAAGAGTAGAGAATTGGAGTAAAAATAAATAAATAAACCAAGAGAGCAAAAGGCCTGTGCATTAGCTTGGTCAAGTGCCCCTGCGTAACTACCCTTTAGCCGGAAAGGTGGAACTTGGACAACTCAGTGACTTGGAAAAACGGCGCCGAAACGTGCACCCGTCGGTAAAATGGTGCGATTTCACAACTGGACGATCCGGGATTCAGCCAAGTGCAACAAAACTGGAGCTCAAGGCACCGCCCACCCCCGCCTCAGCCTTGCCCACCCTAGGAAAGTGCGCCTTCTGGTGCGTATATTAGCCCCAGAACGAAAAGGGGGCTTTTACTCTGCCTAAACGTATGGCGGTGATAAAATTTTAACTCCACCAGCTACAGCCCCGGTGCTTGTCTTCCGGCGCCGGCATTAAGAAAATGAATTCCGCCCTGGATCCCGTTATTTGTGGCGGGCTTACATCAACCTGGATTAGATCCGTACTGTGTCCCACCATAAAGTTTCAGTCACCCGGAAGAACAACCCCCCTCTCCCGGTTTTGAGAAAAATTTTTGCTTGCTCCCGTTTTTATCATTGAGCTGGGATCTCTTAACTACATATTGCCGCGGATGCGAGGCCACTTACTTTCCTTCAGGGGGGAGAGAGAGGGCTCTTTGGGCCCCTGCCCTTGTTGTTTATGCGCCCTCTTAAGATGGGATCGTTCTTCTCGCTCTTGCAGTTGTCTTGTGTGCCGGGGCTTTCCCCATTCCCCCCACTAAGACCCTGCTTCCTTACTCCAGATGGCAGGACTATAAAAGACCGGCTATTGCAAAGGCGCTCGACAATCTTCCTAAAACTTGTCGCCAAGCTTAAGTAGGCAATTACATCTTCCCTTCTTTTATTTTTTCCATCCGTCGTACGTGATCGGAGTAAGGAATGGCACTCAGAAGGGTATCGCTAGATCCCATTTTTCGGAAGTTCAGCATATATCGAAGGAAAAAGAAATTCCGCCGCATATTTGAAATAACCCCTAATATATCAGTTAATCAGAATTATTTAGAACAAATCAACCAATTAAATATCCTACAAAAGAAATACTTTAGTTAGAAATATACAAATGGTTTCATTTATATGTGAGAAAATTAGATGCTAAATATTAAATTTAAATTTACAAACCTTATTAACACACCAATATCGTTTAAATTTACGCATTTACTTATAATTTTATATAAACGAACTTAACTCTTGTTATATAGCTCTATATCTTCTATCTATCTTATCTATCTATCTATCTATCTATCTATCTATCTATCTATCTATCTATCTATCTATCATATATATACATATATATATATATATCTATCTATCTATCATATATATATACATATCTATATATATATATATATATAAACACTGCTGGAAAAAAGTAGGACAGTCAAATTTTATAAATTATGCTTTAAATTTTAGCTCAATTAATGTAATTTTTATTTTATTAAACTAGTTTTTCTTTTATTTTCAGTGAATGAGTTTTATTTACCACTAAGAAAATATTGTATAGTATTTAAGGATTTTTGGCCTGTGAAAAAAGTAAAAGGACACCTGCAAAAATATTCGCATTTTGGAATCTGTAGCAGTTTAATATGTTGAAAACATTGTTCTTTTAAACTGTCTATCTTTCAAAAGATATATTTTCTTGAAAAAATCCTCAATATTTGTTCAGTTCAAATGCCTAAGGTAAAATCTTTAAATGAATTTCAAAAAGGCCAGATTGGGGCATTTAAAGATGTGGGCAAAGTCTAAGAGAAAATTCAAAGCACCTACACATCAGTCCAAACTCTGTTTCGAAATTCTTGAAAAATCTAAAGAGTCAGAGGAAAGCCAAGATTACCAGATTCAAAAAATTTATTCTATGAAGTCAAGTAAAAATCCTTAAAGAACTTAAAAATACTCGAGGAAGCACTGGAGAAGCACAACAACCATCTGACATGTAACCAGAAGAACACTTTACAGCTACACAAAAGATCGGATACATTCACATTCAAGAAAAGAAAGAGATGAATAAAAGAAAGATATTCAAGAAAAGAAAGATCTTAAATGCAACGAAAGGCACATTGAGCACCGGATCCAGTGGGTCAAAGAACACATGTCTTGGACTTCAGTTATTTTTTCTGATGAAAAAAAAATTCAATTTTGATGGCCCAGACGGTTGTCAATATTATTGGCATAGTCTGAGTACACAAAAAGAAACTTATTTTACCTGACGGATAGGAGGAGGCAATTTTAATGGTTTGGATTTCAGCTGACTACAACATTTGAACGACCAATCTAGAATTTCTAGATTAAAGACAGAAGCATACATTCAAGAAGACATTGAAATTTTAAATTCAGAGCTTCTTCCCTGTGGCGCTGAGTTAGGCCGAGAAAATTGGATATTTCAGCAATATGCAGAATCAAATGACATGGCCAATGGCGTTAAAAATTGGTTTGAAACAAATAATGTTCGGGTTTTGCCATAGCCTGTTAGTGTAGAACTCAATATTGTTTAAAATATATGGTTATTAATTGTTCGGCATGCTTACGCCAGAGGCAAACAATATGAATCTTTGATCGAACTTCGAAAAGCTTTGAATTGTGTTTCGGGCAATTTTTGTCAAACCGAAATTCAAGACACATATGATTTAATAGCAAATAGAGTCTTTGAAGTAGTTAGAGCAAATGGCAAAAGAATTCCTTATTAGCAAAACTTTTACTTTCATTATTTAGAACTGTCCTTCTACTTTTTTAACACAGTATGATGTAAATGAAATTAATTTTTAACTATGATAATAAGCAAGTAGTTTTTTTTATTTTATATTACATATATAGTTATCTGATTGTAAAAAAGTTTTTAAAAGTGCTGTAATAAAATCAAAGCTCTTCTCTTATTTTAAAAAACCTACTGTCCTTCTACTTTTTTCCAGCAGTAATATATATATATATATATATATATATATATATATATATATATATATATATATATATATATATATATATATATATATATATATATATATATATATATATATATATATATATATATATATATATATATTACCCCCAAACAAAAAAGAATTGTTATATTTGTTAGTAAGAGTTTCAATTACTCCATCGATGTAAGTTAATATAAATTTTATATAAAATAAACTGTTTTAATTTAAATAACAAAAAAGAATACACCTTATTATACTAACACTTTAGTGAACTTGATTTATTAATATTTTGATGCATTTTAATTTATTTCTTAAAGTATCCCTTTTGCAACATATTCTCAACATCAATAAATAAATTAATGATGATCATGCTAAAAACATTATTTTGAATTAAAATTTGAATGCATTATATATACTGTTTTTAATTATCGTTCTACAGTGCAACTTCCATGTGTTAAAAATACGTTTTATAATATCGAAAGAGGTATTTCGTTCCTTGTTCTCTGCTCGGTTTTCCAAAGTCCTCATAGCGTTGTAGGTCGTTATTTAGAAAATGCAAATTTTAGGGGTCCAAAAGCAGAAAAATACATCAGTGATAGATATATCAGAAGATTAATAATATTATGGGTAAAGAAACAAAATTCCATGTTTAAAAATTGAAATTGAAATTGTTCTTGAGTGTATCAAGAAATTTTATTTTGACTTCTTTGTCAAGATTTTTTACTTTTTATTTTTTGCCGCTGTGTGAAAAATCCAGAGACGATCATGTATCTTTCCAAAAAACTGTTCTGATTCTTTGAAAAATGTACCACAAATTTTTTCTCCTCTTTTAAATTGATAAAGTGATTTTTTGCTACAATCACTGAAAGCAACAAAAGATCAATTTATCAATTTTGTTGCACACTAAGCTCCATTTATTGTTACGACATTTTTAACTCATTTCCTGATAATTATTTTTATAAAGAATACTGCAGAGTGTTCTATTTCCATGGATTGGTGCTGCGAAAGACGATGGACATTATATTGTTTGAGCTTTTTCAAATCGAAAAATTAACAATTTTATCTGTAGTTAAAACTGAGCAGTGTAATGATAACGCAACGTATCTTTGAGTTGAAAGTCTTTCTTTCAGCATTAAAGGTCAGAGCTTTGTAACATTAGAATTGGTGTTCGGAATTTTTCTAGATTTATTTTATTATTAATTTATTTCGGAATCAGAATTTTTCTTTTCAAATGACAGAAGATTATTTAATTTATTTACATTTCCTATCATTGCTTATATATATATATATATATATATATATATATATATATATATATATATATATATATATATATATATATATATATATATATATATATATATATATATATATATATATATATATATATATATATATATATATATATATATATATATATATATATGTATATATATATGTATATATATATATATATATGTATGTATTGGTATATAAAATTAAATACCATACTTAATGGACCCAACTGGCCAGCTTTCACAAGCTGTAGCATCTAACACAAACAAATAAAAACATCATAACAAAGAAAAATTGAAATTAAAAGTTGCATCTAATGCATGCAACATATTTGGAAACATAAATGTGAGGGGGAAAACATCCTACATAACATAAGGGAAATGCTTATTTAATTCATTTCTTCGCCGTATTTTATTAGTTCACTTCATTTATGAAAACCAAAATTACAGTATCTTTTTTGTTTGTTAAAATAACTATTAGAATTTAATTATTTAATAATTTAGCGTATTTACTCTTATTCATATTAATTTGAAAACTATCATTTAACCAGTTTAGTTGTTTGTCACTAACAACTGTGTTCTTTTTCTTAATTTGTTAAGAATGCAGAAATTATTAATTCCAATACCTAACTTGTATAGCCTAATTCGTTTCCAATCCATTCTAAAAATCCTTGACTAGTCAAATGATTGCCACATTACCAGGGTAATTTAATTATTCCATGTATGTAGTAATGTATAATGTAATATCATACGTTTCTTAAAATTCTTATAATTTGCAATTTCTTACGTGTTCCTCTCAGTACCAAAGCGATTGAAGCATAGCCCTCTATCAAAAGCATAAAGCAAGTTGTGCAAGCGCGTGTACTCAAAATAAAAACGGAGCGTAAACTGTCCCGTCCGAGAGGGAGCAGCATGCCAGAGAGGTATCAGGGAACGTCATTGGTCTCGTAAACGCAAACACACGCATAAACAAATTCATCTTCGTATAAACACGCGCGGATGTACCGTGAGCAGAGCAGAGCTCTTGGAATTCCTTTGAGTGCTGCTCGCCTCAGCCCCGCTGCACCTCTCGACGCGATCCAATTACCGGTTTAATTAATGAATCAGAGCTCAAATCGTCGGCAAGTCACGTCACTAGGTGGGAGGCATAGGTAGATAGATAGAAGGGTGGAAGGCCTATTTCCACCAGTCACTCTGCGTGACGTACACGTCGCAGTTATGTAAGGTCATCTACATGGTCAGTGAGCGGGAAAATGGGAAAACGCGCGGGAGTGGTGACAGTAATTTGCGAGGCAAGGGTGCCCCCTCCCGGTACCTCCACAGGGTCATTTTCCGGAAAGGGGTCAACCCCTTGCGTCAGTTTTCCCTGCGTGTCATTTATTTGCTGCCTAATCACATCAGGTGAGAGGCACGTTAAAAATTTCCCTCCCATCAGTCAAAGGGATGGGGGGAGGTAGGGTCTCTCGTCAAGGATGCGGAAGATGGAAGAAGGGAGGCAATATGCAAATTCCACGTGCTGCCCCACCCCCTACTCATATTTTGGGAAAAGGCCGGCTTCTGTCTTCCGGAGCGTGTGCAGGAACCGTCTTCCACTCTGCTGCACCCTATCCCTGTGTCTGCCTTTGGAGATGCAGGAAGCTGTGAAGATTGATCATAGAAGCGGCCGACTTGAAAACGAGATGAAAAATTAGGTAATAGCCCGAGTGAGCCTCCGCTCGTCACTTTGTGCACCCTGTCGTCCTCGCACGCCGGCTAGTTACTCTTTCAGACGTCTTCGCAATGGCCAAGTGGAAAGACGGCGCATTCTTCAAGACAATTGGCGTGCTGCTCTTTGGCGGTCATTCGTTTCATCGAGCGCTCACATTTTAGCATTCTTTGAAGGAAAGTCGGCCTCTTGCCTACTCGTCCATATCGTACCTGCTTCCTATGAGAAAAGAGATTTAAAGCGTATTGCTCTCAATGATTTTTACACTTCTATTATTTTTAATCATAAGTGAACATAACTCTTAATGTTTGAAAGTTATATTCACCAAATAAATAGGCCATTTTTAACATTAAATTTCAATTTAAAAAAGAAAATATAAATTTCTGTGAAGTAAGCGCAATTTATATAGAGATTGGATTTTATAAATTTTGTGAAATTACGATATAACACATATAAACTCAAATTTGTGCTATATGTGTCATATTGTTTAATTTACATATATTCATAAGTTTAAATAAATATTTATGAGTTTTATATGAAAATAAATAAATTTTAAATAAAAATTATCAGGTATAAGATTGTGATCATTAACTGATTGCTTAGTCGAGTGTCTTATGCTACTACTAAAATAGATGCAAGATCACTGTATACACGGTATGATTGGTAAAGTGTTTAAAATAATAAAATGCTCTATATGAAGTATAAGTTTGTCGCCTTGCTTAAATATGCGTATTGTAAAATATTGTATAAAATATCAATTTAGTATTTATTATTAGTTTCAAGGACAATCCTGCCTTTTATACATGATGTCGTATGGATGTTTTTAATTAATTGTTTATGTTATATTTCCAATTCATCATTATTTATTAAGTTCGCTATAAATTAAGTATTTACTAAATATTATTTTATATTTTAATCATGAACACTTTGGCATAAAATAGTGAAAATTTAATCAACCAATTAAATTTTCACTATTTTATGGCAAAGTGTAGATATTATTTTCACTTTGCCATTTTATGGCTATATATTTATGGCAAATATGTAGATAATACATTATTCTTCATTCAGTATAAATGGATGTTGTCTTTATTCATAAAAATAATTTTATTAATTATAGAAGATGTTGTATTCTTAATTACAATGAAATGAGCACAAATAAAGTGCAAGTTTGCAACGAAAACAATTAGAAATATTTTGTTCATAAAATTTAATTTGGAAATATTATTGACTGATAGTGAATTTAAAATTGTATCGGCAGATTAAATTTTTCCAAATATGAATATTCAAAATTTTAATCCGATTTTTTTAAAAAAGTTTGATTGAAAAGTTTGAAAGACCAGTTAAAATCATCCACTATGAAATTTTATCATAGTAATTGAAATTTTTGTATTAATTTAAAGAATGTCATTGTCTCTCAAAGAAATAAAATGCTTACTATAGAAAGAATCTTAAAAAAGGAAAAAGCAGTTTTTTTAATATACAGGAGAACAAGAGGTGTGACTATTGGATCTAGAAATCAATGCATTTGTGAATAGATAAAAGCTTTTCAAGAAGAAATTGATTCAGATCAACAAATAAAAGGACAGAAACTTGTCCAAGCGTTTGCCTAAGCTATAAACAACTGTACCAAGTTTTACTACATAACTGTACGATTATATTACATTACATTTTATTGGCATACTCATGTAAGTTTAGGCTTTTGATGAAATAAAAGTTTTTGCATCTATAGAAAAAGAGAAATATTTAAAGTTTTATTTTAAAACTGGTGACATTTAATTGTAAAGAAAAAAAATTTTAAGACATATTTGCCGATTTAAACTAACTATAAAGTGGATGTTTTGGCATATCTTTTTCATTTTGCTTTTTCTTCTGTTCTATTGTCAATGTGTTAAATTTGAATTTAAAGGTTTAAAATTTACTTCTTTATTGCAGGTAAAAATCATGAATGGATTTTTTCTTATCGCCAACGACACTCTGACATTGGATGGTGAACTCCGCCTTGTTTGCTGTTGCTCGAAAAATGTGATTTGATGGCAGACAGTAAACTCATAGACAAGTCGGATTTACGACGTCGTCTCAATTCAATGTGACATAGATGAAACGTTATCTGACGTCATAGATATTTTAAACCAATGAGAATTGTAATAAAGTGGAGTAATCATGATCTCAAATGGAATGAAAGAAACAACCACTCTATGATGGTTAATAAGTCGATATATAATTGAAGAATAGAAATTTTATTCAGTTCTTGTGTTGTACATTCAGAACGTTTGACAGTTTGATTACTAATAATCATGAAACATACCAAAGATCATTTGGCTTCGTAACTTTCATTTCTAAAAGACTATCTCAAACCATTTTGAAGTGTTCAAGATCAAAGCGATTCTGCAGAACCATGCGATATGTCTATAGAAGATATTAAATACTCAAAATCAATAATTTTTATACTAAAAATGGGAAACTCCTCTATATAATTTATTCAGCCTAAGTCCTTTTTAAAACAACCACAAGCAGAAGCCTAAAAAATATCAACACCCATGATTACTGACTTCAACACTTTCTATAAGTTTGAGAATACTTAAAAATACTTTTATAAATGAAGATCTTATATAGTTAAAAACTATATAACTAGAACATTATGTGATATCAATATAGTTGAAAACTATATATAACTAGAATATTTAAAGCATATAAATACATAGTACATCCTAAATATTCAAACTGAAGCATTAATGCTGCAGTAGATGACTATATTTTGCTTCTAGAACATCATTTGATTATATTGCAATGCTAGAAAAATAATCGCCTGTGTTTGGTATCGAGTGATCTAAGCAATTTTACAAAATATTTAATATTAATCGAAAGAAAGGAAAAACGTGTTACAATATTTACAAATTAATTTCTAATTCTAAATGGCAGTAATTATTAGGTTTTTACTTTTTTGCAATTTACTTCTCAGTTCACACTCAATTAAAAAGAACTGAAACTATTACTTAACTATTTTTCTGAAAAAAAGTTATTTTGTATTATGTGTTAAATTTTGGAATATTGGAAAAAAGAAAAATCACAGATTTACGTGAATCATTCAACTTAATGAATTGGGTAAAATAATTCATAAATTCACATCTTACTTCGAAATATTTAATTTATTAAAGAAAAGATTAACTCAAAAATTCTATCAAATAATCCCCATTTGGAAGCTTCTAAAAGTTCATCCCACTTTTCAAAGAGGGACATTTCCAATGCCCGGAAAGCATGTAAATTAGATCATCAAAAATGGAAACAAAAATGTCGAATGCAAATTACCGAAATGCAACATTACTCAAACAATTCTCCCTTTTCCTTGTGCAACTTGGTTAGCAGAAAGCCTTAATTCGAAGGATATTAAGTTTTGTTGGATCGCCTGATTTAATTTGCAGCAATGTTGCAGGTATCGAGGCAAAAGTTGTTAAATAGCATCCAAAGAGGGAATCGGAGCTGGACGAATTCCACATTCACATTATGGAAGAAGACGAGGCGAAAAATTTAATTAGTGAAGGACTCTTTACCCACACCGTGCTAGAAGAGTGAAGGCTTCTGGCTCCTCGAATTTTGCCAAAGATTTCGACTGAACATTTTTAATTTACCATAAACCACGTTTCCTGTCTCTTGAAGCTAAGCAAGTGAATTATTTATGCAGTTACATATAATTGGCGCTAAGGAAAGCTTTCGAACCATATTCCAGCATCTCATTACAGTACAGTTTAAATCATGTTTTAGAAAATCTCTAATATGCATTTAGGAATTTCGATATTACTTCTTATGAATAGTTGGCAATGCTGAAAAGAACACTGTTTTAAATAGGCTATTTAAATTATATTTAGAGAAATTATATTAATGATCAACAGGAACATCTTATGTTTTTGTAAGAATAAAATATAACATAAACATTCTCTGTTATGAAAAACTTAATATTTTTCATGAAAATCCCTAAAATTAATTTATTTGGAAAAACAATGTAAAGGCATATGAACAGACATTTTTGTAACGCTTGACCACTGGCGCATGAATATAACGCCAAATCTTGGGGAAAAGTCCCAATTATCCAGTTACTATTTTAAAAGTAGCATTTAAAATCATTTATTAACTTTCTACCTTGAATAACAAAACAATAATGGAGGCAGTAATTCTTAATAAATAACATAAGAATGAGCTTTATAGTTCTCCACTAAAAATAAATAAATGTTTAATAAGCACAACTGAATACCATATTTTATTGACGTAAGTTCTCTTTATTAAAGAATTACTTGATAGCAAATATATTTCTTTGCAATGGATTACACAGTCATCGAAAAAATATTTTGAGATAATATTCTTGTAAAGGATTTCAGGACACATCAACGTTACGTTTAAGATTTAACAAGACAATAACTTAATTCTTGCATAATGCTTACATTTTCAGTAAACTACCATTCAAAGTATTGCAGCTCATAAAATAATATCAAATTTAGTAATTAATAACATTTTAAAGAATACCAATTATCTGGATACAAAGCAATCGAATCAAAGACCATTGTGACGGACAGTGTTGAGAAACATAAATATTAAAGCAATGTTTTCTTTTGAATTTATTAATTTAGTTTTGAAGAAATGTATAATGTGTATATAAAATGGAAATTTAGGAAAATTAATAGTTATTTTAACTTGTTTTCTTGTTTGGAAAATGATATAAATATTGTTATATATTCTTCCTTTGCTTATCTTCTAATAAATTTGTTGTATGTTATGCCTATTGATTGCTATATTTCAGCAGTTAATTTCCCTATTTATATTAATAATTTATAAATTGCGCATTTAAACTGTTATTAATTATTAGAGTGAGGAGAAAAGATTAAATATTTTTGAATGAAATACAATTATTTATATATTATACCTTTTATGAAGAGTAAACAAGCTTTCTAAATTGAATTTTATAAAATTTAAAATAAAAAACGAATTAAGTATTATGTTTTAAATTTTCCTACTTCATTATGTAATGAATACTTTTTTTAAATAAAATGTTTAACATGAAATAGGAATATCAAATTAATAATACAATCAAATAAGAAGTTTTAAAATCTTACTAACTACCATAGGAAAATGAATATCAAAAGAAATGATAAATATGGCTGTGTCTGTTTCTCGGAATAATATCGAATTTCAAATTCAAACAAAAAATCATCATATGAAATTTAAAGAAAATTAATAAAAAAATTTTTAATAGCTACTTAACTATTTTTTATTAAATTGTATATGTTGAATACATTATTTGTCTATGAAATTTAAAAAAAATATTTTGCATAATTGATGTAAGTTTTTATTTTTTGTGCAGAAAAACGTATGAAAAATATGATAAAATTATCACATAAATATTATATATTCTTGTCACATAAAACAATATAAATAATTTAATTTTATAATATTTTCTCCATTATCTACCCATATTTTTATGTCGCATAAAATTCTGAGAATAATTTAATATCATAATATTTTTTTGATTATACGATTATCAATACAGATTTACTTTATTCAGGCGGGAATTGTAAAAGAATTAGATAATTAAATTAATAAAACGATCTCTTGCGATTTTTGATTTATTTTTATGAATATCTTAAACGCCATAAATAAAAATAAAAACGTAAATAAAAATAGAAAAATAAAAAATAGCTTATTTTAATATTTATTTTTCGCTTTCCAATCATATTATAATCATTGAATTATTATTATCATAGCTTATAGATTTTCATCAGAAGGTCAATTATATCTTCATTTGAACATTTATTACTCGTAGTTGACCATTATTCTACGAATCTCACATTTGTAGTTGAAAATATAGTTTTTATAAAGTAATAAAGTTGAAAATTTAATCACAAATTTATTTATTTCCTGTGTTATCAACTTAAAATACCAGAATACCTGAATTTATATCAATTATCAGTTTCAAGTTTTGAAGTACCTGTGATTTTTGAATTTTCTGTCGCTACATAGTTAGCTTTAATATGAACAATTTGATGAAATGCTGGGTTAATACTCTGAAGTAGGACCAACTTCTCATGCATAAATCTCTTAATGATTTTCTTCATAGAGCTCTTACATTTTTCTCTATAATATACTCTATACAACATAACTATAATACTAAAAATTGCTCATAAAATACTTAAAGACAACAATTTTATTAACAATGTAAGCAAAAAATCAGAAAAATAGCTCATTATATTCATATTTTATTATTTTTGCGAAGTTTTGTGCTATTTTTATATTGATTCGCATTTACTGTAGACCCCCAATAGACCTCCGGAGTTCTACATAACATTTTTAAAATTTCATCTGTAACTGAGTGAACGATCTAGTGTGCTCAACTAATTTGTATATCTTTTCTCCCCCAATTCGAATAAACGTAATTGCAGCAACATGATATGGCAAGGGGGATTCATTAACAAATAAAAATATTCTAAAATCGAATCACACAATGTGTCTTTCAAGTTAGTATGTAATTTTGAAGTGTGAGACAATGAATATATGTGTGGAATAACACGTTATCAAAAATCTTTTGAGATTGATCTTGAGCAGTATGCTGTTAGAAAACAAACTGATAAAATGACCTGGCTTGTACCTCCGGTAAATTCTTAGTGCCGTGTCAAATTCTCTGGTGGATCCCTCGCTATGAAGTGTGACAGATGCGTCCAGACAGCTCTCTCCCACTTTCTTTGTGGCCATCTAAGAAGCTTTGTCTTCCAGAGTAGTCAGAAAACCCACCCGAATCAGTCAGAAATTTAAAAGGAGCAAACTTCTGCGGCACATATTCTGAGGTGTCTAGATTTATCCTACGATGACATATTAGATTTACCTATTCTAGTCCATGACTTTTTGATGGTGAATAAACTCGTAGATCTTGTCTAGCAGAGGCTGAACACTGAGATTAGCAACAACAATAAAGATATCTCTAATGTATTCGACAATATTAAAGTTGGGAGAGAAGTATTTCCAATGAAAAAATTTGAATTTGCAAGAATGTTTCTGGAGTTTTAAAGTAACAATTTTTGACATGTAGCGCTACCTTGTTTGAGTTTTCCAAACACGTTAAAATCATTCATGATATGAATTGCGAAAGAAGTGGAAAAAGGTCATAAAGTTTGGTGTTTACCTGTCATCATACGTTATTTGATACATCAAGAGTATTTAATAACATTAACTACACACATCTAAAGTCATCACAATCTTTCATTAGTTCGAACAATTTTTTTGTCTGAATATGGAATCCATAGCATCGTAGAAGTGAAATTGGTCACGAATGACAAGTTTTTTTTCTATGTTATAAAGGATTCCATACACAAATCAGATGCATATCTACATACAAACTAGACACACAGTTTTGGATATTGCGCTTTTGTTGACATTCGACAAGACCCTGATTTCTTAAATCCATACCATAAGAGAACCGTTGTACAGTTTCTATTCTGATTCTTGTTGATGCTCCAGAATTGAAACCTGTTACAATGTTCATCTAGCGTTCATCAATTTAGTCATCTGTCTTAGCTTTTATTTACCGTCTCCCAAGGGCCCCTTTAGTTACATTTTATACCTGCACACCCATCGGAAATTAGATGTTTTCCGAATTATTTATACTATTTGCAATCAGTTATTCCTTTCTTCCACAGAAACACTCCCCAACAACAACTATATATAAGTCATGGTAAATATCACTTAAATAACTAAAAGTTGACATTATATCTATAAAAATCCACCTCTAATCGCATTCTCAGTTACTAGTTATTATGTTCACATGCTGCTAATTTTATTGACATATTTGATTTGTGTGTGCGTGTGTGTGTGTGGTTGCATTTCTTTCTTATTTATCTATGAAAGCTTGAACCAGATTTTTTGATACTTAACTTTTCAACAAACTAGAGCTTTTAAATAAAAGTATTAAATTCAAATAATTGATAAACAAAATTTTTCGTCTTAGAAATATTTTACTTAAAACATAATTTAACATCATAGCTAAAAATTAAAAACATTACTAAAACTACCAATTAGACTCTGTATATTTTAAAAACACACTTTCCAAAGCATCATTCATATTTTTAGAATAAAAAACAAAAATATCGTATTTTTTCATAAAACAGGATTATTCTAATTGAAAGTTAACCGCACACTATTCAAAGTTACTGGTTAAAATTTTTAAAGTGGACATTCAAGTGAAGTCTGAGACTTGGACTATGACCAAATTGGAGGAAAATGCTGTAGCGGCATTTGAAAAGAAGATTTTGTGGAGTATTCTTGGAGAGGTAGAAGACAACAATAACTGGGAGATGGAGATTTGACTCAAATAGAATAATATGATATATATAACAACCTGATATTGTTAAATATACAAAATTGAATAGAATGAACTAGATGGCTCACGTGCTTCGAATGCATGATGGCAATATTATAAAAAAAGGGTTTTGCACCTTAGACCTACCGGAACTAGAAAGCAGGGAAGATGGACTGACTCGGTGGAAGCAGATTCTCTTACTATTAATGAGGAAAATTGGAGGTCAAAGAGTTTTCAAAGGTCGTCATGGAGAAATTTCAGCTCACATCGGGCTATTTTGGTGATGATTATGATGATTGAGTAAGTTATGATGATGATTCAAGTGAAAATTTAATTTGTGAAACCTTCAAATTTGCTTTAGACTATACATATATTCATTTTATTGTTATTGAGAAAAAAAGGGGATTATTAGTTAAATAGTTTTTCTTAACAAAAGGAAAATTCATTTGTGATAAAAATAAAAAATATTCTTTCCTCTAATTATATTAATGAATTAAATTATTCTTTGTATTTAACTGAATTGTTTATGGTAATGATTTCGCATAATATTATTTTAAAAAGTAAAGATTTCTCTCTCACTGAGTACACAGGCTTCTTTGAATGGTTTTGCATTAGTTTATTTTTGAAATGTAATAATTTCCCTCTCACTGAGTACACAAGCTTCTTTGAATGGTTTTGCATTAGTTTATTTTTGAAATGTAATAATTTCCCTCTCACTGAGTACACAAGCTTCTTTGAATGGTTTTGCATAAGATTATTTTAAAAAAGTAACATTTTCTCTCACTGAATACCCGGGCTTCTTCCTATTTCATTTGTTTATTTAAATCATGATTTTATCTAAATATTTAATCAAAAAACTTTTTTAAATAATGTAATCCACTCTATTAAGTAAACAATAATAAAATAAAATTATTTCTAAGACAAAATAGGTAAAAATAGTATAAAAATTCTTATGATAAATAATGACGTTAATAAAAGCTCGAAACAAAAGGTTTATTTTAAATTTCAGAATTCATAAAAATGTTCCTTCTAAAATTATTCATTTCTATGGCATGAAAGTAATCCATACTTCTAAAAAGCTCTCGTTTCTATCAAAGATGGTATTCAAACAAAAATATATTAGCTTTAATACATAAATAAGACATTTTATGCAAAATTTGTTAATTAAACATAATTTTTGTTTCAGAGAATATTTAATTAAATATTTGTACTACAGAAATAAAAACAATTGAAATAATAAAAAATAACTAAATTTATTAGAATAATTAAAATTAATATTTCAGAAATGATTGAAGGCCAAAAAACTTTGGCATTTTTCTCATTAAAATAATTCATTCAAAAAAACATAAGAATTTGTTTCATACATAAATGACAACTTAGTTAAGGACTAGTAAGTTGGGTTTGCACTGATAGATCAAACAATAGCAATGAAACTAAGGCTGATGTCCAAGACTATACGAATGAAATTTTTACTTTTACCATGAAAGGTTTGCTGAAGAATTGTTATCTTATATTTTTAATTCTGTCTATTTTTGAAACTTGAAAATAATTTTATTATTTTATTACAAAGAAATTACTTAAAATGTGAGTAGTTTGATTTTTCGGTAAAATTGTACATTTACATTAAGAAAATTTAAACTCACTATGTAAAATTTAAATTTGTTTTGATCTAATTTTAAAAAATAAACTTAAAATTTCTTTCTAACGGAAGTCGTGGTGCCCCATTGACTAGGGCGTTGTTATGACGCTGAATTAAATTTGTGCCGTGAGTTTATCACATAACATATTAATAATCAAGATTTATTATCTTTTGTGATTGCACACAGGAATATTTTATAAACGAAAACACAATAACATTCTCAACAGGCCCGTCCTACATCCTTCGTTTTAGAATCCAGCAGAACAGACCGCCTTTTTCTCTTCTCTCTTTTTTAAATTAGGTTTTGCTGCCTCCGCAGCGCCATCTCGCGTCGTTGAAATAATTACAGCTGTTCGCTCTCCTTATCGGAAAGATACATACATACATAGCGGTACAGGCAAGCTTCTGACTTGTTTAGGTTAACGGGTTTGGAATACTCACTCATCACCTAGGGCCTCGCAATTTTGAGCCACGGGTCAGGTGAAGAGATCACACCTGAGCTGGTACCCTCCTCTCCATATCCAAGCCACACCAGTGGAAAAACTTTGAACGTCACATATTAACGTGGACACGTCCCCAACCCACAAAGCTTCAGCGACCCAGTGAGAGAGAGTACGTGGTCACCCTCCCAATCATTCCCCGTGGCAAATGATGCTTCACTTTGCCGATCTTCACGGAAAGCGGAGTGAAGCTACTGAGCCACTGGAGTTCTTATCGGAATGATAGTGTGTTCGAATCCCGGTGTTTCGAAGATCCGTGGTGTTCACTTATAGCGGCTAAGGTGTGCAAAATATGTCGTTGTCACAATGTCCTCCATGTGAAATACCTCTGAATGTTACAGGCCAGGTCTGAGAGTCTTCTGCTTCGTTCCTGCTTCTAATTTCAGAAAACCCAATTTAGCGGCATAATGATACTCCCACTGGGTGCCTCTCTACATATAAATTGCTATCACTTTCTCTCCTTGTAGTGCTGAAATAGGTAGAATATCGTAGTAGCAGCTGGTCATTAGAAATTTAAAAAAAATTTTTTTAACTTGTAACATAATCCTGCAAATATCTACTAAAAATAAAGAATATATAGATACTGCACACAGAATTTGAATGAAACAATTTGAGAGTTATAATCCACATCGGAATGAAACTACTAAAAATAAATTCAAAATCGAAAAATATAAAAAAGTAATAATAACAATATAAATATAAAAAAAGTATCTTTAAAAATTATGGGATACTATTAATGCCTTTTCTGCTTATGTAGGAGTTCGTGATTTTTTGCTAGGTAATAATATTTTGAATTTTCTGTCAAAGGAAACATCATAAATAAATTGTAAAAAATTAAATATGTCTTTCTTCAAATATTTGATTGAAACTCGGTGTAAAATAAAAACCAAATATTGAAAAGCTGAAGAGAAGTAGAGGGTGATATATATAAATATATATTACTTATATTAACGTATGCAAGCTCATTTTTCATGAACACAACAATCGTTTAAAATCTAGAATTGTAATGGCTGTGGACAAAAAACCTTATTCAACCCCATTAAATAATATTTCCTTACTATGAAATGCTCATATCAAGCCCTCAATTAAAAGAGGGGCAAAAAAAAAACAGATCAGATAAGGAGATGTGCGAAAAGATAGGATAACCCCCCACCAAAGCGACATTTTCTGCGGCCATTGTGTTTACGGTCTTTTCAGTATCAAACCAGCCGATCTCAGTCCTAATGCAGCTAAGCTCCATAAAGCAGAAAACTCGAGTTACACTGAATCATTGGGCTGGGATATGAGTGAAGACAACCGTAGAATGAGAACCCGTCCACCCTCGCTCTCCCGGGATTCTTTTCCTCCGGATTCGCACCACACGGGGTTTGTAACGCTACGGGATCTCCGGAATAATCACATCAAGATAAGATTGCGGAATATCTCCTCAAATTGCTCTCCACCACTGATTTTTAGGGTGAAGAAAAGGCCACTGTCTATCACTTATTAAATATAGCGATCTTCGGTTTTTTATGAAGTAATTTGCAGCGAAATGAATCTCCTGTTGGTATGATTTCTAAGTTTGAAGGGATTAATAGCGTGTAATTGATGAAAAGGCTTCAAGAAAACATCTCAATCGATATGCAATAAAACCTCATTAATCATCTCATAAAGGTAAAAGAAGCTATCAGTCAACACAATTAAAAATGTTTCATAAAATAACACAGTATGTATTTATAATGCTATATACACTATGACAAAAAAATTTTACATAATTTTACATTTCCTTTAAGCTGGCTATTGATTAATACCATTTACAACTTTTTATCATAATGTTTTTACCACTAAAGCGTAAGATAAACAAGAAATTTTTTGCCGGTTTCAAGTTGTTGTTGAATGAAGTGTGAATAAGTAATCAGGTTAGTGTATGACATGGTTGAGACACTGGTCAATCGAGAGTAGGAATATCAAATGCTATAAAAGTAGATCGCACATTCTTCAATCGTAACTAGTACTGTAGCAAATAGATATGGATGTGTAGAAGGAGCTCGTTCGGTGTTGTTTAGTTTACGACTTCAAAGTGGGCGTATTAGCTGCTGCATCTAGTCACTGAATATATCAAGCATTTGGGTATAGTGCTCTGAATGAAAGAATGGCAAGGCATTAGTTCCACAAATTCCGGTTGGGAGATGGGTCCCTTTGGAA